>OY776292.1:6104201-6678935 GCA_963675345.1 Trididemnum clinides | reverse complement strand
GAGTGACAAATTGAAACGAATTTCCCCTTTGCAGTCGATAGATCTGAGCCTAATTTCCTTGTCGAAACATACCAAAAGACTTTTAAAAAATGGTATTTACAACGTTTCTGCCTGGCGCTCAGCACGAAAGGGATAGTATGGAAAAACCCTAAGGAGTTACTTTATTGTGTCCTTGGATGAGGCACTTGATGAAATTTGTTCATTCCGTAGAAATTACCCGTGGTATCAAAGACATGCAAACAGACCATGAGCTAACACGGATGAGCAAAAGAGCCAAAAACTGTCAAAAACGAAAAAGCTAAGCTTTAGACCACGATTCTGTCTCAGTTGTTTGCTGCTGCTCCTGCTAGATCATGTCCTTTTGAACAATTTTCGAGAAACGCTGGAGAAATCATTCAATCACAAAAATCTATCCATGTATCAATAAGCAACTTCACGCTAATACATATTTATACAGGGTGTCCCAAAAAAATGTATACACAGTATATCCACCTGTTATAAAAATTTATTATGCACCAGCAAGAATAGTTCTGAGATGCCGAGTTTTACTTTTAGAAAGATGGTGCACCTTCCCCTGTCATCGAGATGTGAGAACTTATCTGCATAAAAAGATGAAAACACACGGTTTGAAAGAAGAGGTACAATCAGATATATTCACCTAGTTCATCAGATTTGACACCCGTAAATTTCTTTGTGTGAAGGTTTCTAAAAGAAAGTTTGCCGCAGGCAACCTAAAACGACTGCTAAAATGAGAGTAGCAATTGAAAAAGAATGTGCTCAAATGCGGAAAAAATGTTGCTCGATGTTTCTAGGTCCATTTCTTCAAGATATAAAAAGCGTATTGAATAATACGGCAACCAGTTTGAGCACTTATGTGAACTCGTCAATTTTTGAACATTCTGAAATTTTCCCAAGTGTCTTTCATACTAAAAGTTGATTTGAAATGCTTTTGTATATTTTTCTCACAAATTCTTTAAATGTGAATTCCTTCTCTTGTATCAATCCATTCACAAGTCAAAATCAATGACTTGTTTAGGTTATAACGATTCAAAGAGTATATACATTTTTTTGGGACACCCTGTATATGTATATACAATAGGCTACCCATTGAATTAAAGTATTTCTCGTTTCTATTTGAAGTCGAAGCAGGTTATTTTGATTCTCTGATTAAGGCATATGATGAGCCAAAATTACTCCGATTTAATACAAAGTGTTCCACATACCATATATGTTTCAAAAAATTTGATATCATAACTTACCGAGCCAAAACAAAAATAAGAAAACTAGTTTAATGTTGAAGAATATAAGATTCAAGTACACTACAGTGGACCTAGTATAGGTCCTTGAAGTGTGACGGTCTAAGCTATGCTTTATTTAAAGCCTCTAGCTTCTTGTCAGTCACCAATTGCACTGAAGAGACCTGATTGGTCGAAACAGTGTCACTGTCCACAGTTTGCTTAAATATAGGAATCGTTCCTAAAACATGAATAACAAGTTCAATGGTGTGTTGATTCCATCAACGATTCCACAAATGTCTAATATGCGCCCCACATAAGACACGGTATAGTCTGTGGTCCAGCTTCCCTTGACAATATGCGGCTAAAGTAACAGTCTTCTGTGTCACATAGTGATTATTTGGTGGAGTTCCACGGCGTGTGGAGGAAAACAGACCATACCCTTCTCATAGCCCCTGAAAAAATTGCAAACTTAAGGTGTCATATCAGGTAAATGTGGAGACCATTTCAATTCGCACAGTCACAGATCTCCCTGCAGATTATCATTAAGATAAGCCCACACAGTAAGTTCCGGTCGAGCTAGAATTCAATCTTAAAAAATGAAATTTTCGTGCTCATTTGCAATGAGCTAAGGCCTATTCATCATCCCGATCTGAAGCCTTTGCAGATGAACATTATCTGTCACTTCTTCAAAGAAAAACGATTCATAGAGATGCTTCGGGGAGAAGGCGCAAAACACACAGTCATTTAATAAGATCCAGTCATACTCAACGTAGAGATTTTCTTCGCCTTAAATACAAACATTATGCACATTGACTTTGCCATTCATATGAAACTTGGCCTCGTACCTAGAAATAAGACTTCTATTGAACTAGTCTTACTCGTATATTAATTCAGAATTGCTGGCGCTGTGGCTATTATCCGCCGCTATGGCCCAAATCAGCTACAGCTAGTAGATTTTGCTAACAAGCATTTTTTCAGGACACGTTAAACTGTCGTTGAAGCAATTCGGATTTCCAGACTTATTCTTATGGACCTTTTGGAGCTTCGCAAAAATTTTTGTCGAACTTACAGGATGGTCTCTTCCGATCTTAGACGTCGTTTTTGCCTAGCACAAACAGCCTTCCACTGCGAATTTCTTGTGCCATGTCCAAATCAGCATTACTGTTGGTGACATTTTACAGCTCTCTCACAAATGCACTTTGCGCAGTCTTATTCAACTCTAGCCTACGTACTCCAACACACAAAACACCGATTTGCTTCCAACGAATGCCATTTAAATAAAAACCTTTAAAAACAAGATTAACAAGAAATATAGAATCCTCTTTTGTGTAATCGCAAAAATGTTGGACTGTGACATTTTTTTTCTTTTATGCTGAAGGATTAAAACAAAGTCCGATCTGATATTTGAAAATTATATTCATGGCAATTCAATACAAGGAAATCTTGTCGTCAATAGTTTCCCACGATCCCAACATCAACTACATGTACTTACCACTTCTCCACAGCTTACGATCTTTGGTTAAGGCACACCAGTGAAGTGGCAGAACTTCAGAAAATCTGATCGAAATCGCTAGAGTGTTGCAAATGAATCCTTGACACAACTACCATAACCAAAGCTCACCAAAGCATATAACGCTTATCAAAAAAACTGCAACCTTGTAATACGATCTGTGACTAGAAATAAATCCAAACGAACGCCGTAACAACTACATGTCATGCTATTGCTAAGACTCTTAAATGCAAAATCCTCTATTTCTCATTCCTTTTGTGTATTTTCATATACAGCTTTACAGAAGTCACAAAATTACCTGCACGGCTTCATGAATCCAAGCTGTAAGCTCATTGACTTTTTGCACATAGCTTCAAAAGCGATTAGTGCAATAACCACCTTACTGACAGATAGGTACCCACTTCAAATAAATGCTCTATCTTTGCTACTAACACTGCTTTGCAACAAGTAAAAAACTATAAGTAAAAGTTGCAATACTTCAACTTCTCTCAAAAGCAACTACAGAATTTAGTGGGGAAAATTCATTATAGACCAGGTCAGTCTTTTGATCAGACAGATACTGTAGGTAATCACTTTGAAGTGAAAAAGTTAGCCAGCACTGTATTTTTTGATCTCACGGCCGCCTGTGACACTTAATCGCACTGCAGCCTTACCTGCAAGTTACTCTGCTTAATCCAGACAAGCACACAGTCCACATAATCATTAACATTGTTCAAACTTTGGATATTGTCAAAAAATTATGATACTTGCAGCGTTTCCCAGGCTTTTGACTTAAAAAAATCAGACGGAATGCTTGGCGAAGCATGCATAGGGAGCTTATGAGTTTGATGCATGCATGGCGACGCGTTACCACTTCAAATAGGACTACAAACCTATCACAATGGATCTGAGCGCATATTTATTGCGCAGTAAATTGCAACAAAAACAGCGACTTTGCGAAGCACGCTTAGTAGAATGGAAGCGAAAAATTAATTGTGAAGTGACTAATGCCCGCTTAACTTTACGAAACACGCTTAACAGAAAGCAAGTAAAAATTCACGCTCAAACTCTGCTCCATAGTTTTTTTGTGTTAATGACCTCTTGTTACAGTACATTGCCATGCCACCGCCGACATCAACTGCAAAAATAGATGTCGACTACTATGTGTACAAGAATATCTTCCGAATCTTGCAGTGTTACAAAAGCGTCTGTTGTAGTAGTAGTTATTCAGTTTTTATCTGGTATCGTCCCGTTAACAGAGATGGCCGGATTCACCCCATTCCTTCTGCAATTGCTTGCACTCCGTCTCTCCACTTTGCTTGATTCAGGGCATCATACTTCTTCAAACCAATCTTCTCTGTCTCTTCCACCACATGCTTCTTCCAGGTCTGCTTCAGTCGTCCACGCTTTTTCTTGCCACTCACTTCAAGATTCAGAGCAACCCTCAAAACACTATCGTCATCCTTCTTCAGTACATGTCCATACCATCTAACTTCATTTACTGTTGCTAACCGGTCTATAGTTTCCTCCAACCCCAACATGTCCATCTGTTCTTCAGTCTTCTTTCTGTCTACAAATTTCTGACTGCATATGGCTCTCACCATAGCTCTCTCCGTTCTCCTTAGAATTACTTTTTCATTCTCTTTTAAACACCATACCTCGCTTCCATACAGCATTGTTGATCTTACGCAACAACGATAAACTTTACCTTTCATCTTCAGAGGAAACCTATTTCCAAGCAATAACTCTCCACATTTCCTGAATCTTACCCAACCGATTCTTACTCTTGCTGTAACAGTCGCTTCGCGGCCACTACTGGAATTTAGTCTGTCTCCCAAATAACAAAATCCATTCACTGTTTCTACTTCATCGCACAACTACTTGATCGAATCCACCTTTCCTTCCATTATTCCTTTACATCTCGAGCTCACAAAACGCTTTGCCAAGCTAGCGGTAACTTTATTTTTGCACATCTGCCATGAACCACGTTTCCACATTTTGTGCACAACACTGAATCGGCCACGACTCTCCTCCCACAAACTCCAGGTGGATCTATCTTGCTTTTGAGTAGTTCTTCTTCCGGCCCGCTTACCATCACTTTTGTTTTTCTGGTGTTGACCTTTAAACCCATTCTTTGCAGTGCATCCTTCCAACTCCAAAATCTTTCCTTTAAGTCTTTAATGGTTTCGATTACGAGAACAAGTTAATCTGCATACAGTAATTCATTAACCAGACCTCTTCTTGCATTTTCTGTAATAACGTCCACAACTATTGCAAACAATAGTGGCGACAGCACAGATCCTTGATGTACACCAACGGCTGTAACACCAAATAAAGATGATACAGTCCAAAAACATGTTGTGGAGAATACTTGTCTCATTCAAAAGGCTAATGATGATCAAACTCGCCCACGTGTCAATATTCTTCCTTTGCAGTGCTAAAAATTAACTCTAGCAACAAATTTTTTTATGAAACGGCAAAACTTAAAGGACTTTTTTCAGCGCACATAGAGTTCTTGTTGCCAGGTGCAGCCAAACATTTGTCAACGCGTCGCGCTTTTCAATAAAAAACAGTGCCGCACACAAATTTAATTGTGATAAATCGCTTTCCAAAGAAGGGTTTTTGGGCTTGAAATTGTTTTAAGCTAGAATTCTAGGTCACCCAAACAAATTTAGTTTATTTTAAGTAAGTTTACTTGATTTATGGGCTTTGATAAACAATGTTAAAGCTAATATAATGTGGTTAAGCTACTAAAGATCGTGTACAGCTGGACTCCACTTTGATCGTGAAAAGCTTCACAGACACCTATACCGTAATGCTAATCAGGGATGTGGAAGCGGTTTATTTTTCAAATGCTTCCGCTTCCACACCTATCGCTTCCACTTCCACCAACAAAAAACGAAAAAACGACCGTTGACAATTTTTTTTAACTTTTGTGGGTCTGTAGCCTGTCTTCTCCTACACTTTATCATTTTGAGAAGACAAAAACCTTCATTCATTGTTATTACTTTACCTACTTTGCTTGAGCTTATTGTTCCGAACTACTCTGTGTTTGTTTTTCTTAGATATCAGAACTCGTGTTAAATGTAGAACAGCGCTTTTCAATCTTTTTGTCATCGCGGAGCCCCTAATGTACTTTCGCGTTTGTCACGGAACTCCCACTAACCAAAATTTAGAAATCACGAATTGCTTGCAAGAAAATCAAATATTTCGTTACTACAATTCAAAAAATAATTAAACACTTCAACAAATAGACAGTTATTACAAGTTCCTTCACTACTTACAACTACTTTTACAACAGTTAACCTAATGCTTCTCAGATCTAAATCGTATGACCACATATCACAGCTCTCGACAATAACCTGTCCTCACAACAAAAAAATACACCGTATAGCGTTGATTTTCCCTCTCTATTCTCAACTAACTATGACTTTGAGCTAACTTTAACTCCAATCATCATTACTTTCTGTCCGTCCTCAAAACACGTATTGACTCCGATCTTTTTGGATAGTGAAGTGTGAAATTTCTGTCGTATATATAGTATGTACATGTAAAGCGAGCAAAATTAAACTGCACCAATCAACAGCCGCCTCAACGTGGTGATGCGGTCCCCGACCCGTTAGGGTTGGGTCAAAATGGCTGTTGGCCTTCCCGAGAGTCCCAGTTACCCTGGGCACTCCCCTCACACAAACCATTTTTTCGCCGTGCAGCCCCCTGAACTACCGCAGAAGAGTAACACGCAGTCTCTTTAAAATCGGCCTGTCTTCTCTTTACTCCTGCCTTTCTCTTGACTGTTTTCTCATTCTTCTCCTTCTCCTAATGGGTGGCAACGTTCATCCTAACCCTTGTTTCGTCTTTCCTTGTTTAGTGTGCGCTGGAAATGTGACCTGGCAGGGTAGGTCAGTGCAATGCTGCACATGCTCTAATTGGGTTCATTTAAAGTGCTCATTACTCTCCTTTTCTAGATTCAGAACTCTTGGCAGCTCTCACTTCTGGAGCTGCCCTCCCCTGCTTTTTTTGGAGATTCTGCACCAACCAGCAGTGTGACTTCCTCCTCGGACTCAAGCTGGTATACCTCCACTGCTCAATCTGGCCCCCATCTGCTAATGCAGCACTCGCACCCCACCCTCACTTTCAAACTTTTTATCCTTTTTCCGCCCACTTTGTATCTTCTCCCTCTGCACCCTCGCGACCGCTTCATGCTCCTGGCTGTTTCTCTTTACCTCCTGCTTTCTCTTCCCCTCCATAACTCTCTTAGGGTTCTTCCATGGAATAATGGGGGTCTCCGAGCCAGGAGCACTAAACTACTACACTTTATTTCGTCTCATCCCGTTGAACTTATTTATATCCAGGAATCTAACCTTAATTTATCTTCCTCTTTTCGGATCCCTGGATTCTCTGCTCTGCAATCCCATGGCACCCACTCCCGATCTGGTATTTTTTCTACTGATGTCGCAGACGCTAGTGGCGGCGTCATCATTTTCGTCAAGCAGGGCTTATTCTTCTCTGAGCTTTCTACCTTCTCTCTTTCTTTGCTTGGCCCCTACTCTGATTATGTAGAGGTCAACATCTCCCTAAACGACTCCTCCTCGCTCTCATTTCTTAATGTTTATGTTCCCCCTATTCGTTCTTCTCTGAAAGATAGCAGAACCAATTTCTTTTCTTTCTCCATTCTTCCCTCCTATGTGGAAGTGGAAACGGTGGATTTTTCACGCTTCCGCTTCCACAGAAAAAGTACCGCTTCCACATCCCTGATGCTAATACAGTTTAGCATAACTGCAGCTGCGTCACAGCAACTGGTTGGATGTAGGTTGAGCAGCTATCCGTAAAGTAAAATGTGTTTACTACCATCAGCAGCTGCTGGTTTAGAAAATCTCAGTAAATGTTGGTAACATATAAATATTTATTCCATTATGTGTTATGTCTGCAGCTGCACTTACTGAATAGCAAATCACCTTTTAGTATAGGCCTAACCAATCTGATAGTGATCGCTACTGTTTTTAAAAGATAGTTCAGCAGATATAGGTCTTTGTATTGAAATAAGTTGAAAGCTGACGCCAACGCATAAAAAAGACGTGTAAATAACCTAAAGATTAGTAGAATTTTGGTATGTTATTTGCAAACTCAAAAATATGAACAAATTAAACCCAATTCACACAACATAAACAAATATTCAGGGCGACCGTTATGACTGTAAAATCTAGCCTAGACTTTTTATCACATTTTTGAAAAATTTTTTAATTTCTAGCCAAGAAAAGTACAAAAAAGCTTTTTCATTGAGCTCATGCAACAGTATTTTAAGGTATCGACCAATAATAGTATTTAACATCAAAGAGAAGGTGTGACAAATGAGTCCATGACTTTCCAATATCCACTTTAAGTGTTGGGTTTAGGCCTCTGCAGTGTTCTTGAAATTTAAGTGGCATAACTAATAGAGATTTTGATTCTATTTTCAAGCTTCAAAATAAGCCCAAGTATTTTGGTATATTTGATAAGATCTAATGCTGCAAGCTGGAAGCCTAAACTCGAAATAAACATCTAAGCAGGCTATTTAATCTGTAAAATATTTCAATACCGAGGCCTAAATCTGTTGAACTATCTTTTAAAAACACTGTAACGAACACTGTCAGAATGTCAGATTAGTTAGGCCTATTCTAAAAGGTGATTTGCTATTCAATAAATGTAGCTGCAGACATAACACATAGTGGTAAAAATCTTATTTTATCAACTACCAACATCTACTGAGATTTTTAAACCAGCAGCTGCTGATGGTAGTAAACACATGTTTCTTTACGGATAGCTGCATAACCTACATGCAACCAGTAGCTGCAATTATGCTAAACTGTATTAGCAATACAGTAAGGTGTCTGTGAAGCTTAACCACATTATATTTGCTTTAATATTGTTTAATAAAGCCCATAAATTAACCAAACTTACATAAAATAAACTTTATTTGTTCACATGACATAGAATTTTAGCTTAAAATATAGTCAAGTCCAAAAAACCTTCTTTGGAAAGCGATTTATCACATTTAACTTGTGCCCCGCACTGTTTTTTATTGAAAAGAGGGACGCGTTGACAAATGTTTGAATGCACCTAGCAACAAGAACTCTCCACTAGGTGCGTGGAGAAGATTTCCGGATATCTGAGAACCACCACTAATTTCATATTATCCCACACCTGCGGCTCTTGACTCTCTCCCCCTCATGATCTGGTACTCTGGACTGACGGCTCTGTTCCTCCTCCTCTTGGAAAGGGCGGCTCCGGCGTACTTGCCAACTGCTTTCTCTGTGGCACCGAGGCCACTATTTCGTCTATAGCAGGCCCAGTTTGTTCCAGTTTTTCCGCTGAAGCCTGCGCCATTCTGCACGCTCTTTGCTGGTCTCGGCAGCACCAATAAGCCTGCCACTTCTCATCTCTTCTTCTTCTATCTAACTCTCATTCTGTCGTCGCCACTCTGTCCTCTCCTCCATCTTTTCTTTCACCTCAAACTCTGTGGCAGATCTGGCAGAATCTTCTCTCTCTCCTCCTGTACTATCAGACTACAATGGGTCCCCGCACACTCGTTTCTTCCAGGGAACTACGCGGCTGACGAGCTGGCCAGACGGGGAGCGTTACTTACGCCCACTGCTATCCCTTGTATTCTCTCTCCTCTGACCTCTCGTATCCACTCTTCTCTTTTCTCGGACTGGAAGCATACTGTCTCATCTAAATTTTTCGACAAGCAGATTTCCTCGATTTCCACCGAGGAACTTGTGCTCCTTCGACATGCTTGCTGTGTTCTCTCGTCTACGCTGCAACGGACACAGCCTTCTTTTAGGTTCTTATCTCTCTAGAATTGGCAGAATCGAAAATCCTTCCTGCAGCGCCTGTGGACACTCGTCCCAGGACACTTCTCATCTCATTCTGCACTGTCCAGCTATGGACTCTCTGTGACGCTCACTCTTTGGCGACTCGCTGTCTTTCTATGACCTCTGGTCCAGGCCCTGGGGAGTTGCACGGCTTCTGGGGCCCCATGGTATTCCGCCATGCCCCCATCCCTCGGAAGGGGTCGGGTAACAACAACAACCGAAAAATTGGCCTCTACTGAAAATTAGTAGACGATTATAACTGGGGGTACAATAACAAAAGCCCAGAGGGAGAGGGTTTAGCAGTATGGGCTGCAAATAACAACCTGACTCTTCTTCAAGACCCTAAGGGTAACATCACTTCTCATTCGGGATGCTGGAAATCTGAAACTAATCCAGACCTAGCGTTTGCGAGAACCGAAACAGCTTGCCAACTCTACGATAGATGAGCACTTGGGGAGTTTTCACGGTTGCAACATCGACCCTCCCTTGTAACAGCTTCTCACAGCATAACAACTACAAGCAAACCCGGTGAAGCGCTAGAACTTTCGCAAGGCTATTTGGAAAAGCTATGGCACTACTACCAACAATCTTGCCAAGAAGCTTCCACTACCACATGCACATAATGCAAGCACAGCATACCAAGCTTTCTGGAGTATGACCAACAATGCTGCAAAACAGAGTGTCTTTCGTGGCAAGAGAAAGCTATATGTACCATGCTGGGATAAAAAATGCGAATTTACCCAAGCCTCTACTGGCAATGCATTAGATTTTGCTGCTAGCTCCCTGATCACAAGGCTTAATAAAAATGCAGGCGTACAAGATGGGAAGAGACCGTCCAAACATAGACTTTACGCATTCGAGCCGTAGGAAGTGGAGAACAATAAATAAACTAACTGGCAGGTCCAAACCACCTCTTGGAGAACGACCCATTACTGCCAATGCCATTGCATCACAACTCGTGAATAATAGGACTTATCCTGCGGAAAATAGACATTGCTCGTCACGCGTCTAGAGAAGTGTCTGAGCTATGAAAGATTCCAGTTCCACCAGATAACAACACCCCCGAGGAATTCTCTGATAATGAGCTCACCTCAGCACTGAATCTCCTTAAGCCAGGAAAAGCACGGGACTCAGATCGTAAATGCTCGGAATTCATTCTCTATATAGGCAAAGCACTGAAATCTTGGTTATGTGAATTTCTATCTTCCTGCCTGAACCACCTCAAGATACCCAAGATCTGGAGACGAGCTGATGTGGTTCCATACCAAAACCCAACAAGCCCCTGGACGACGCTAGAAGTTATCGTCCTATCTCACTCCTATGTGTTCCATATAAAATCCTAGAACGGCTCATCCATCCCCGTGTCGAGCCAATAATTGACCCTCTCTTACCACCTGAACAAGCGGGTTTTCAACAAGGTTGATCAACTCTACAACAGGCCACTGGCATGAGTCAAGATATTGAGGATTGCTTTAAAGATAAAAAGAAAGCTGGTGCTGTGTTTATCAACCTCACAGTAGCATACGGCACCATATGGAATCAGGGCCTTGCCTGCAAGCTCCTTTGACTCCTGCCCGACAGGCACATGGTTAAGATGATGATGGATCTTGTCTATGATTCTAGGACAAATACCCCCGGACAAATACCCACCGAACAAATACCCACCGGACATATACCCACCGGACAATTACCCCCCTTGCAAAATACCCCCTGGACATATACCCACCACAAGATGAAATGTGAGGAAAAACCCTAACCCTAACCCTAACCCTAATCCTAACCCTAACCCTAACCCTAACCCTAACCCTAACCTTAACCCTAACCCTAACCCTAACCCTAACCCTAACCCTAACCTTAACCCTAACCTTAACCCTAACCCTAACCCTTAAACAAAACAAAAAAAACTGGTGGGTATATGTCCAGGGGGTATTTTGCAAGGGGGGTAATTGTCCGGTGGGTATTTGTCCGGGGGTATATGTCTGGTGGGTATTTGTCCGGTGGGTATTTGTCCTGATACCCTTGTCTATAATCATAGTTTTACCCTTACCAACAGTCGTGGAGGGTAAAGCAGGCTGCGACGACTCAAAAATGGCGTCCCTCAGGGTTCTGTTCTGGCTCCTTTCATTTTTATCATCTACATCAATGACCTCCCTCCAACAACTTCCCAGCAATATACCTATGCCGATGATTTGGCCTTAGTGCATTCGGCTGCTGAATGGCCCTCATTGGAAAAGACTCTTTACCAGGACTTGGCAACACTATCATCATACCTCTAAAATTGGAGATTAAAACTCAGCAAAACCAAAACCGTGTCGACCACTTTCCTTTGGACAACAGGGAAGCCAAGCGTGAACTTAACATCATAGTTGATGGAAATGGCCTTCCCTACAACCCTACACCTATCTATCTCGGGATCACCCTGGACAGGACTCTTACATATAGACACTACTTGGAAACCCTGTGCAAGAAACTTACATCATGCGTCCCCTGATTCGTCGAGGCTGGGGAGCACGTGCAACAACTTTACCCATCACCGCACTGGCCCTTGTCTTCTCAACTGCTAAGTACTGCGTACCCAGTATGGAGTCGCAGTGCACATACATACCTGCTTGACAGACCTACTCATGATGCCTTGCACATGGTGACAGGTTGCATGAAACCAACACCCACTGAGTATCTTGTAGTTCTCTCTGGCATTCCCTTGCTGAGCCTCGCCATAAAGCTGCCACACTCTCACTGGCACACCAGTCTTTAGAACCAAGCCATACACTCAATAATTATTTCAACAGACCAAGGGCAAGAAGCGCCTTAAATCAAGAAAACCATTTGTCATCGAAGCGCAAGGCTTGCTGGCTCAAAACACCAATGCTCCAACATGGATCCACAATACCTGAAAAGAGAACTGGACAAAAAACATCTCACGTCTTCACTCTTTCGTTACTGATGTAGGACCATTACCAACAGGTCATGAACTGAGCTGGTCAGCCGGGGTTCGGCTGAATCGTCTTCGCACTGGCATCGGTCGATTTGGATCTCTGATGTATAGATGGGGACTGACAACAACTGCAGTTTGTGATTGTGATGCAGAATAACAAACTCCTAACCATGTACTGTATCAATGCCCTATTTACAATCTAGCCAGAAAAGACGGGCTATTGGTATTGGATGATAACACCATCGATTGGCTGCTCAATGTATCTCCAGATATTTGATCCACTGCAGATGATCAAACAACAACACCTCAAACGAAAGAAGATTGGGCTTTCTTGCTACATGTTTGACTCATATACGTGGCCCTGTATCTGCGTGTGTGCGTGTACGTGTGTGTGTGTGTGCGCGCGCGCGCGCGCGTGTGTGTGTGTGTGCGTGCGCGCACGCGTGAGCGTGTGCGCGTGCACATGAGCGTGTGTGCACGCGCATGAGCATGTGTGTGTGCGTGCGTGTGTAGACTGATATACTGATAGACCCTTGATCGAACGAAGAAAGATGTACCCTTAGCCTTATAATTATGCCAAGACAACGTCAGCGTAGGCATATTTTTAGGTTATGAAAGGCAGATGATATTTGTATATGTTGAAAAGAAGAGGAGCCAAGACTGATCCCTGTGGGACGTCATTTTTCAAATGTCGGAGCCTGCTTGGCTTGCTGTCACCAGTGGTCAGGGTGAAGCTTCTGTTCCGAACAAGTTCCATGATCATTCGGATTATGTGCTTGTCCGGCAGAAGTCTTAGCAGCTTGCAAGTGAGGCCACTACGCCATACAGTATCATAAGCAGCTGTCACATTGATAAACACGGCACCGGCTTTCTTTTTTGCCTCAAAAGATGCTCAATGTTTTGCGTGAGCAAAACGACCTGATTTACAGTAGACTTTCCGTGTCGAAATCCAGCCGACTATTGGTTTGACACGACTGTAGATCAGTCGTTCAAGGATCTTATAGGGGACGCAAAGCAAAGAGATGGGACGGTAGCTCTGTGGGTCCTCAACAGGTTTTGGGGGCTTAGGGATCGCGACTACCAGCGCTCTTCCAGAATTTTGAAATTTTGAGATGGCACAAGCAGGGAGAAAGGAATCCATGTAGCCAGAACTTCAAGCTGGGACCAGCATGGATTACAAGCTCCAGACAAATATAGTTAGGGCCTGGAGCTTTACCTGGTTTCAAGTAATAGAGGGCAGCAGCAAATTCTCATGGAGAAAAATCACAGGAGATATTTACTGCATCTGGGGCAGTAGCACTCCTAAGGTCAAACAATTCCTGCATAATGAGTCGGGAGGTTTCTCAATTTGCACCCTCGTATTTCCCATTTTTTGCCAGCTGACTAGCAATAGCGTTTACTGAAACAGGACATTGACGAAGGGATTGTCGTGACCAACCAGTAAGATTATTTAACGTGCTCCATGCTACTGGCTAGAGTGTGAAAAGTCGATGTTCTGGACAGCCTCAGACCATCGACTCCTCTGTTTCCTGTCAAGCCTGGCAAGCAAAGCTGTAGCAGCTCTGCTAGAGTCATGCCCTTCAGGGTATTGCAAGAATGTTTGGTAGAGGTTTTCACAATCGGCGTTCCAACATGATACATAATTATTTTGTCAACCACGTGGGATACACTTTTTCGCCGCAATGCTGATGGCATTACAGAAATACTGGATGGAATAATAAGCAATGGTCCATGACGAGACCTTGGGAACTTTTTAAGACGTGTCTGTTAGATATATGACTGTCCAAATCGATACTGACGAATGCAAGAACCAGGTTGGCTCTTGTATTCCAGTGGGCAAGAGTGGAAGCTGGTGACACCTTTGAATAATGAAGTAGCGCAAGATTGTTGGTACTTGCCCAGTCAACCAGGCATTTGCCATCTGCACTGTTGGCAACATAACTCCAATCAACATGCTGACAATTAAAGTCGCCAGCATAGAGACAGAGATGTGGGAATAATGGAAAATCAGAAACTTGCAAACGAATCGGCGGAGATTTGACTATCTTATAATCATCAACGTCGACGCACAGCCATTCCATCCCATTGTAGATAGACATTGTTCAAAAAAAGGGTCCTTTCCAGTCGTGCTTAGACAAACGTGGCAAGGCCATGCTTCCTCCTTAAGGAGAGCCCAGCTAGTTGGTAGTCCGGTAGAACTAACCTCTCTACAGAAGCGCATTAGGTCTCCTGGAGTAGAATAACACTGTGCTAGTGCCTCACACTGTGCAGCAAAACAGTAAAAAGTGCTCATCTTGCTTACAATAAGGTCTTTGATATTTAATTGAAAGACGGCAAGCTTTTGGAACTTGTTAATGATGCGTTTTGATTTAGCGCCCCGCCATTTTCCACTTACAAGGCCTTGCCAGACCATCAGTAAGAATAGATGCCCTACTGTTACAGAAGATTTGGCTTCGATCTGTCATGCGAGTTCGGAGGACAGGCATACTCAAGGACCGGGCTATGAGAAAGCATTTGCCATCTAGTCCAGCATGTTGATGTAATCATCTTTGTGTTTAGTAGATTTACGAAGATGACACTCGAACCCAATAGATCTGGGTTAAATTTTCACGTAAAGTATTGCCAAAGACTTTAAAAAACGAAATTCACAGCTTTCCTGATAGGCGCTCAGCACAAAAATAGCGAGGATAAAAAATTGGCAAGCTAACTTGTTCATTCTGTAGTATAACACTAACAAAGATGCCTACATCTTTATATGGCAGACAAATTGTCGGGTCGGGCAGTCTTCCTGTCGCATTGATCCAGAAAGCATGGCACTAAGCTGAACGCCGCAAGCCAAAAAACGAAAGATCAAGCTCAAACAAAGAACACAATTGAATCTAGCAAAAAAATGTACATGGATATTTTACATACCTGAGAAAAATTGAGTATCATATCCATAAAAGCCACCCCAAAAGTAAAATTAGTAGAACAAGTACGATCAAAGCTCTTCAATAAAGGTAGCTGTAACATAACTAGTAATATTTTAATCTTGCATCAACTAAAATAAAAGCTCTACAGCAAAGAAGGCCTACGCAACGTGCTTGATTAGGTGTACAAAAATTCAGAAAAACGAAACACTTCTGCATTTTTGCTAGTCCTTCTTGTTAGTGATAGAAGGTAAAAATACTACAGATGTACCGATACTTTTGTATCGGTGGTATCGGTTAGTAGTAATGGTATTGGTTAAATAAAGCCGATACCTACCGATACTTTTTAAGCACAAAATAAATATAAAAATTTTTTGTTTTATATTTTCATAGAATAAATATAAAAATTTTTTGTTCCCCCCCTGAAACTGGATTGAATTTGTAACGAAATTAACAATTTGCAATGCATCAATAATGACTGGGGGGGAGGGGGTCTTCTAAACAGGATCCAAACATCGGGCAGCACTCAACATTGTTTTTATATAAGTATACATACTAAATGTATTCTGTAAATTTCAGCTTCTCTTTAAGCTTCAGAGGCAGTGGTTAATAAAAATGACTTCTAATGAAAGCATTGTATGCAAGTTTTTTGATGTTAAAGCTACTAATGCCAAAAAAGTTATCTAAAATTTATGTAGCAATGAATTTTCGAGAGAAGAGAGTGACAAGAAAACATGTAACACCAGCAATTTAAGAAAGCATTTACAAGGCAAACACAAAGATGAATTGGAAAAGAAAATAAAAGCCACAAAAAAGTAGTGGAAAAATCGTGGTTAAAGCGAAAAGGAGCTGATATAACAATGATAAAATCTTCAAAGACGTCAAAAGCTGGAAGTAGTGGCTCTAATAGCCCAGAAGACACCAGGTCTACTCAACTTACTTTAGAAGAAACTCTATCATTGAAAAAGATTTGGGACATCAACAGTTCACAGGCAATTTCAATCCACAATTCAGTAGCTGAAATGATATTTGTTGATTGTCAGCCATTTTTCATATTTGAAGATGTAGGGTTCAACAAGCTTATGAAATGTCTAAAGCCAAACTATGAACCGCTCAGCAGAAAATTCTTCAAGGAAAAAACGATTCCAACAATTTATAAGTCTGTGCTATACAAAGTTCAAACTCTTGTTGGCAATGCAAACAATATCAGTTTCACTACTGATATATGGACAAATGTAAGCAGTCATTCATTCATCAGTGTTGCTTAGCACTGCTTAGATGAAAACTTTACATTTAGCACTGTAGTTCTTAGAGTGGTACCGTTCAATATATCTCATACTGCTGCAAACATATATACTTGTTGCAAGGTGTGCTAAGTGATTATAATATTGCAAAGCAAAAAGTTCACATTATTGTTTCTGACAATGCTGCTAGTATTAGCAAAAGCATACTCACTGCTTGTTGTCAAAATTTACCTTGTTTTTTACAGACACTTCAGCGGATGATTAAAAATTTTTTGAATGAGCAAAGAATTATGAGTGATGCTACAGCTCAATGTAGAAGGATTGTATTTCATTTCAGCCATTCATCCTTGGCATGTGCCAAATTGAATGAACTTCAAGGAATAACATAAAATTCCTCAGCATTCATTAGTCCAAGATGTCACCACACGATGGAACAGAACATTTTTAATGTTGCAACGAATGGTTGAACAAAAAAAGGCAATCGTCTCATATGTATCTGATGCTCAAAATCTCCCATCTTTGATGGAAAGAAATGGAACTTGTTGAGCAAATTAGTTTCGGTTTCAAGAAAGTTTCATAAAGTCACAGTATCACTGAGCAGAAGACAATTTTTGATTTCTGAAATCATACCACAGATCACTTTCTTGGAGGCTTTTATTACGAAAGTCCAGAAAAATCCAATTTCTGCACGTAGTATTGGCACCACTTTGACTAAATTGCAAGCTGCAATTAATCGAAGGTGTGGCAAATATTTTGACAATCGTGACATAATTTTGGCAGCATTTTTGGATCCAAGGTATATGGGCAGATTTTTCATGAATACAGTTCGGTCCAGTTCAGTTGGAGTGTATACACATGAACATTCGCAACATCTTGTGCTTCAGACTTACGAAACCCTAAGAGACAAAAATGAGACATTAACCAGTGGCAGTAACACACAAACAGGAAAAGGTGTGACCATTGCTAATGATACCAGTACCCAGTACGATAACAGTGATTTAAATCAGTTTGACTTTGACCAATGCTCTGCTGAACTGCAAAGAGAGCCCAATGATCATTGTGGTTCAAAGTCAAGAGTCTCTTATTGAATCTGAATTTCAGAAATATATTTTGGAACCATCGATTTCCAATAACAAAAATCCTCTGAAATGGTGGCAACAGCATCTGGTTTCTTATCCTCTATTTAGTGGTCTGGCCAATAAATTCTTATGTGCTTCACCATCTTTAATAGAAAGTGAAAGGCTTTTTAGTACTGGTATTAAATCACTTGCATAATATTTTGAAAGACCTTTCTTTATGTACTGACACTACACTTGTTTTTGCTATGGAGTGTATTTTACACACTTAATTTCGTTTTGATTTACCAAAGTCTTTTTGCTGATACTGTTTGTCTACATTTCTTTAGTTTTGACTTATGATGGCTGTGCTTTTCTATTTTTTTATGTGCACTTTTAGTTTTTTGACTTGCCAAGGTGCTATTGTTGAAAAAGCTGCATTTTTGTCATCACTTTTAGTTTTGGCTTGCGAGGGCGATGCTTTTTCATATTTCTATGTACACTTTTAGTATAGACTTACCAGGGTGTTTTAGCTGGAAAATCTGCAATTTGATAATTATTTTGTCCAACTTTTTCAGTTTTTAGCTTTGACTTTAATATGACAGCATTTGTTTGATAAAAAAAGTGTGCAGTTGGTGAATGGTGTTGATTCTTTTAAGTATGGTATACACATTTTTCAGTTTTGGCTTACCAAGCTGTTTTTTTTTTACCAGAAAAGCTGCAGTTTAGTAGTATATACTTTTTAGTTTTGAATTATGACTGCTAATTGTTTGATAATAGCTGCAACTGGCTAACACTTTTTTAATACGTTTTAATTTTCACTTGCCGAGGTATTTTCATTACGCTGTGAAGTTTGTTTTTTCTTTGGTTACGGCATTGTTACTTTCTTATCTTATTTTTATTTTTTTTTGCTCTTTTATGTTTGTGAGGTAAGTCTATTTTCTTTGAATAATGATATTCGATCCATTTGTTTAGTATTTAGCTTTAAAAAAATACTGCTTGATTTGTTAAACTTTCTTTTACAGATTTGCAATAATATTGTGATGAACAACGATAAATAAATACCTAGAATAAAATTCAAAATGCAATAAAAACCTAGATTTACTAAATACATTCTTTGGTAATGCTTACAAAAGCTTTTATTGATGGCTCTTAATAGATGAAAAGTATCGATGGTATCGGCAGTATCGGTATCAGCTCTAAATCCTGGTATCAGTAGTGGTATTGGCTTAAAATGTGGTATCGGTACATCTCCAAAAAATACTGCAATATGACAGCACCAAATACCATGACAAAAATAAAATAAGGATTAACATAAAGTGGCGAGAAAGCAGACTTTCCCCTTGAGTGACCCAAGTAGTTGCATCATTAAATTGCTCGTCTTCATTTCTAACTTTTTGCAAATTTAAAAATATTGGCTTCGTTTACCGTGTGAGTGTAACCCCTATTCGATGTCCACTTCAAATTTTCGGATGCCCTTCCTGACAAATATCAACTGTGTTTCAATGACGTTGCAAACCGCGGCCTTTAGTTTTCAAGTCTGGAACAATAATCAAATAGCAGTACGCAGCACAACAACTGAGCATAGGAAAACTCATAAGTCACAAGATTAGCATTAAAGCAAGACTGCTATGCAAAACAAAACTCATACTGTATTACTATATTGCCAGCTCCTAGTGGTTATGATCGATAGAGAGCGTCTTATATGCGAGAAACAAAACAACATAGCGAATGCTGAAGGCGCGAGGCTTCCGAAGGAAGCAATGCTATTGAGAGATATTATCATATTTTCAAAGCCATCCCTGGACGCGTTTTGTCCTTTTGGACTCATCAGCAGGGCTTGCCAAGGGCCAAGAGGTCCCCCCAATAGCATTAACGTTGACTTTTATAAAACAAACTAACGCAAAGCATAAGACTTACGTGCCGTTTACTTTTGAACGAGTATCGTTTTGACGTACTGCTAGCCGCTCGACTATGGACTAAAACTGATATCCACATGTAAAGCTGATCACACAAGCAATGATTAGGTATAAAAAGGTCTTCCAAAGGTTACAAACTAAATGCGGTGCTTTGAAAAATGTATTAAAGAGCCTGCTAAAGGGTAATAAAAGGTTGACGCAGTTGCTTTTAGTGTTTTCATAACTTAGTGCTTATTTGCCAAGAACAGCAGTTCCATAAATAATTGGAAAGTTTGGGTAGAGCGAATTTCTTCAAAATGCCACTCGCAACAAATGATTTAATGCATACAATTTCCTTTAAGAATAACAATTATATCAAAAACCAAATGAAAAATTTCTGAAAATGAAGTCATGGCGCATATATATAACAGTAATAATATCTTTATTAAATATAATCATCTCACTAAACCGTTTTGTCGACGATATTAAGCAGATTTATGACTCAAGCACTACAGTATTTTTCGGACAATAGGGCGCACCGGACTATAAGGCGCATTTAATGAAACCAAAACTCAACGCATTTTATCGGTACCGTACTTGTATTTTATGATTAAACAATCAATTGCTGTGTTTGCATTGCGTGAGAAGTGTACGGCTTGTTGCTACGTAAAGTACAGGTTGCAATTCATGCGCGACGTATCTATGTGTTTACGCACGTAAAGTGAAGAGAAAGATGCACTCGTAAAGGGAACGAGAGTAGGTGAAGGGAAAAAACACACTTATGAAGGGAATGAGAGTAGGTAATCTGATCGCCAGAAGGAAAGAAGTTTGCTCTCAAAAAAAGAACAAGTTGAGGGAGGTACTATTGCGTTGGTAGCGATTATTACAACATAAAATTTGTTCAGAGCTTGGTGACAAAGCACAACCTGATCCACACACTAGACGCACCGGACTATAAGGCGCACGTTCCATTTTTGAGAAAATTAAAGGATTACAATTGCACCTTGTGGTCCGAAAAATACGGTAATAATTTTGCCTACTGATTTATGATGTAAATACGCACGCATACCTTTTTTACAGAAATAGAATCAAATTCATCATGAGATATAAACACAAAATTGTCCTTGCTAAAAAAAACTTTGGAATTAACAATTGCAATGGACAGCACATTGCTTTGAACAAATGAATTCGAAGTAATAACACCATTCTCAAGAAAAGCATGCTGCACAGGATGAAAAACAATCCTAAAAATTGAACAATTATGATGCATTGCAATGCATTAAATCAGCCTTATCGCATAACTATTTTTAAAAGGAAAGTACTTGTTGCACATCAAATCCAGGTGATTGAAATAAGCAAATTAAGTTTTATACAGTGAAAAAGGGCAACAATAGTTGAGCACAGTGAACAAGTATTAAAAAACGTCTCAAGTTGGTAATCATAATGTTCAAGTCTAATCAACGTTTAATCTTTGTTTCCTGTGTCATCGTAACTCCTGCTTTCATAAGTTACTATGGTGAAACTGCTCAGCCACACATTGTAAAACGATACTTTCTTCATTTTACCAATGGCAGTTTGCCTAGTTGGTGGCAGAGCCATATGTAATTCGTGTTTGTGACTGATTCAAAATGTACTGCTGCTTTGCTTTGGCCTGGCGTTCATTTGGCTAGACACGGATAAACCTTTCATTTTGTGCCCCACAGTCCACACACTTGTAAAAGATAAACATAATATCACTTAGTCGTCAATTTTTTGCACAAGTAACAACTAAGCTACTAGTGTACACGCAAGACCAAAAGTTAAAAATCGTCCAACTCTGGTATGAAAACAAATCACACATAGAAGTCCGCCGTCGCTTCAACACATGCCAGGTTACAAATCTAAGTCTAAGTGGGCAGCACTTGGGCAACAATTAAAAAATACAGAGGATTGCGCAAAACTTTGAATAGGAGAAAACCTTGCATCACGTCCACAAGTAAAAAGGGGGCCGGCGATCGATCATCATTTACGGGAAACGGGAGCACGTCCGTGATTCGGTGGTTAACAGTCCAAAGAAATATAACCGAATTCGCGCTCAAGAAGTGGCTCGGTCTTCAGCTTCACTTTTTAGAGTCATGAGGAAGGGCCTGAAGCTGTTCACGTTTAGAATTTCAACTCACCATGTGCTACAACAATAGGACAAAGAGAAGAGTATCGAACTGTGCGACTCGCTGAATGAAAAGCTTGAGCACACTACCGGCTGGCTCAAATCACATTTGGTTTTAGTGATAAGCACGCTTTCGTCTTAATGGGGTTGTTAATAATTACAACAGTGTGTTTGGGGAGAAGAGAAGCCACAAGTAATCAGTGAGAAGCGCTTCAAAAGTCCAAAGGTCACTGCATTTGTGGCATTTAATGCAAAGCACGGCCTGTTGACACCTTTCTGGTTTGAGAAAAATGGGTGCATTATTACCATCAACAGTGAGCGTTATATGACCATCCTTGACCAATTTCACGGTGACGTGACTCAGTAACATACCCAAGGACAGTTAAGGCTTGCTCAGCTCATGCATGATGGCGCAAGACCTCATACAGCCCAAACATCATTACATCATCTGAGGGGACTCTTCCGAAATTGTCTTGTCAGTCTCTATAAAGAACAAGAGTGATACCCCCACAGCCCCGATATAAATCCATTTATCAGCAAAAGAGAAGATTTAAGCCAACAGACCTCAATCACTGGCTGATTAAAAGCAGAATGTGGCAGCTTATGCAGCTCAAGTTACGGATGAGACAAAGAAAAAAGTCGGCCAAATTTTCTGCTTACGCATGAAAGCATGTTGCAACAGAAACTGGGTCCAAATCGAGCATGTGGATTACAAAACGTTTGCTTGACTTTCACATAAAGTCCAACCTTTCCAACTTTATAGATCTCGTATATTAAGCTTGTCATTAAAAGTCTGTGCAAAATCAAAGTAGTCACATCTTTTTCGGAGCGCACTGTAGGTTACATATTACAAAAAACACAAAAGCAGCACTTTTAGTGCTGTTTTAGCCATTAGTTGTCCCCACCAGGCAGACTCAGCAGATAGAAAGTGGCCTGTCTGCAACATAAAGATGGAAGTATACCATTAACTGTCTTATCCAAGGACATAACACGCGAACTTGCTGGCTTTTTCTTCACTTCCTTTCATGCTTTGCGACAAGCAGGAAAGTTGTGAAAGCTGGTTTTAAGTCTTTAGTATGACTCGACTAGGGAATTGAAACCAGATCTGCACACTACAAACCAGACGCTTTAACTATTACACCATTGCGCTCATAAGTTTCTTCCATATATTATTTTGGCTGCATCTTTAGATTATTGCCAAAGAGCTATGGTATACAAAACCTGTACAGTAATTTATCCGAAAACTTACGATTTAGAAGAAATAACTAGAGAACCGGTTGTGATATTTGGTAGTGTTAAAAGAATATTTGAAGAATTTTCGTTAATGATAAAAGGATACATCCACGACACATTTTGTAACTCATAACTGATGTTCTTGTTGTTGTTGTTAGAAAAATCACCTATAACAAAAAAGAATGCTAGACACACATAAAAATCCAACTAGTCAACAACTCTTGCAAGAAAAGCTATTTTCATAGCAATTTTTCACAACTTATGACATTACTTTTAATTTTGCCTCTGGAAATAATTAAACAACCAAAGCAAAAATTTTGTTTGAGCAACACATACAAAAACAATGCTTCAGCAACCACAAAGTAATGGAGCAATAGTTCAAGCTATAAAGTCAACTAGTAATGAAACAATACAAATTTTGAACTTCAAATTAATTACCACATACAGCAACTATACTATCTGAAATGACGCTAAAGCAAAAATCTAAATGTCAAGAATAAGGTTTACTGTTTAATTCCGAAACCACACTGCAGTTTCATGGTACCAGTATCTGCAATAGCAATGACTAAGCACAACGCTTTCTAAAATCTAGAAAAAGTCTGCAGAGTTTATTTCTGCATGCTGCCAGTCAGTACACTACTAGAATGCATAAACAAAATGTTACAACATACAGTACCGGTATAAGCAATAGGCTATACTTTCTTTGGTAAATAAGCATTTTGCAAAAACGTTGATATACTTAGTAAAAGACAAAGCAATTTGGAAATAAAGTCACTATGATATTCAAACAAAAATGACAAAACAATGATGTGTTACCCCTTGTGAAAAATAGCAGCAACTAATTAGGAAATATCTTGCTTTTGTCACCAGGCATCCTTTAACTTCTCAATATAGCTCTTCTGGTGTAATCGAAAGTTAAAATGATCTTTATTTAGATTTAAAATCTACATAAAATTCACAAAAACTCAACGTTTCGAAAAACTAAAATCAGTTTTTCTTCGTCAGGAGTGACCATCAACGCGGTGTTGTATATAAAATTCCATGTTTAGATTGCACAGGTGTATATATTGGTGAGACTGGTCGATCATTTAAAACACGACGCAAAGAACATCAAAGGGACGTCAAACCTGATATAATTGCCCAAATAACAAATGTGGAATTAAAAAAGAAATCTGCTCTAGTGAAACACGTTTGCTTAAATGGACACCGGATTGATTGGGAAAGCTCTGAAATTTTAGCTACTGAAAATGACTATAAAAAAAGACGTTTTTTAGAATCATTTTACATACACAAAACTGATTTTTCTTTTAACGATAAAATTAACAGCTTTTATCCCGGATTGTACAAATTTATAAATTTTTGACCGCCAGTTGTCGCTGCTGCACTTGTTTGTGCCATAATTTTTATTTTTTTCTCCTATTCGTCCTGTTGATTACTATGTAACCGTTGTCTGTGTTTTAATTTTAGTCACTCCTGACGAAAAAAAACTGATTTTAGTTTTTCGAAACGTTGAGTTTTTGTGAATTTTATGTAGATTTTAAATCTAAATAAAGATCATTTTAACTTTCGATTACACCAGAAGAGCTATATTGAGAAGTTAATTAAGAAATAGTAAATAACACTGTGGACTACTGAAGTCTCCAAGTATCTTTATAAATGAATAGCAAACAATTTGACATCAGTAATAGACCTACCAGTATGTTTTAATGCTCCAGATATCTTTAATATACTGCAACCATAATTAGCTCCTTCAACGTTAGCTAAATAAGAAACCATTAGACTTGGTTGTACACCACTTAAAACAACCGATCTTGTTATAATATTTGAAACCTGCAAAACCAATTTTAAAATACCTGTAATAATGAAAGTCAAACGCAATACACTTAACCTAATGAAATTATCATGAGTTGGTTGAGTACGACAAATATAATAAAACCTTGTGATCAAGGAGTTCAATAAGTTCTTACTAGGCTAGGCCTATTTAAACAAGAGCTGTTTCATACATTATTAAATACTACATCATAGTGTCCGAGAGCTCACTGTGCCCTTAAATCTATTAAAAACAAACATCAAAATGCTAGATAAAATGGATTTAACTATAACAAACGTGCAAATCGGAAGTTAGAATTCATTTATACTACTTCACTACACATCAATAATGTCGGTGTGGAAAATGGATTTAATTATAACAAATGTGCTAAATCGAAGTTAGGATTTATTTCGATTTCATTATTGCACATCTATAATGTCGGTGTAAAGTCTTATGCACCCAAACGCTGGCGACTAACCTTTTTTCAATCAGAGATGCACTTGTACTAATATCTTAAACAGTAAGACTGAATACCATTGCCAAACGTTTTTTATATCTAAGATAGGAGTGGCCAAACTTTTTGTCCAGAGGGCCAAATCTGTGACTGCCTGGCTACTGGAGGGCCGGATGAAGTGCGATTTGCATAATTTATGCAAAAGTAGGTTGTTAAAATATATTGTAGTACAATAATAACAATAAAATCACACCAGTGAAAGATGTTTGGCAGGCAGATTAAACCAGTTTAATAGTTGGCCACCCCAGATCTAAGATACTACCCAGATAACAGCCTCACACGCATTGCATTTCTTAATGCGCATAGGAAGTGGGCTACAATGTAGCCGAACTTAGCAGAGAATTCTCATACCACTTTGCAAGCTTGCTCAGTTTATGCCGTTATCTATCTCGTGTATTTTGCATGCATTCGAGTATTCTAGAGTAGCGCAACGGCAGGCATCTGGCTGTAGTTAGATGTCAAAAGAGTGCACTCCATACGGCGACTAGTCACTTCTATCATGATAGCTACTAAACGTAGATTTTGTTCGATTTATATATTGATATTGCTGTTGGTAGCTTTCCGTTTGTGGTTTGTAACATCTTCGTGCGCATATGACTCTTAGTAGCTAGATCTCATTGTCGCGATAGCTGCGCATGTATGCATCGAAGTTGCAGTGGCTGCAACATGCCTTCCACGCCATCGATGAGAGAGAGATAAGCTTGCCGGCCGAAGTGAATGAGATTTCCGTCAAGACTTCATTTGGAAGGCGTTCTTGAGGTTTGGGCTCGGCGACTCAACGATGGCTTCTGTTGCTTGATTGAAGGCACTGCCGTCCAACTACATCAGGGGAGATGTAGCTTTTTTGTCGGGGTCACCATTGTAGAGCAACGGCAGGCACCTGGCTGTGGTCCAGTGTCAAAAGAGTGCACTCCATACGGCGACTAGTCACTTCTATCATGATAGCTACTATTCGTAGATTTCCTTTCGGTTTATATATTAACATTGTTGTTTGTAGCTTTCGGTTTGTGGTTTGTAACATCTTCGTGCTCATACGACTCTTAGTAGCTAGATCTCATTGTCGCGATAGCTGCGCATGTATGCATCGAAGTTGCAGTGGCTGCAACATGCCTTCCCCGCCATCGATGAGAGAGAGATAAGCTTGCCGGCCGAAGTGAATGAGATTTCCATCAAGACTTCATTTGGAAGGCGTTCTTGAGGTTTTGGGCTCGGCGACTCAACGATGGTTTCTGCTGCTTGAACTGAAGACGCTGCCGTCCAACTACATTGTGGAGGATGTAGCTTCTTTGCGGGGTCACCATTGTAGCGCAACGGCAGGCATCTGGCTGTAGTTAGATGTCAAAAGAGTGCACTCCATACGGCGACTAGTCACTTCTACCATGATAGCTACTTTCGTAGATTTCCTTCAGTTTATATATTAACATTGTTGTTGTAACTTTCCGTTTGTGGTTTGTAACATCTTCATGCTCATCCGACTCTTAGTAGCTAGATCTCATTGTCGCGATAGCTGCGCATGTATGCATCGAAGTTGCAGTGTCTGCAACATTGTAGCGCAACGGCAGGCATCTGGCTGTAGTTAGATGTCAAAAGAGTGCACTCCATACGGCGACTAGTCACTTCTATCATGATAGCTACTTTCGTAGATTTCGTTCGATTTATATATTAACATTGTTGTTGGTAGCTTTCGGTTTGTGGTTTGTAACATCTTCGTGCTCATACGACTCTTAGTAGCTAGATCTCATTGTCGCGATAGCTGCGCATGTATGCATCGAAGTTGCAGTGGCTGCAACATGCCTTCCCCGCCATCGATGAGAGAGAGATAAGCTTGCCGGCCGAAGTGAATGAGATTTCCGTCAAGACTTCATTTGGAAGGCGTTCTTGAGGTTTGGGCTCGGCGACTCAACGATGGCTTCTGTTGCTTGATTGAAGGCGCTGCCGTCTAACTACATTGTGGAGGATGTAGCTTTTTTGTCGGGGTCACCATTGTAGCGCAACGGCAGGCATCTGGCTGTAGTTAGATGTCAAAAGAGTGCACTCCATACGGCGACTAGTCACTTCTATCATGATAGCTACTATTCGTAGATTTCATTCGGTTTATATATTGATATTGCTGTTGGTAACTTTCCGTTTGTGGTTTGTAACATCTTTGTGCTCATACAACTCTTAGTAGCTAGATCTCATTGTCGCGATAGCTGCATATATATGCATCGAAGTTGCAGTGGCTGCAACACTAGGGCACAGAGACTTTTCAGCCACCTCGTACAAAAGTTGGTTTCGTAAAATTAAATGCACCGACTCGAATTTAGACACTTTGGAAGAAACATTCTATTTCAATGCCATTCACTGCAATTACAAAAGCAGATAGTTACAGGACATCTTTCTACAATGAAGAATATTAAACACACAAACTTTTTAATGTAAGTCCAGCACTTTGTCAAGCCCTAACAATTATTTCTTACTACCAGTATTTGTCCAGCACCCTCATCTAGGCATAAGCTAAAGGCGGCCAGCCACATGAAACTTCAGCAGCCTGCAAAAGGATACGTCTCATGGCCAGCATTTGCAGATTGATCATCCAAAAGAGAAATAAATTTTCTATTAAAAAGTTCTGCCATTTGAGGTGTGACCACAAACAAAAAACCTCTATTCAACAACTTCGCTTGCTTGAGATCGAGCTGCAGTAAAAGGTCTCCAGTTGAAAAGCCACGTCCTTTTGTGGTTTATGCGCACAAAAAAATTTTTAAGTCAAAAAAATTTTTGAAACTGATCTGCAAAAACCTCACCACTTGCTTTTAACCTTACACTTTAAATTTTGGGTTTTTGCCATATTCAAACTAGTTTTTACTAATTTTAACGTAAATAGCTGCTCACTTGAAGAGCATGGTCATGTACAGCCTCCCACACTTCTCATTAACCTAGTGTTTGACAAATACAAAAACGCTACCTTTCCATCTTGATCAATGACATTTACTTCAATAACAAATGGGCTTGAAAAATGCTGCTGTGACGAATTGATTATCTGCATACAAATCGCCAATTAGTTTAACCTAAAAAAGCAAAGGGTTAAATGCTTATGATACAAGTTTCAGCACATGTGATGCATAATCAGGTTAAGCTAAAGAAGCAGCTTAGCTTGAACACACTGACGCAATGCCATCCATAGTAGCAATATAACGAGCGGCAACTGTAACAAGTCTATGGCAATTCAAAGTCGCACGTTATGATTACAGAAGCATTCCCTAAAACATGTCATTCGTCATGTAATGGAAAATATAGATAACCCTAACCAAATCACTGCCAACTTTGAATTGTCTTCTTAGAAATGTTTGGATACCACTGCAAGTTAGTAAACAAAATTCTATGACGTTCATAAATGTATTCCGGGCATTGGATGCAGATCAACCACTACTGCATTTCATTACAAACAAATTCAAGTTATCCATTTTAAAAATAACTTACTTTTAATACCCCACACTTTTTGTCCCAAACAGTTTGAACTACTGCGTCAATTAAACCATTTGTGGCAAGGCGTTTGTGATTCATAGCAAACCTTTTTGCTTTACAGTTTTTGAAAATGACTCCAAAAATTAAAAATTAGTTTTAATTGCACAGCAATATGTGGCTCAATAGGTCAAGTTATCTTTTTTTATTCTATTTTCTTATATGATATTATTTGTGAAAATTCAATGCTATTACAGTCAACACCCAATAATCGGACCCCTTGCCATCAAACACAAATTATCAAGAAACGGAATTGCTGCACTGTGATGTACTACAAACCCGTTCTTCTAACAACCTCGCTAATCGGACATTATTCACTGGAACAAATGGGTTCGATTAACAGGATCTGACTGTGCCTTCTTGTACAAGGCTAAAATAACATTTTTGATATCCTTTTTTGTTTACTGTTTTTCCGACAACCCTCATTCCATCTCAATTAAATACTTGATTTTATTTTTAATGTACCCCAAGCAAAACTACACTAATTTTTATTTAATTGGTATGGTGGAAAGACTTTGGAAAACTTCGACAAGATTGGTTGATATTGAACTAAAACTTTTCAAAAATATACAGGGTGATGGCAAAGCACCAATTTCAGACAAAGATCCAATCCTAAATTATGCTGTTTTGCATGAATTAAAATTTGAATTGATGCCTAGCTATCACCTCGTTTATCTATATCAGATCAGACCTGAGCAACAACCGCTTATGGGCAACATTCACCTTCCGGCGCACAGGCTATTTCAATGCAGCCTACTAGAGATGAGAAATTAGTTCTTTAACAGACACAGTAGATTTAATTAACATTAAGAAAGGTAGCCTACTTTTATGCATTCACTGTTATAAGTACATAAACATTACACGTTGATATGTCATTTAGTTCCATTTTTATTGTATATCCCTTAAATTACTGCATCACAGACAAACTATTAATAACGTAATAAAATTTTTTTTTATCGATTTACAATGCTGGAGCGCGTTTCATTTTTACAAGTAAATAGACTCAAGATTGAATTAGTGCAAACTTGCTCACTAACTGTTTTACAAGACTAAACTACAAAATCATCTTTGAAATGGCTCCTATACAAAAGCATAAAATTAATGCAGAATGTAAAATTTTCATCAGCTTCTCATTATTTCTTCACTAAGGTAAATTTCATTTTAAATGAATGCTGAAAGAGTTTGCTATCAACAAACAGTAATAAAGTCAGCTTAGACATTTATTTGCCATAAGAAAAATTAATTTCGCTAACGCATCCTCAGTTTCTACAAAAAAAAAGTAAAGATTGCATAATAAGTAATAAATATTTCATGAATGAAAACAGCATAGACCCTCAAGTTTTTTTTCAATTTAAGGCAAAATAACTGCAAAGAGATGGTACAAAAAAATTGTAACGGAAAGGACCAGAAAGCCTACCATAAGCATGAAACATCACAAAAAATTAATAATGGCTACAATGATAGACAAACTACAAAGGCAAGACCCAAGGAAAATATATAATCCAGGAAAAAAAATATATTAATAAAATTTAATAAAATAATACATTAGATTATCCTGCTAGGGTTTAATTGCAGTTTTCCAATTAAAACAAACTACAAGTAAAATGAGTTTTGAAAGTTCTATCTATAAATCTTACCAGTCTGACATGCTTTAACAATAATTTTTGAGGTGGCCTTCAGAAAAAATTAGTTGCCTGGTAAGTTCTATATGATACTTAGGACCATAACTCCCTGTTATAGCTTAGAAATCTTACTGGCTGATTTAGAACATCAAATCTAGGGTTTGATCTCGGTCTTGGATGGATGCCTCACTATCACCCTGTTGATGTACACATGATAGCAAATACCAAGACCTTAACATTTGCTACAGCTTGCAGGTTTTAGTGAAGGCTATATAGTAAGCAAATAATTTACTGGTGGTACAGAACTTAGCATAGCTTCAAAAAAACTTTTATTCCAAAAAAGATAAAAAGCTTTGGGCAAAACAGCTGTCTTTAAAACCATATTAATGATCTTAGTGGTTGATCTACCATGTAATTGCAAAATTGTGCTAAAATTTTTGACTTAAACAAATTTGAAAGGATCAAAAAATTTGGTATCAGTACATCCCCGGTAGAAAAACACTCTCAGATATAATAATGCTACATAACTTGTATGTTTACCTCTTTATATCCAACCAAAGGCAAGATTGAGACATTGCTTAAATATGAAGTAAAATTAACAGGCTTTTTATAGGTTAACAAATTTATCTCCTTCGCTTGTTGATTATTGATACTCTCCAGCAATCTCATTTGCCAAAAATACTTCAAACCAAAAACATTGTGCCCGACCGAACACAGAAATACGACTAAAATTACTGTTAATAACATTTTTATCTGAAGAACATATATTTAATAAATCTCATCCTCTCAACTACACCAACATCATTATTCAACATATAAACGTCAATAACCTAGCCTTCAGTAACCTCGCTTAATCAGTTAAACAGAACATTGTGTGGCAAATTGAGATGTCAGTTTATTCTTGGACAATTCAAAATCAGAATCTAAAATCAATAACCAATAACATGACGATGATCAAGAATTTAATGTATTACAACTGCAAACAGCCCACAATATAGCATCAGCAAAGCTAATCCTAGAGTGGAATGTCATCCTACACCGTGCAAAGCAGTGCTATCTGAAAATTGGCCTAGTTTATTTTTCTATTTCTTTCCAGCAATCAGAGAATAATGTGCTGAAGATGGAAGATGCAGTAGGAATTGAAAAAAGGAAGATATAGCACAATTTTATGCTGGTACCTGCATGTTTAGGCACCGAGAAGACTTTGACCCATCAAAATGCATGGTTTTAAGTCACATTTGAGTAAATCCAACACAAAGCCACAAAAAACATATGTAAAGCAATACAAAAGCTACCACTTATTATGTACACGAGTTTCTCACTATCCTTTAATTATCTTGCCCTAAATAACTTTTGCAGTCATGCATACAACATTGTGTTGAGACCTGCTTTAAAGTTGCCAGCTAACCTGGTACACTGCATTTTAATCATAAACACTGCAAACATTAGATATAAATAGCTGCAATGCGTCTTTTCCAAGAGCACAACACAAAGCTCATAGAGGCATTAAATCCACAATCTCACGATTATGCACCAGCACTTACTATTATCTTACAAACGCACTGCACTACATTGGATACTATACAGAAAACAGCAATAAGTACAGTAAGCTAATCTTACCATTATACATTTTATTTTATGTATTAAAAAATATATTAATACAGTGTACATCAAAAATTTTTAGAAAAATTCATCGCACAATCGATTTTGATCAATGCTGAAAAATCAATCACTAACCTCAGTAGCACATTGAGTATATGAAACCACTGCTGGGAAATAAATCTCACAAAGTAGACTATGCAATATTTTACCGATGCTAATTGGACAAAAACAAATCACACCAACTAACTAGCTATCCTAATTCTTGTTATCGTCTTTGCCAGCTAGGTGTACATTCCAAACCTCTTCCTATAAAGCAAGCCTTGATAAGCTTAAATTTTGAACTCTTCAACATTAATTTTAAATGGATTACTTTTGACAAATCTGTGCCCACTGTTGACTATCCCAAGACATCCAATCTAACAGATACTACGATGTGAAGTCATTTCTTCCACCAAAGTTTTCAACAGCTGTTTGCAATTGCAATAAATAACTTTTCTACCCATTGATTTCGCTTAACACAGACCTTAAATCACAAGACCTAGTCATACTTGCATAATTCTCCTCTATCAAAATAAATGATACATAGACATTGAACCACCTATAAGCATTCCAAATTTGCCAGGCAGTAGACCTTTATTTTTTTATCGACGCAAACCACATCGACTTTAACGATAAACTACAATCCATGCCCTCCTAAGTGTTCTGATTCAACCACTGCCACGTGGTTGTAATGTCTTCAATAAGACTGCCAACAGAAAATGAACAACTCGGAACGGTTTACTCTAGTCAGTAAACTACGTCAAAATTTTCAAAAAATGACAAAACTAAATTGCGAAATCAAGATTAAAGAAAATTAAGAAATTGATATTGAAATATGAAATTACTGAATCACGGTACAACGGAAACTGATGCTAAAATATGAAAATACAGAAACTCATTCCGAAACAAGGAATTACTGAATTACGAAAATACAGAAAAATTACTGTATCCATTGACTACAAACTTACGGAAATTGCAAGAATATGGAAAACTACAAAAGTAGATGAAAATTAAAACATTAAAAAAGTTAAACAATACTTTTTGGTAAATTTTCGTATTTCTGTTGTAACGTGTCGCGCCTCGCACTTCATCGAGCTGCCATGCCAAACATCTTTTTGTCTTTTTTTATATTTTTTGTTAGTTAGCTTTCGGCGGCTTTGCACTTCGCTGCCGCCGATGTGTGTGATTCCAGTTGTTTACTGTAAGAGCTGTGTTTGCTATTTTGCGACTTCGGGCGTCCCCAGTTTGATGCACCTGTTGCAGGAGCAGCTGAGGAACAGCTATACTGGCCGTTTCACCGCCGCTTCTATTTGCGAGATCCTGTCTCCAATTGTCTTGCTCACCAGAGGTCTTCGACGCTCGAGCACACACCAAGTTGCAGAACATGAAGACTGTAGGCTATTTAAAGGAAAACTGCTGTGATCACAAATTAGCTGTACCACATGCATCAATTGTGACGCGCTAGGCGTATCTGGCTCTAGTTGCTACAAGATATTAAAGACTACTGAAAAATCTCCTAAAATACAATCCATGCAAATAAAGATATCGAGCAAATGCGAAACAAGCGTATATTATCGAATTAAGGTTAGCATTAGCTGACAATACAAGCTGTTTATTGTTTCTTGGTTAATCTAAGACACAGACAAGCGCTGTTAGAAATACACAAACAACTTGCCGCTCGCATTAGTTGGTGGCAAAACATTAGGTTTTCTATTCGCTACCACCCCATACTAAAAAACACTGCCAAAGTAGTGTGAGCTCATAAACGGTCAATAGGTCTATTTAAAACCACAAATAAATATGAGATCTATCAAGCGAAATTGTCACTTACCCATCAGCAAGAAACGAGAATGACATACAAATTGATCAAAGTAAAGGCGTTAAGTAAAGAGAAAACAACTTGCCGTATTAATTTATAAATGATTCACTGTACCAAACTTACGGTTTCTTTCCATTAAGGGTTGAACGTAATAGAAAACAGTTTGTGAAATATAAAAACAATTCATCAGTCATCACATATTACAAAACATCCCTATTCCTCACTCATTACAAATGACAATCTATTAAATGAGGCAGCAAAAACAACAGCTTAAAAGGCGAAAGCTTCCGAACGATTATGATATCACAACATTAACAGTTAATTTACTAAAAGGACAAAACAACTCAACCAAGAACAAACAAATCACGTTACAGCACCGTTGCTGCTCTATCCTACGATCTTACTGATGAAATACTATTAACTGACGAAGTATCTACCGTCAGGTTTGTAGCCACTCGGCTATTTCCGCTTAAAGAATATCGTGCTCCTATAGTTCTCACGCCTGGCGACGTAACCTTATGCCAGGAATCTCAACCTCTATGGCTTTCTGACAATCTAGCCCTGGATTGATATCTATTATGTACTTATGATGATCAGTATAAATAATAGTCCCTGTAATTGGCGACTGGAGTGATTGTCCGCGCTGGCTTATTGGCGAGAGTTTCCCTACATAGACCAGTTAAGCACAGCAGCATGTAGTTTTACAGATTATTTTTAATCCACCTGTCGCGGTGTGACAAGAGTTTATAGCGATAAATATTGTACCGCGTATTCGTTTATTGTTATTGCATGTGTCTAAAATCGCACACATTTATTTTTCTTTTTTTATTAGGATTAGATATTGTTTATTTGTTTTTCTCCTCATGGTAGCTCGTTGATCGGCTTTGCCTATCCCGCCGTCTTTTTTTGTCTATTGTTTTTGTTCGTGTCACGTGCGCAGTGACCTGGTTTACGTAGATGTGCAGCGACCTAGTGTTTGGTGACGTGTGCAGTATTTTCTTGCCGACCATGCGGTCGGATATTTTCGGCTCTCTTTCGTTGTTGATGGTCGTTGCAGACGGACGTGTTCTAGTTATCTGCCACAACCTCTATCATCGCTGGAGGATGGACTTGATTTTGATTGTTTGCCATAACTGAGTTAATTGTTGTCTTAACATCAATGCAATAAAAACGTTACTGTCGTGCTTCCTTCCTTGTAACTGCCATAGTTCCCAGCAATTGGGGTTCAGTCAGCACGCTCTCGTTCAAAGGAATATATTTTCTACACTGCGATCTCTATAATTTAGTTGGTGTTCTTTTCCCTACTTCAAAAGTAACTTTTGTATTGAGGTAAGTATTTCCGTAATTCTGTATTTCAGTGTTGCCTCAAAAAAGTGGCAGAGTACCAGCAGGTTTTTGTTGCATTAGATTTCCTAGAAGTGATAGCATTTTACGTAAATAAAACGGGCAAAATAAACAGTTGTAAAATACGCGTTAAATGTATTATTTTAATAAAATTAAAGTGAAGGCAAGTTAAAAAGTGCTTGAATTGATTTGTTATTGCTGGAAATTAGCCTAGTTTTGTGGATGTAGAATGTAAGTCGATTTGAAGCTTACTTGTTGTAGGGTTCCAGATTCGACAATATTGAGGACATATCACCAGCAATGTGCGTCTTACATACAGTTACCATATTTTTGTGATTAAAAAAACGGGACGCTTGAGGGCAACACGCCTGACTATGGGTGGCGAGGCAAAGTCTGGACACACTAAGCGGCGGTAATACAGGTGTTGACATTTCGGGTGCAATTTACTTTAATTCCACTGCATATCAATAAATTCCACCCAAAATGGGGGTGTCCTCCCGAAAAAAAGTCATCGCCTGTTTGTTGCTCCTTTGTCTCACTTTCGGCCCAAATCGTCATCGAGCTAAAGTTCGTTGCGATAATGCCTTTACTTACCGGGGCAAAAGTTTAAAAACCGTAGTTCTAGCTATGCTGGCTGACTGAATGAAAAACCGGGACTTTCATTGATTGACCCGGACAAGGCCTGAAAAATCGGAGCTGTCCCGGCTAAAACGGAACGCATGTTAAGCCAAGACTTACATAGCTTATCCAAGAGCGTCGGCATGGGGAAGCAAGGGAAATCGTAGACCCCAACTGAAATTTAAAAATCAGATAGCCTATCTTAAATGCGCTTATAAGAAAGTATCCTTACAAAAAAGGAAAAATAATCACAGCTACCTATTCTGTTATGTCCTCTCGTTAGAAAAGTTTTTACAGTCGCCTTAAAGCCAATTAAGTATATTGTAAAAAAGTACATGGAAAAATTGTAAGCCAAAATTATAGTGTTGCGCGATGGCAGGTATCTGACTGTAGACCAGGTTAAAACGAGTACACTCGGTGGGATGACTAGTCACTTTTATCACAATAGCTAGTGAACGAAGATGGCGTTCCATATGTAAATCCAAATGTTGTTGGTGACTTTCTGTTTGTGGTTTGTAGTTGAAGTTGGTGGCGTTGCTACACAATTCCCCTCCTCAAGCACGCGCAGCTAGTGGGGACGTGCGTAAGAACGGAGGAAGTTGCTGAAGTCGCAACAAGCCTTTTCCGCAACCTTTGAGAGAATGAGGCTTGCCGGCCGAAATAAGTGAGATTCCCGCCAAGACTTCAATTGGAAGGTGGTCTTGACTAGAGTTTCCAATTTCCCGGTTTTGAAAAAAAACGGGAATTCGGGTAATGTCTGGCCTAATCTCGGCATCCCGGGAAAAAATCGGGATTGTATGAAATGCAAATAACAAAACGTAAATGCATCAAGCTTGCTTTAATTATTTTTGATATAATGACTGCGTAAAAAACTCAGTGCACTAACAGATTTGTCACTTAGTCGTGACCGTAGTTTTCTGGCAAACAATCCTGCAGCAGAAAATACTCGTTCTGGTTCAACTGACGTTGGTGGGATGGTCAATAAGGCTTTAAATAACTGCTTCATTTTGCTTGGTCTTTTTCCGGTAGCTTCAAGTAGTTTCATTTCCTGTTTGATTACAGTTTGAAATAGGGTGACTTGACTTCAATTATCGATAAATGTCTCCAACTGGGTGTGAGTGGAGTTGGTGGAATGTTTAATGTGTGTCTGAAGTCTTTGGAAAAGAGTTTCACGCTCCTGATTTTTGCTAGTATTGTTAGCCAACTCTATATTTTCGTTCTCATCCTGATCTTTTCCTTCACTTTACTGTCATTTTCTCAAAATAGACAGCAAAATAAAGTGGTAGCAGTTTTCACAAAACTTTCTTTGGTGTTGCTACCTAATAACGATATGTCATCAGCATAATGCTCATCATGAATCGATAAATTTGGATTTTAAAGATAACTTATCAAGTCAACCATATCGTGTTGTCGAATTTGTTGTATACGATTTTTTACGGAACAAATCAAATCTTCCGCAATGCTTGACTTGCTCTTCTTCGACTCAAAAAATAAAAATTGGAAAATTTTTTCCAATTCAGTTGTACTGTAGATATATCATGTTCAATCGACAAATCCAATAAAGCTTTCGACATGCACTTTTTTAGACATATAAACCACTCAATCATTTCATACATAGAGCACCAGCGAGTTTCACAATCTAGGACAAGCGACAACTCCATGTTTGTTCTAACAATACATATTTCTGCAAAATTTCATTTTTTACCGGACTTCTTTGAAATATCTTTACCACCTCTCGCACTTTTTTGAGTACTTTCTCTCTTTCTACATTGAAAACTGGTGCAGTGGACGCCGCTTAATGTAATCACGGATAATGTTATCAATCGGTTAATATTATCGGAATTCCTGATCACCGCCTGAACGTACAATATGCATTACAAATATGCCGCTTACTGTAATCAGTACATCGGTTATTGTTATCAATTTTGTCCCAAACGTAGTGAATAACTTTGTTAACTTCCAGTTCTGATGATTAGCGGCCTGAGAAAGCTATAAATATCAAAACAGAAACTGTCGGATATTGCTGCTAAAAAACCAAGTGATATGACGCAAACCGACTTCGAGGAGTGGATGGCAGTGGACAATAACCTCCAGGTGGCTGCAAAGTTAACGGAGGCCGACGTCTGCGAGGCTGTTACACAGGCTGGGAAGAACAAAGTAGGCACTGACGATGAAGTAGATGAAGATCAACCAGCAGTGTACATTCCAACAAATAAGGAAATGCGGGAAACTCTTCGCGTGTTACGGCTTGGAGTGCAAGATAGATCTTCTGAATTTGAACTGCATTATGAGTATGAGTCCTTTATAAATGATTTGCTGCGTAAAGACATGAAGCAGACAAAGCTGGACGATTTCCTAAATAAATAATGTATTGACTGTGTCTATTGTAAGTTTTATTGTTTATTAAATATTTCATTTATTTAATTTTATTTTTGCGACACCTAATGAACTATAAAATGGCAATTTTCATTTTTTCGGTTAATGTTATCAATCGGTTATTGTTGTCATTTTTGCTGTTAACAAAAGTGATCTCATTAAGCGGCGTCGACTGTATTTCGTTTGATGCTGTTGCGGGGATCACTATACCAAAACCTTCGTCATATATTTCTTCATCTTGATCGTCGTAATCGTAATCTTTACCTGCAATATGAGTTACACTTCTGTTTTTAAACAATACATCACACACACCATGCGCATAGCAGAGTTGGTGATTAAGTTGAGAAATTTTACCCAATTTCTTCATTACTGAGGCGCCATCAGAGACGATGCTGACAACAGATGTCTGCATGTTGGTTATTCCAAAATCAGCCAACTGTTTCTCCAACAACTACAAAATTTTCTCACCACCACATGATTCAAGCATTCTTATAAGACCCAAATTTACAACATCGATTTGGCTATGAACGTTGATGTTTATATATCTTCGGCAACGAACTGAAGCATTCTCGTCCATAGTCACACCGAAACGGGTCTTGGCTTCAACTTTTATTTCAATTTCGGCCTTTATCTCTTTTTGAATGTCACCGTATTCACTGTGATTTAAATTCATAATACTTGAGTCCGAAGAGGGAAGACGAAAGTCTTTGGCACTAAGTGACTCACAAATGAACTTTCTTTTGCTGTAAAATGGATAGAAAAACCATCCACGGCTTCCAGTTGAGAGACAATACTTTGCAAACTTTTTTTTTTTACATTTACAAATGGTAAGATCGATTTCTGCTGAATTTTTGCTTTCTTAGAAGTACAGTACAAGGTTACTCTTTGCTTTCTAAGCTAAGGTTGTGCTTGCTTTTCAGGTAACGAAAAAGACCGCTAGTTAAACCACGTTCACATGATATTTTTTTGAACAATGAATATAACTAGCTCTGTCACTGTCATCATCATCTCGGGTAAAATGTTTCCAAACTTTAGAGTGATTACTACGTTCATAACTAAGTGGCACTGCAACTAAATTTCAGCTACTTGCTCTAGCGCAATGACTGTAATAAATTGGCTCAAACCTGTTATCCTTTAGTCAACAGCAAGCAGTTCAACAATCGAGCCATCAAGTTTTGTGTCGTTACAGTGGGAACAATTACGATCAATTTAATTTAGGCACCAGTGTCGTGAGGATACTAGCTCACAAAACCGGGAATTTTTAGTCAAAAAAAAAACGTGAAACGGGAAGCTAAAAAGCGGCTAAATCCCAGGAATTTTCGAAACTGGTAACCGGTTCTCAAACCCTCGGCGACTCGACGATGGCTAGTGCGGCTCGACCGAAGACGCTGCTGTCCAACTACAGTACATCAGAGAAGATGTAGCTTCTTCGCGAGGTAATCATTGTTGCGCAACGGCTGGCATGTGAGCCAAGTTAAAATGAGCACACTCTGTGAGGTAACTTGTCACTTTTATCATAATAGCTGTTAACCTTAGATGGCGTTCCATATATAAAGCCAAGTGTTGTTGATGACTTTGTGTTTGTGGTTTGTAGTTGAAGTTGCTGAAGTTACTGCAACAAGCTTCATAAGACAGACTTTTGTCCAGGGACTACCCACGGGGCCACTGGGACCGCGTTCCTCCCTCTCCCGCTGAATAAGTGTATAATAAATTTGTTTGTGAAAATTAGTAAAATTTTCATAGCTCACGATTTGCCTTAACTTTATTATTTCGTTACATTCAGTTACTCATATTTTTGACTATGATGTAACAAACGAAAACAAACATGTTATTCCGAATTACTGACTGGTACTTTATTGCTACAATCCCTTATTTTTGGCCCACGGGGCTTTAAAATGTCAGCAATGGGACCCTCCGTGGAAAAAGTTTCGAGACCCCTGTCTAGGTTTTTTTTCGATGAATCTAGCTATTTCTAGCCATATTTTAAAATGAATCTACAAAATAGTTTAGCTCAGACAAAACTGAACCCTGCAAACCAGTCACGGTTGCAAGTTCTGCAGAGTTGGTACCGATTTACTGTACCTAAGTTAATATAACTTAAAAACTTAGCGTACAGGTCAAGCAGCGCTAAAATGTAATAATTAGGTGATAGTTCAGGCAAGTTGTTCAAAAAAGGATCAGACAAGCCATTTAATAATTATGGTTTCTCTAAACCAGTGGTTCTTAACCGGGGGAGGCACGCCTCCCCTTGGGAGCGTACGTAAATTTTCAGGGGGGCGCGAGCCCTAATGTGTTTTACAACACATTCTTTATTAATTTTGAGATTAACGTTTTCTCACCTATTGTATGGTTGTCAGTGCTTAAATACTGTCTGAGATATCATTTGAGTAATTGTAACCTACCATTATATGGTAATCGTGTTGCGTAACTGAATAATGTATGATGTCATAAAACAACTAAATTATCAATCGTGTTTCCTTCATTTTGATAATTTAGCAGTTGCAAATCTACATTGTAGAGTAGACTGCAGCCTGCCATGTTATGCTAAATTCAGCCAGTGAAAAATCTGAATGGATTAAGGCAGCTTTTAGTCAGTTTGTTAAAGTGGTAGAGCGGTAGATGTAAACTTCGTAAAGCAATCTAGAATAGACCTAATCTTACAATTGACTAAGTTTATGTTTTTATCATGTTGCAGTGCCTGCATAGCTAAGTAATAAATTTAGATAATCAAAATGGCTGGGAAAAAGATAGAATATTGATGAAATGCAATTGAAACACTACTTTTGTATTAACTTATCAGGATTGGGGGCGTAAAGCCGGGAACCATCGCTTAAGGAAAGCGCGGTACCAAAAAAGTTAAGAACCGCTGCTCTAAACTATTTGCTCTATGTTTGACTTTGATCTGCTAGCAGGGTGAAAGCAGATACGACTCAAAATTTGTTCAGAACAAAACTTCAAAAATATTTTACTCTGCAAATTCTAAGCGCAAGAAACAGGTTGTTTACACGTTTTTTAGGGGGCTGCAGGATTTTTGAAAGAAGCGTTGAGCCATATTTAAGACCTAATCAGCATCGAAGTGCATACGAAAAATATTTTCGTTCTTGAGTAAATAAACATAATGGTAAGGATATACTGTTATAGGCTCTTTGGTTAACCATTTTTTGAAAATGGCGGATTTGAAGTCGCGAGTTTGGCTGCGCCTTCTCAACCCTGTTTTGTACACAAGTTATATACAACATCATAAATCATATGCAAACTTTACTCTTAAGATAGTGTAGCTTTAGCAGGCTATAGTTGACTAAACTAAAAGCACAAGCGTATTCAAAGGAAACCAAACTGCAAAGTTGTAGGTGTAGCTTAGCAGTTTTAGTTCATATTTCTTTTCCGTAATTCATATTGTGGGAATAAAATAGTATTTAAATACGGCAAGCTTAATGTACCATACCGGTATAATGTAAGACAACATAATCCCTTAGCACAAAAATAACGTGCTTTTAGGTTGCTTTAAAGTTGAATAATGATGTTAGTGACCACTCTACTGAAATATTAAAAAGCTTTAGGCCTAAAAGACTTGTGTGTGAAGGCTCTTGCAACCGTGCTATGGCAAAGTGACTGCCGTGCTAATGTTTTTTAAAAAAGCCGACCGCGCAAGTGGCTGATTCGTTGCATCCTTTTCACAATGCTCGTCAAGTAAACTTGTGCCTACTGCTTACAGTCTCTCATCTCCAATGCAATACCTCGAAAATTCTAGGCATGTAGCGCATCTTTCAATTCCTCTTTCATATGTTTAGTGCGAGTTATTATAAAATGCCACTGTACAGTTTTATTAAGCTAATGCTGGTTGCATCAGTAGATTTTTTCTGCAGGAGGAAACTATGTGGGTGTAATTTGATTGCTTGTGTGTGTGCTTTGTTTTTGTTTTGACGTTTTTATAATATGGACTATTGGAATCCGAGATAAATAAACTGCAGCGTTAAACTGGGCAAACGCAGAAAACTGCCGAAGGCCAACCTACACCAACATTAAGAAAATCAAATTATTAAATCTCGGAATGTAACGAAACGCACAGGTTGGGAGACGAAGCCCTGCATAAGCTGTTACAAGCAAAAAAAGCTTGTCCCACCAAAAAGTTCCAACTGTCTAGGTTTTGAATTGCGCCCCCTCCCCATTAAAATTTCTGGGTACGCCCTTGCTGTGTATTGTACATTGCAACTGATATTGTGTAAAATTTACGGTCCTTCAAAATTTTTTTTGAAAGATGCTAGCAAGCAGGAAATATTGTTACAAGCTATGTAACAGAAATCTATGACCTTCACTTAACTTACTGTTATAAGCTACGTAACACAAATCTATGGCCCAAGCCAGAGGTGTACAGCCTGCGCCCCACTGGCCAAATGCGGCTCCTGACGTGAAATTTTGTTGTCTTGAATGGCAAATCTATCCTTTTTTTAGATTCATTTTTAGAGAAGTTCTATGGAAGGCGACCAGCGTTAAATTATGCAACGGCCAACGATTTTCTTACGTTATTCATATTCATGGCACGGCAGAAGTGAGAAAGGAGCCCATCGATAAGTTTAGGGGAGGGGCGTGCTCGATTGGACTGGTACGGTTACTGGTTCGAAGAACAACAATAAAAACTCAATGCATTTTGGCAGTGGTTGCAATGTCGGCACTGGCTTTTCGGCTGTCAACCTAAAATGCCGGTCAACAAATATTATTGGTTTGTCCAAACATTTAATCTTCAGAGTACACTCTCCTTACGTTTTTATTTCCCAGACCCCCCTCCCAGCAGCGTACACTCCTGTTATGTAATTGGAAAAAAATTATTGCAATGCGTCCTACAAGCAATCCAATTACAACTTGACCAAAAAAAAGAGCCCAATCTAGAATAAAATCTAAGACTAAGATGTTTAGAATTTTCTTACGTTCTCTCTGAACTAAGAGCAGAAATTTTAGTAAAATGATGGCGTTCAACATTGAAACGTCAGCAAGCTTTTTTTGTAGTTGAAGCACGTCAGCATGGGAAAAGTTGCTTGCAATTAATCATCATGGCGACGTCACAGAGCAAAGGAAAGTTCATGAAAGCCATAAGAAAAAGGTTGCTAACTATTTAAACATTCTTAGGAAATGGTCGCTTGTATACGTATTAAATATTAGGCCCAAGACTTTTTCGTAACCGTTGGCTTTGCAGTATTTGTGTGACATAAACCAGTGAAAGCAGTAACAAAAGGTTAATGTTTTTTGACATAGCCAAGTAATCTTCCAAAATTTAAAGAGCGGTTTCTTAACAGGGAACCCAGTGAAAAAAAATATATGGGCGCTGCCCATAGTTGCTATATTTACCGAAAAACTTTGAAGTCCCTGACAATGGAAACAGCCAATATTTTTACCAACTTTTATCCGTTCTGTTTTAACAAGCAGCTCCCGAAAAAGCTTTTCATCGCGTTGCTATTATGAATAGCTTTTGAGAAAATATAGAAAAGAAAACGGGCAATCCAGAGTTGATTGTGACGTTATCTTACACTCCAAAACGGTGTGCAGCAACGTCAGGGTGAAAAATATATCGGTTCGCGCGACTGCGCGGGCTTCATCCCATAAGTAGTTCTAAGAACAGCAATAAAGACTTGTTTTTTTGACGTGACCAATTTTACTGTTCAAAGCAAAAGGTACCATTTTTCGAGCACTAAACATTTTCTCCAAAGAATTTCCAGGGACTGGACTTGCCTGCATTTGAAACAGAAAATTGTTTGACAGACTTATTTGTTTATGTTATTGAGCGCATGGAAGCAAATAAATGTAGTCAAAAATGCAATAATTTTGTTTGATTGTTTATAGTGCAACAAAATTTGCTTCCAGGTAAAAATCAATGTACAGAACATATACAGAAACCTGTTTTTTTCGTGACTGCCGATCTATATTCATGGCTGTTTTGCGACGTATTTTTTTAAAAAAGTGTTAAGTTATTAATGAAGTCATTGCAAATATAGACGCTGAATAAAATTTATTTTGCAAGCGTCGAAAAATGTGAACAAAGATAGCGGAAACTTGTCGATAATGCACATTTGTTTGCACATAAGCCTCTGTAAAGCTAGAGGTAGCTTTTGTTACAACCACTTGCTGTAATTAGTTTGCAAAAATAATGGTACAGAGCGCTGCTTTCACGAAAGCGCTTAAAACAGGCTGAAAGGTGCAGGGTCACTTTGTATTTTTGGTACCTAAACACTAAAAAACGTTTGCAAACTTTATTTATTTTGATTGGCCTTGGATCACGACATGATCAAACTAATCTGCACATAAATTTTGCACTCCTTGCTGTTTATACTGCAAGGTAAGCAACTTTTTTCACTTGTATAAAGCAAGCATTGTGATTACTATTTTCCTCATAAAAGCAACCATTGGGATACTTTTGCAGTGAATTTTCTTGTACAGCAACCAAGCATTGCTCATAGCAGCATTGAAACTTTATGAAAAAAATATCCACTATCACTTTTTTGAGCAAATGGTGGCAACAAATTAATCAAACAGATCCACTCCTCCCGTTTTTTGATTATACAACATCATAGCGTATGTCATCAGCACATCGGTTTTCTTCTTTTCCTCCATCAACCACCGTTTGATAAAGCTCTCTGGTGTAGCACCAGCATGATTTGAAGCGCATGTTTCAATAGCTGTGTCGTGCCAAAATGCAACTTCATTTACACGATTGTCTGTACTACAGTCATAAGAACCTCTTCTCAGTGTTCTTCATTGTTTGTTATGATGAAACTGCTGAATTTCCAAACGATTTTGCCTAACAATAGTCAGACCTCTGATGTCACGTATTGAAAGCTCATCAAGCAAAGGAAAAGAGGTAAAAAGCTTGTCAAAGGTAACAGAGAAATCACTCGACAAACCACCTTTTTCTACAAGATCCAACACTATATCAGCACTTTGGCCGAGGCCTGTGTTTGACAGCTTAGTGTCAGCTCCACAGTAAGGTTCAGCGTGAAATAAGTATCCATCAGTTGAAGCAAGGCACCACAACTTGAAGCCAAAACGAATTGGCTAGCCGCATATGAACTGTTTGGTTCCATGTTTTTCAAAGTATAATGTCATGGTTTTATCGATGCTATGATCACTAGCGCTGAATTGCTTTTTGAAGTGACAATTTGATATGTCAAATAGAAAAGGCATTTTGTAGCATCGGTAAGCATTTATTTTAGCATTACTAGCCAAATGAAACTTTGAAAATATATCTCTAAATCGATTTCGGCTTATTGCATTGGGCACTGCCGCTTTGTGCATGTCTGGAGCAACAGCCCAATATAGTTCACGATAGGTCGCTTTGCAATGTCCACGGAGCAAAATGACTGCAATTACAGTATTAGTTTCATTTTTGTCTACATTTAAAGTTTTGCCATTTTGAACAAGATAGTTTCTCAGTCTTACACTAAATTAGTAATGAGCACAAACACACGGTAGGATTACTAGACTATAACAAGATAACACTAAAATACGGAAATTCATGTTGAATTACGGAACAACTCAATCACAGAAATACGAAAATTCATATTATACATGAAATTACTGAGATACGGAAATTTATTTTATAAAACGAATTACTGACTTATGGAGATATGAAAAAGTTACCTGAACTAACTAAAGAGGTAAGGAAATTTATGGAAGTCAATAAACACTAAAAGTATAACCATCCAATTGGGCAATAGTGGATAATTGAGACGAATTAAACTAAGTATTTGCATAAATTTCCGTATTTCTGCAATTTCCGCAACTTAAGTGGTGTTTTCTCTGTATTTCAGAAAAAATTTCCGTAATTTCGTAAATTTCCGTATTTTGGAGTGGTTCCTGTAACAAAGTATTACGGTTGGCTATTGGCTACAATGAAAAAAATCAAGATACAAAGCAATAATGCAGTCACCCAGATCTTCGACATTAGCAACACAAGGGAGTAAACTGGCTACTGCAATATCTTGATTGCATTTAGCATTCATTTAAATTTTGACCTCATTATAAGCCCAGGGCAACTTTAGTTGCCAGCAACAAACTTGCTCTATTGATTTCTTCATATAAGACAGCAATTCTATAAAAAAAGGTTTGGAAAAACAATCAAATATTCATCTTTCATAATTTATTGTGATTTTCACCATTTTAAACCTGTTTCTGTCACTTATTAATTACCCGACCAGACCACAGACGCAATAATAACTGTTTTTTCAAGTTTCCCATTTTCATTTAGACATTTTTGAGTTTCTACTCAATAATGATAACTTTATGTCATCAAAATTACACAAAAAGTAATTGACTTTGCCAAATCTTTCACATGCATTCCATTATTTTTTGATGTTAATAATAAGATTAGGCAGGTACAGCAGTGGATTGAAGATTTTAGGAGTCCGAGGCAAGAATTAGTAACCAAAATTTTAAACATTTCTCGAAGAAGTCCAGGTCGGAAGGCATTTTTTGATTGGAAACAGAAGTGTGAAGACCTTTTTGTTAAAGTTCACATTTTCCGATGCCTTAAATCGGCATAATTCTCAAGTGCTCCTTATTCTTCATAGGGGCCCTAAAAAGGGGGTCTGAGGTAGCTGCCTCATTTGTCTCACCCTAAATCTACCACTAGGCAGGTATACAGTTTACAGGCATACAGAAACCAAATTGACACAGAAAGCATACAACTGGAGGTTTGGGCTTCTGAGAAAACCAGTTTTATAAGCTTAAAATAATTGTGAAATCACGAATGAACTTTGCTTCCACGCAGTGACGCACTTAAAGGGCCTCTGTCAGCAGCGCCCAACGATCACAAGAGATATCAAGAAGTGCAGTAATTTGGAGTAACCGTGAAAGATCGCATCGCATAGACTAGAGCTAAAGTGCTAAGGAGATGGTTAAAACTCAAAAGTGGTAATCTATAGCCGTGGTTCCTAACCAGGGAGGCCGATGTCCCAAGAGGAGGTAAAATCACATTGTAGAGAGGTGAAAAAAGACTTGTGGAAGAGGTTGAATTTATGCGAGGTCGGTTTTTTGCAATAGTAGTAATTAACTAAAAGAGAAAAACTGGCTATTTGTGCAGTATGATAGGGGGTTTGCACTGTTGAACACCGTATCAAAAATTTTCTTTTTTCACGTAAATTGCAACAGCAGGGTTCCTATTGACATCGCCCGTATAACGTAATTCAATTTTTTGACGTATGTTCGTTGTGCTGCAATCATTGAGAATGTAAAAGAGCTAAAGCATAACTTCAAATTGGGCGGGTGAGGCGACATATTGAAAGGGTTGGGAACCACTGATAAATAGACCGTATACCCTATTTGCAAGTGTACAAAGATTTGATTTTGCGGCAAAAAGCAGTGTAGTTACTAGATATTGGCAAGAAAAAAACAAATTAGTAGAACTTTATTCAACGAGTCGTACCGTATTTTGTTCAGTTGAGTACTGCAACCCTTCAACTGAAACCACTAGTATGATCCCAGTTGCAAGCTTGCAGGGTTTCTTCATTCTAGATTTAGTACATTGTGGATGGTGAAAACCCTTAAGTTAGCAGCGACTTTTGTAATGGGCCTGCAAAAAATCTATACAATATGCATGTGAAACAAATTGTAGCAGATTCTCTTTCACCACTGCCTATAATGATAACAGTAATCATGATTAAGTTTCATTTTAACTTTTTAAATCTTAAAATTTTGTCATTTAAATCAAAAAGGCGACGTTTATTGTAGCCAATGTAGTTGCTATACGACAAAGAAATTTATCTGCTGCCAAGCTTTAAAACAGTGGTATTTTGCCTTATATGTTATTTTTAATTTTCCATGCAAGCTAAATTTATGACAAGCAAAAACATGTAAGCGTGCTATTCCAAAGTTTGTTCACCTGTGTTGGTACTAATATTTTTAACGCAAAGTGTTTGGGCAATTTATCATTGAAGGTTTTTACAGTGGTAAATAGCAAACAGACACAAGTCTTCTTCGCCCTACGGTAGCCAAAAAACAAACAAGACAATAGTTTTGATGTTGCAAACGACATAATCACCAGAGTAAACGAAGAAATATTTGACGCCTAGATTTGCTCTCGTCCCACAAAATATTCGGCTGGCTACGTGCCTGTACTGGAATGCTGCATTTCTAAAAGATTCAGGTTTTACATAAGACAGAACTCAGTGATTTTCAGCCGGTAAGCAGCAGCACATACGCCAGGTGGGCCACAACTCGTTCTTTTAATGCTAACTAATAAGACCATCGCTCAAATTGAAAAAAAAAACGTAATATAACTGAACCACAAACCGATGTCTAGAACGAAAATAGGCCTAAAAAAAGTTGAGAAGCGCTGTTTTAAATTGATTTCAGGCGCCGGTTCGCATACAAGGCAGCAGGAAGGTTTTGAGGGCAAAATGTTAAGGGCAAGCTTTTAAAAGAGCATTTAGCATTTTTCAGAATGGCACTTTTTGCTTTAGCCTACACGGAGACCATGGGCGTTCAACAAGAAACGCGGGGCAATGCCCCTAACCTACTTGAGAGATAGCTTATGGATATGGTACAATGCACAATATGTGTAAAGGCATGGGAATTTACGTAATTAGGCGTAGACAAAATACTGAAAGTGAAAGTGTTACAGCACACTAGTAGCAACAGTAAATAACATTCTACATAGATTCACCTAAAATTCTCAATGTTTTGAAAGAAAATAGGCTCAAAATTTATTTTATTTAGAAGGCCAATTCTGTCTCCACGTAGCCCAGCATTCCCTCTTTACGCAACTTGCTAATGCTACTTTTGTTGTTGCTACCTGGTGGCAATCCATAAAAAACATTTTTCATTTTTTCAATTCAAAGAATATTGTCGAATCCCAGATAGGACTTTATGAAACTCCAGGAATTGATTGAACCCAGGTTTAGAACTACCGGTTTATAGTGATAGTTGACAAAATCTTTCAATCTGTGATGACTTGACTTTGATAATAATCAAGCAATCATTCGCCCTCACTTGTTGCACAAAATTATTCTGGCTTAATTTTCTGCATTTATTTATTTACAAGCCGCCTCTTCCGGTGTCGCCTAGCAGGACCTGCACGAGAAACATCGGGTTAAAAATGTCGTTTCAGCCGGCTACGCCGGTTTTACCTATGGTGCACTTGTGTGAAGAGAAACGATAAAATTGTGTTTTTTATGCACAACCATAATTTTGTACACGCTGTTGCGATCATCGTATTCGCTTAATCAAGACTGGCAATGCTCACAAACAAAGAATCTTGTCACAAACTACCATGAAAACTTTTAAAAAGAGTGAGCGAGAAGGGTTAAAACGCAGTCAAGGCGGTCAAACGGTCGTTGTTTTCACAATTACAGAAATGAATCATTTAATGGCAAGCCTATTTTTCTATATGGTACGGCTCTTTTCGTATTCATATTTGTGGTATTAAGTTCTTTGGCTGCGTTATTTGCCTTGTTTCCGGCGTAGTGACAAAAGCGGCCATGATTTCCCAAAATCATTTACCATATTCCAGTTGGAGCCCATCAGGCTAACTTATTTTCAAACAAAATATTCTCTTTAAATTCAGTTTTACAAATTGTTAGGTTTATAGTTTTATAATGATTTTTTTTAACTTGTGAGCTGATTACATTGCTTTATAGTTTAGTCCAGCATGGCCCAACTGCAAGCCCGCGAACTAATTTTTTTGGCCCGCGAATATTTGCGGTGATTAGCATGATTACGATAGATTGCCATGCGTCCCGAAAATTCTGGAAATAATATGGCTGTGCAAAAATTTACTCAAATGCAGGTGATGACCTTATTTTTTGGAGAACACTTTTTTGGGGGTAGCACATTCCTAGTTCAAACCGTGGCTCGCGGAATAAAATTTTTGTTTCTGGTGGCCCGCTATAAAATTAAGTTGGACAACAATGGTATAGATAATTTTACAAGGAGCATATGAGCGGCTCTTTTGACTCATGTTCTATTTGGGTACAATGATGTATTGTAGGGGTGTGTAACCTGCTGTGAGACACGTTGAGTTTCGGGGCCGGTGGAAGGGTGCAAATGCGTAATTTCGTGCTTTGAAAATGATGGTTTCCAAAAAAAAGGTCATCACCCCCTATCTGGAAGGAAAATACGTCAATTTGAATAAACTAAGGATTGTGTAGCGGCTCTTTCAATGATGGCCTCTATCATTATTGGCTCTTCATCACGGCAGGTGTGGCCACCCCTGCTATATAGTATACTATCCACCTCTGCCGGTGTCGCCCAGCAGGGCCTCCCATCAGTAACATCGGAGTTAAAAATGTTGTTTCAGTCGTTCAAATAACTTTTCTAAATTCAATTTCACAAATTGTTAAATTTATAATTTTATTATATTTTTTCTTAAACTTGGGATGTTGATACATGGCTTTCCAGTATATATACATATAGTTAACTTAACAGATAGCATATCAGCAAAAGAAAAATCCTGGCTATATAGAATATGTCGGCGTCGCCCACAGGGGCCCCATCAGTAACGTCGGGATTGAGAATGTCGGTTCAGCGGACAAAGCCTGTTTCACTCATCGGGCACTTGAGTAAACAGTAACGAAAATTTTGTTTTTTCTGCACACAAGGATTTTTACGACTTGGTGCGTTCCTTTTACGCCTTTATAGAATTTCTTATTTCAAGCAGAGCTGGAGTCTTGGCCAAAATCCTTGAGACCGAGACGAGACATTGACGTTACGAGAGCGAGAGTTTTAGCAAAAAGTCGAGACGACACCGAGACTTGAACGTGCCGAGAAAGAGACGAGACTTTTGAAACCAAGCGTTCACAAAATGTCGCGAATATTTTTAATACTAAATTTTGGACATTCCGATAAATTTCCCAACACGGTGCAATATACCAGGCTATGAGCAATTTAATGAGGAACAAGCTGTTTAACCCTCACACGTTGATTACCTTTTGTAACGTTAAAGTTGATTTGGGTCACATTTGACCCCATGCTTAAAATTGCTTTAATCATGATTTTAAGCAATGCTGAATGTTTCGTTTGTTACAAATATCAATCAAAAAAGCTATAAGAATATCAAAACAATTCTTTTTGCATAATTTTAGTACAGTGTCGATATTCAAACATAAAAAATAACATAAAGCCAATTTTTCTCCTCAAATAACCTTCAGTGAATTCGTAAGAAATTTGAACGTAAGTGTGATTTATGATAGGATTAGAACTTAATCTAAGTTGATATTTTAAGTATTTTGAGTCACAGACATGTTGTTACATGAATCTAAAATACATGTGATTTACAAGAATCCCATTGAGTAAAAAAGTTGGTTACTTAGAGTGTAAGCGATAGCCGCATTCTCTTCTCTTGCCTTTCCCGCGGCACTCGGCGCGGTATCTTTTTTCTCCATTTTCTTTTTTTGTGACCTAGATACATTACGTCATATCCACTGTCTTCACTTCGTTTATTTAGGTTAGATCTGATAATCAAGCACGTTTTCTGGGATTATTTAGATTTAGATCTCTTTTATCTTTTTAGTAGCATAGATAGTAACAGTAGCTTTTGATATAATAGCACGTAACGTTAGCATTCTTTCGCGCTGTAATTTCGACTTGGTCAGTAATTAGCTCTCTCTGGTAGATTACGTTGGATATAATGTATTACCCGCGCCAGGCAAGAATTAGTGTTAGCCGCCATTGTTTTTTCAGTTAATTCGTGATTTGTGTTTTATTTTAGGAAGTCGACCTGCTAGCTCGGATCGGGCTAGCGGACTGTATTTAGCCGCTGTTTAGGCCTAGTTTCATATTAGTTTGTTGATTTATAATACACTGGATTTTTGCATGCTAATTTGAAGCCAGATTTGAGGGCAGGCACAGAGACCTTATTTGAATAGAACCAGAAAGCGACCAAGGTCCGGTTGACTTTCGCTTTCATAGAGGTTAAATGCAATAAGCACTAAACTGAATCAATCGACCACATCAATTCTGCTAAGCCTATGAAAACAAGTCTTTATACCAGGAAACCTAAACAGTTCTTGAACACAACAAGAACAAACTTGCAATAAAATTTTGTATGAACAAGGACTTCAATTCACATACATAAAACAGGAATGAGAAACAAGTTCCTACAAGAAACTAATAAAAAAAAAAAACTGCAACAGAAATTCTGATAGGTAAACAATGATCATCCTAGAAAACACACTTCTATTTCTCACAGCCATTGTTTTTTCTAAAAGACCTAAAAAGAATTGCTGGGAAAAGAGAAAATAATCGGGCAGTTATCAAAAAACATGAAATGTAACAACTGAAGAATACAGTATAAGACATTACATGATATTACATATTGGGGTCAATTTTGACCCCAATTGATGTTTATGATATATTTTTTGAAAGAATAATATAAAAAATATAATTAGCGTTTTCAGGGGATCATTATTTTCATTTGTACAAGTACAGTCTGATTGAAGAATTCAAGAGGGCACAACTTGAACAACCAAGAATAGAAAGAGTAACTAAAATTAACTTGTCTTGGGGTCAGTCTTGACCCCAATAACCGTATGAGAGTTGATAAGGAATGCATAAAAATAATTATTTATCGTGACACACGCATTAACCAATAACTCTACTGTATGTAAAGCTGTTCTTTTGACAATAAGTTAAAATTAATGTGGGTTTTACTGTAAAGCAAAACTGTCGGAATTTCGGCTTACTTCATTCAATTTTGAAATGAACCTTTAAATATGGCCGATACATGCCCATTTCCGAGAGTTCAAGGTGCCGAGACGAGACCGAGACTTCAGACCTTCGAGATCAAGTCTTTGAAAAATAGTTTCTCGAGACACTACAGATCTAATTTCAAGTTCTTGGGTATGCTTTAGGTCTATGTGGTCGTTTATTGCTTACATAAACCTAAGGGGGCTTTGGGTTTTCCTTAGTTTGGAAGTAGAAAACACATTTCTGATATTAAGCTATTTTGAAGCAAAAATGTTTTTCATGTAGTGCGATTTCACACAGAGACGTTGTTTTCTTTTGATTTCTCCTCAAACTTTCACAAGTTCTTGCTGGCTATGTAGTATGTTGCATGTACTTTTTTCTTTGCTCGGCGTGCCCAGGAGAGTTAAGAGTCCTTGCTTTCCTCAAATTTATAGTTTTGATCCCGGTAGCTCTATAAAGCTATAATCAACCAACACAGAAAAAATCTTTTCCCTTGGTTGGTTATGGTGTGATTGTACCCTGGCAAGTCATGTCATCACCGGTGCCAAGTTGGAACGTATCAATAAATGCAGCTGCGGCGGCTATACCGAACAAACATTTGTGAAAGTAGCAACGAAAAGTTGCAGAAAAATGTAGACCATAGTTCCTGTACAGGTAACGGTGATCATGTCGGTCTATTGATCAAGACTGGTAGTACTCAAAATCAAAGAATGATGTCACAAACTATTATTCGTACTTTTTAAACCTGTAGGGGGGGGGAGTGAAACATAGTCAGTTATGATGGCAGCGCCCAGATGGTGGTCGTTTTGACAATTGTAGAAATAAGGCATGTGTGTTTAGGCCTATTTGACAATTTAGTGCGCTTCCTTTCGTATTTCTATTTGTGACATTAAGTTCTTTGGCTGCGCTGTGTGCTTTGATTTGGCCACAGCATGAAATGGAGCCATGCCTTTTCCTAGTCATATAACCTATTGCAATAGGAGCCTATAAAGCTATTTTTAAACACAAACGTTCCCTCTTAATCCAGTTTTACAAATTGATGCTATTATTGCCCAATTTTGGTCTTTTCTTAAACTTGGGATTTAATTGCATTTAGCTTTGCCCCTCATTCCGACCTCCCAACTTTTAAATAAATATCAGCGTTTCCTACCGATACAAAGAACCTATCATTTATAAATATCAGTAATAGGCTTTACTGTTTATGTTCGCTATCAAAATGATGGTGGACAATTATGCCTCCTGCTGCTGTTCTCACTATATATAATGGAAAGCATTGTAATGTTATAAAAGATTACGACGAAACATTGTTTTTCAAAAGGATGCAAGACCGAAGGAAAAAGCAAGCTTAAAAAAGCAATTAAGTAAATAATCGCTTGCTACACTTTACAGCACGAGATGTTATAGAATTACTTTTAGCAAAAACTAATATCTCTTAAAACGCAATCATTAAAAAAAGAATTATGAGCGGGTGTGCATAGCCACTATATGTTTCCCAGGTTCATAGCGTGCTGACAAAGTCTTATTTGCCCTGTTTTCACCATGGGTGCAATTAAACTAAGCAGACTTGTATCCGTTAAATTCAGTAAGTGCATGAAAGCATATCAAAGTTGTGGGAGGGCATCAAGGTAATTTATATCTATTTTCAGGATTAAGTCATTAAATAGGTGGACAACTACATACGACTTTCTTGTTACTGTAGGCAAATTTGTATGAGCTAACGCCTCTGACTGCGCGCATACGCATACCATCTTGGTCCTGGTATAAACGTAGCCATGCAAAACGCTAACTAACCCATAGTTAAGTTATTGTAACAGCAGGACCCTCATTAATAATGTCGAGGTTAAGAATATCAAATCAACTGGATGCGCTAGCCTCACTCGATTGCAAAGAAAATTGCTGCAACATTTAATCACATGTAGCTCGACACTAATATTTTGTTGCAAAAGATTAAACACGACCATCTTTACACCCCTCCTTTTTTCTTGGGATATCACCAAGTGTTTTGCTGTTGGCTACATTTTAAAGTTTTAAGAGACTTCATTTTTAGATGAATGTTTTTGAATACAGTATATTGATGGTATTGCCAAAAATCCATGCAATCAAAAAAGAATAGACAAAATGTACTAAAGGACTTAGGTTTTGTAGAAATTGCAATTTTGTGAAATTCAGGCACCAAAATGTTGAGTTTTTAACCGGTAGGCTACATTTCATAAACGTTAAGAGACTTTATTTTTTGATGAGTGTTTTTGAAAACGTAGACAGATAATTGCCAATGAACCATGCTTGTGAGGAAAAGCAGTCAAAATGCACTAAAGAACTAACTTTGTCTAACAATTGCAAGTTCGTTAGGTCTAGTACAGTGGTCTCAACCTTTTTCATGCCGTGGCCCACTTTACTAAGAATTTTGATGTGACAATTACAGTGTCACTGGGATAAACATGAGATGTCATGGCAGTGAAGTTGATCTCCAAAAAAAAAATAATAAATAAATATAAGGTTATTGCGCCTCTAGTGCACAGGTGCTGGTCCGTATCGCTGTTCATTTGGGCCAGTATTTCTCAACCGCATTCGGCATGCAAACCCATTTTCAAAGTATACAGGCGTCCATGGTCCACCCGACTTGCATGCTGTGGCCCACTAATGGGCCATGGCCCATCGATTGAGAACCACTGGTCTAGCAGGATAATTGTTTAACTAAAAATGAAACATGATACAGGGCAACTGATTTGCAATCAGCCATTATAACTTCTCCTTAGCCCTAACTAATTAGACTCACGTATTGCTCAAAAGAAAATTTCCTAAGCTTCAAAGAACAGGAATTGTTATTACCTTATTATAACTTTTACGTATTAAACTTATCTGGTTTTACTCAGCCTACCAGATTTTGGGAGAGGCAGGAAGTTATACTACCGGTGATAATGTTCAGCTTTTTTTAGAATAAAAATAAATACTAAGGGCGCCTATCACATACTGTCGGAATTGCCTTAAAATAACCTTTAATTTGGTGAAAAATTTTGAAAATCTATAGAGAAATGAGGTCACAAGCCAGTTTTTAAGTACCGGTAAATTGATTTTGTAAAAATGTTGCAATTTTTGAAAAATATTACATCTGTTTGCAAAAAACTTAATCGTACCAGAACATATTATGACATCATAGACCGAGTTGTAAGCGTGAGAGAAAAAGAAAAGCATGCGTCGAAGGCTTAAAATGCTTAAATAAAGGATTCCTCGTAGCATTGTCAAATGAGCTTAAATTGTTGTTTTATCGAAAGCACGTTATTAATGTTTTGAAAATGCGTTTAATTGCATTTTTACGACTGGTAGTTTTTGAGGAAACACAGCCAACAAATTGAGCAGTCAAGTGTTGATTGTGACATCATCTTAGACCACAAGACGAAAATTTTGGCAAAGTAATGGATTGGATGCTAGCTTTCGTTTGAGCACAAAACGGTTTTGCTGTCAAAAAATTGAATTAAAAAATATCTTTGATTATGACGTCACTACGACGATGCGAATACCCTTATGACAATCACCCCGGGGTGGTGATTAATCGTGCGAAGTTTGATGTTTGTATGGCCAGTAGTTTCGGAGGAGTTAAAGCGTACGTACGGACAAAAATCGCGCTTTATACATTAGATTTGACACGTTGCTGTTTGTTGTTTTCTGACAGATAAATAAAACTTAAAATAGCGCGCTGAGTGTTGGGTAGCCAGTAGACAAAGAATCTATTCCAGGAGTGGTCATCCTTGCTGTTACGATAGAGGCCATCATTGAAAGAGCTGCGACGCAATCTTAAGTTTGCTTGAACTGACGCATTTTCCGTCAAGTTGAGGGTGATTTTTTTTTGGGAGGCCATCATTTTTAAAGCACGGAATAGGGCATTCACACCCTTCCAAGGGCCTCAAAACTTAACGTGACACACAGCAGATTGCCTCCCTCAATTTTACATCATTGTGCACAAATACAACACAAGTCAAAAGAGCCGCAGTTTGGTCACCCCTGGTTTATTCTATTCCAGTCACTGTAAAAAAAGACCTCAATTGATTTTAGTCTTTAGTGCAAGGACCTAGACAGTATACAACAAATCAACGATTGCAGACTCGACCCACCAACCAACAATTAATTAGACCTATTGGCACTTGCAAGACAAAAAGCTTACTAGCTTGAAAAGTTAATTCTATTACTTTTGATCCAATCCAGCGTTTACATGTAAAATACAATTATTTACCCAGCGACAACTCTTGATGCATTGTATAAACCAGTGATTCTCAACCACTGTGCCGCGAAATTATAAAAGTGTGCCGCCAAATTTTAAATATAATTCAAAATTATTATCATAAACAATTTTACGCAGTGCGTTATAGGGAAGTAAATAATTTTTAAACTTATCTTTTTCTATGTGTGCCGCCAAATTTCGAAATCGTTAAAAGTGTGCCGCCAAATTTTGAAATCGTTAAAAGTGTGCCCCAACAAAAAAGGTTGAGAATTACTGGTGTAAACATTTTGCTATGTCGCTGTTTTCACCTGCTGGACAAAAGACGATATGTCGCAAAATTTTTGCAAAACTAGATTTTTCAACCTCTACGTCGTACATATAAGTCTTTACGATGAACACGAGCTCCAGTCATTTAAATTAATGCTGTGCCGATAACCAAGCAAACTTTTTATATAGTCCACACTAAAACTTCGCTATAACGCAATGGACAGCGTTCATAAAGCGTCATCGCGAAAGCAGAGGAGTCGCGTCCTATATTTCAGGGCAAACAATTTTTTTCGCACTAGTAGAAAACTACTGGGGTAAAAAACAAAAAACTTATACACATATGTTTTCAACACTACCGTACATTATCATTTGAAGCTCTTTAAAAAAACACTTTGTTCCTTCCCTATTTTTTAATTGTAAAGATTTTTTAATATATTTATAAAATCAGAAACACAGTAATATCCTACTGTATTGACTTGCCTATTATGCACGCCCTCACGTGATCATAAAACTAAATAGGATTAGTCAAATTTTGAGACTTGCCTCTAATGCATGCTGCCACGTGATTAAAAATAAATGATCAGTCAAAATTTTGGAGACTCGCCAACTTTTGCATTGCTTTTCGGGATGCATCAACTGATCACGTTATACTCGAATTTGCGTTAAATCGAAGCGCGTGATAACAAAGTTTTAGTGCAGTGGTTCTTAAATTGGAAAGCGCGCCCGCTTATGAGGGATGAGCCCCTTCGAAACAACCGATTCCTCACGTTGAATTTTACAAAAATTGTGCAAAATAACCAGGAAAGCGCCTCGAAACTACGGCCAGCAATCTGGCCGTCAGAAAGAAATTAAAAAAGTTTCAAAGCCACTGTTTTAGTGAATAAATTAAATAAAAATTAACTCAATTATAATACCTTTAATTGGGGCGCATCCCGCAAGACCACCGTAAGAAAGTTTTTCTACGAACAATTTCGTGCCTCCATGACAAGCTGGCAGCTCCCCAATAATTGGGGAGCTGGAATAGTGGACGACCGCTATGGCACGGACTTCCTACAATCAGCCTGCTCCGTAGAGCATAGCTATTTCTGGGTGTCACTGTATCAAATGACATCGAAGTAGCTTTCTTCCATATCAATACGCAAAATGAAAAAATCTAACTCGACAAAGCACGAAACTCGAATGTTTTTATGGCGACAACTAACTCTACATGTGATGGTGCTTTTGAAAAAATGTATTGGAGAACGGGGCGTGTTGTAGCGGTTCCAAACACGCATTTTGATACTGTTCTTAGATATTTTCAATCATCATATTATTGCAGCGCTTTTCGGTAATTTCCGATGATTTCTTTGTTTGCGCTGATTGCATCAGTGCAAACTTTAAGTTTCTGATTTTGGTTCAAGTATTTCACGCGTTAGTTTAAATCGGTTAACTCCTTTCTAATGGTGTTTAGTTGGTACAGTTCGCTCAGCTTTATAACAACTTATTTCGGGTCACAGCCATTCTGTTTAGTTCGTTAATAAATGAATTCTTTTTTTGTTTGAACTCACAGTTGTTTACAACCAGCAGCATCACGCTTGCAGCGATCAACTCAAAACGTGCGATTGCCATTTTCCGAACTGGCAATTGCTACATTATAGTGATTTAGGCATTTAAGCAATATCTTTCCTAACAAAAATATTGAAAACCTTAAACCTGCTGAGCTAAAACTAGAAGCTTTATGGAATACTAGCAGAAATACCCGTCGTTGCCGGGTGGTTTAAATGCAAAACCTCTGAACAGAATACTTGAAGCAACGTAAGAAATAAAAATATGACCTTTGGGTTAGCTGGAAAAAATATGTTGAATTAATGCTTTTTAGTTTTACGATGAGCTGATACTGTTTTTATATCTAAACAAATATAAATATACATACAGATGTGTTGAGGTTTATTTATGCAAAAAAGCTAGACAACCCCTACCAAATGAAAGCTAGTTTAATAAAAAGAGGAAATGAAATTATAAGTGATTTGGAAAACTTTATTGATTAAGAATAATTATTGAAAGGCAATCAGAACAATACAAATTTGTTTCTCCGTCACTTATTTAGAAAACGTTACATGCTAAATACTTCTTTATACACTATGTTTCGCGTTTTCCTTGTAGGTGTATATATGTATAGATTATTTTTGCTGCCCACTCTTGAAGCTCCAACATATAATTGTCCATGTGAAAAGCATGGTTCTTCCAACTGCAGTCCTGCAACTTTCAGAGACTGACCCTGTGATTTATTAATTGACATCGCGAAGGATAGTCGGACAGGAAATTGGAGTCTTTTAAACTGAAATGGCATGTCTGATGGTATTATAGGTATCCGGGGTATGAACACGTTTTCCCCGGTACCACTTCCAGTTATAATAGTTGCTTCAATACAATTAATCATTAATTTTTTTACTACCAATCTGGTGCCATTGCATAATTTAGGTGGCAATAAGTTTCTCAATAGCATTATCGGAGTTCCTATTTTTAATTGAAGGCAGTGAGGGGGAGTAAATAAAAAACATTTATCTAAAAAACATTTTATAAAAAACATTTATCTGTCTGTCAGTCTGTTTGTCTGTTCCTTATGGAATCCGTCTGTTCCTCCCTTGGGGTGCATGTATGAAGTTGAAATTACCATTACTGTATTGTACTTTTTTGCGCCTAAGCTAGATGTCAATTGCAATTTAATCCCCCAAACCTAAATACGCAATTCGATTAGAATCGAAGAGTTATCTGAGACCCTCCTGTGGAAAAAGGGCCGTAGCTCCCTTGGGGGGCGAGGTACGAACTTGGAAATAGGCCCATTGACTCCGCTGGAAAAAAATACATCGGAATGCATGTTTTATTTTTTTCTAGGTGCTCCTAATTTTTTTTCCATAAGGAACAGACAAACAGACTGACAGACAGACAAACAAACAGACTTTGGATTTTATATATTAGATTTGAGCGTTAGAACCGTGCGGCTATTTTCTACATTTAAAGAGAAAATATAAAATTTTACCTCACACCCAAATTTGTTGTATCATGTGATAAGATTGAGAGAAAACGAGATAATAATGAAGTGTGATACTTTGATATGGTATTTTTATCTCTCGCAAACGCACAGGATAAAAACAGTAAAACTTCTCTCAGACTTGCTTCTAATGAAGTTTCAAAGACTCAACATCCCACTTTAATTGGTCGATATAATACTGCTTTGCTTTAACTTCCGATAGTTGGAATCCACCAAACAGAGAAAATCGTCACTAAATCTTCTTCATACCTCGTTTGCATATAGTAAGGACCCTTACTTATATTGATGCTTTTTCGCGTTAATAAGGTTTGGAGTTTAAAGTGCCGATCGTGTATTCCAGCAATTTATTTGTTACACTTACCATTGTTTTTTAATATATAATTATGTAATTGTAATTACATGATGTTGCATTGAAAAAAAAACATACTAGAATATATGATTGGCAAAAAATCATAGAATAAGTAACAGCCATAGACGGCACCTCAAGGAGCGAGACAACTTAATTGGCCTCCATTCTGACCTTACTTTCGTCATTTGAGGAGATCTGCCAAAGTTGCTTGGGGGTTGGAAATATCTCCCCTTAAGTTTTTCAACCAACTTTTTATTTTGTGATTTTTTAGAGTCGTAAATTTGTGGGCAAATAACGTTCTTATCACTGCATTTTCGTAGCCTTTCGCGTTTGCATGTTTATAATTATGACTCGCCCTTTTTCCATTTTACGAGGCGTTTCGTATCCCATGCTTAACATTATCATAATAGCTGATAAAAACTCAAAAATGACACTTGTAGTTGATTTAAATATTTGTTGTTGCAAGCTTTCGTGATCGACTGCTCACTTCTTCATAAAAAATAAATGACAGACCAATGTTTCAAAACCAATGCTTCCGTAAAGTATGAGTAACCTTCAATTATCATAACAGGTTACTGATATTTTACGGAAGCACGACGCAAATGAACATTCAATGACGTCATTTCTATTCTTTTTCTTACCCTCGAGATTTCACTAAGGTCTTACCTTAACCTTCAGTAATTTTCTTCTCTAATAGCGTGCACATCAAATTGATAAAAAAGTAAGTGGTGCAGCTCTAATGCATTAGTAACGCTTATGCTGGTGGTAAGATTATAAATAATTAAATCGAAAAGATTACAATTCTGTAACTAAAATAAAAAATATACAAAAAATTACCTCCGAGTCTTAAAATTGATTTTTAGCCACTGCAACTTCAAATCTTTGGACACCTTTTCCAAAATTTGTACCGCAGACTTCATTTCAAAGAAACATTTTTTGTACTATCTAAGTGATTAAAAGCGCATGAGACCGCCCAGAATTTAGCAGGTTACAAATGTTACAACACGTCCCGTTTTCCCCACTTAAAATCAGTGTTAGTGAAAATTGGGGATCGTTGTTGTTTAGCAATTCAAGTTTAGCATTGTCATCGCCATGCACTCTAGACTGTACTTCCACCGCCACTTGTTGAGTGAGTACATTTATTATAATAACTGCAAAGCAGAAAGAACACAGTGTATACAAACAGTAAAACAATGTGTCATAAATGCTCACACATAAGAAAAAACTGTAAATAGTTGGTTAAGGAATATATTAAGGGAACTGTATTACCAGCACAAGAATTAGGAAACTGAGAAAAATACACCTTCTGGCAAGTGTTAAACAATGTAGTTAAAGCTCCACTTGTAAAAAAGCTCAGTGCGTAAGTTGACCGAGAAACAGTGATTCTCGATCATATTTCTAACGCATTTAAAATGGTCAGCCAACTATTAGAATACATTGTCTGCATTATGCAATTAGTAGGGCTTTTGCGTAATGCAGAAAAGCGATGAACTTTTAACTCATCGCTTGCCAACCGCTGGACAGCGAAGCAAATTGATTCCATTAAGTTGGTCACTAAAAAGAACTCGAAGCAGTGAAATGGGGAAAGCAGCAAAGTATTGGGACATGAGAGGTCTTTCGAGTTCAAAATGAGCAAAATAATACCTTTCGTAGTTAATCTCTGACAAAGTGGATAGGAATCCTCCAACAACGTCAGTAATAAGTGGGTTGCAAGCTGAAAAAGTACTTCTTTATAACTTATGTAACTACACAAATTCAATTTAAGCGAAATTGATATGATGTCAAAACAACAGAAAGTAATGAGCAATCGAGTGATTATTGGAAAAACTTGTTTCTCATACTTAGAAGTTTATCAAATTAATATTTAATTTACAATTAAATAGTAACCTTGATTTTTTGTTACCTATTTGTAAGATTATTTTTTTAGATCCTGCGAACGAACTTTAGTGTAGAAACAACGAGAAGTAGCGATTGTTTCAAATTAGTTAGAGGTACTTAAATATAACAATCACATGTAGCAATTTAATCAACAACAAAAAGGATACAACAAAATGCCATGGAACAGTTCGACACAATAGGGTGAAACAACCTTTGTAAAACGCCTTTGGCCCTTCACATCTCAACGTCTGTAACACGAAAACAACTAAGAAGTCGTCATATTAAAGCAGTGCTGAATTTAGCCGAAAATCGAACTTAAAATGTTGCACAGTTTAGCATCAGCGCATAGCTACATCCTCCTTGGTCAATGGCGAAAAGCAAACAGCTTCAAACCATTTTTTCTTCTTGTACACCACTGCTTTCAACTACTGCAACTACTGAGAATAACTCATGCTTTCTTACTAAGCGTTCTTCATTCTCAATCATTTATTTGAATTGTAAAGAGAATATTTCTAAAATGTTAAAACTACACGGAGAGAGGTACCCACCTGGACATTAAATCTGTCGAACTGGACAATGCTAGAGCGCAAAAGACAGCTACCTTGCTTTTCTATATATAGAAAGCTTTGGAAGCATGTTAAAAAACATCCAGTTCCACCATGCCATCGAGTATAAAGAGTTGAAATGATTTAAAATCATTATTGTGTAGTGCCCATGTATACGCGCAAAACTGTTTACTTTAGAAAACTGCAAAACTATATTTTATTTCGTTATCCGATTTCATTCTCCTTTTCAGTGAATTAAAATTTACGACCTGTTCAAAAGTTATTCAAAAGTTTTACGGTAATACCGCACCCACCCCCCATACTCACCAGACCTTTCCTCTTCAGACTATTACCTGTTTTCTCCCATGAAAAACCCACTTCGTAGCAAAACGTATTAGTCCGCTGAAGAACTTAATCGTGATTTGGAAAACTGGTTCGCTTCAAACCAGCAGAATTCTATTCAAATGGCATAAAATAATTTCCAGAACGCCGGCAAAGATGGATGGACCATAAGAGAAATTATTTTTAACATTTCAGAGACACTGATGATTGACGTTCTATTTATATATCTCAATTTACATGCTGTTTTATTGATCAAATAAATGTTATTTTGTACAGGACAAGACTTTCGTTTCAATCGCATATTAAAATAATTTATCTATAATACTCAAATACAGTGTATACATCAAAAAAATAGTAACACGTGTTCCTACCTGAAATACGCAGTGTAAAACATGTTTATATTGAATATTATTTTTCGATTGGTTCATCATTCGAGACTGAAATGTTGAAAAAATACATTTCAATATTGAGTAACGCATAATGAAGACACTTTACTTATAACACGCGATGCGATGCAGCTAGGAGTGCCCAAATTATCAGGGCGTTGGCTACATTTTGCAATTCTTGACAGCTTGCAATATAGGAAATTCGAAAATTACCAAAAATTTATTATGTTTATCATATTTATCGATATGCACTTTCTTTTCTAACTTCAGCAATGGCAATTTACATTAGATTAAAGGAAAGCAACAAAGCGTCACAAAACATTTTTGCATGTCTCGTTTCGCACGTGGCTGGTCATTGGAGTACTTTTGAATTAAGAGGCACGAAAGAACGAAATTGAGTGTAAAAAAAATATGAAAACAGCTCTTTTGGTTTCGTTTCGTTGGAACAAAAAAAAACGAAGAGTTTTAAATGTAAAACAGGGAGAATCACGTGGTAGACGTTCTCAAAAAGAATAGGTCTTCACTGTTACCGCTGACGTCAACTTAAGAACTGTTCAGTTTTCAGATCGAATTTAAGTAAGCTGAAAGAGTTTGCTGGCTTTTAGTGAAAAAGTTATGGTAGCAATGGGCCTATTTAGCGTCTGAAGCCACTGGAGATCAGCATTAAGGCATGAAAGACTTTGCAGCCAATCGGAGTAAAGCTTTCAACAAACCGCTGTGAGTACAAGGTAAAGCCGACGTCCGCAAAAAAAGAAATGAGCATGCAGAAAGGAAAACTGAGCCAACACAACAGCTATAACACACATATGCGAATTCTGCGACAGAGACTGCAACTCCTGCATCGGCCTCCATAGCTATACGGCGAGCTACCCAAGGCGCATAGGCAGCCTATGACACACAAGTGAACAGATTTATAAGATCAGCCAGAACTGGCAGAGAATCACCACTACTACACCTATTGAGTAGTCTCAATTGATTTAAGCACAAAATATCCCTATGCTCGATATCAGTGTTTGACGTTATGTTAGCGTGTTTGAGAGGTAGCTTTCAACTTTTTACATTCATTTGGTTCCGTTTCAAGTACTCCTGTAAGATAGTTCTCAAACTTTTAGCTTGAAATAACGGCGGACCCCTCTTGAATTTTAAAATAAACTACAAAAAGTTAAACAATTTCAAGAGCGGATGTCTCAACTAGGGCTTTATTTTGTTGTTCATAATAGCCGTGGCAAATTAGCTTCTGTCGTTTCAAACCGAAAAAGCTTAGATCCTTTCCCGCATGTTGTGGATGTTTGGAATAAAGATGGCGCTTAAGTTTACTGGGTTTCATTGCTTCTAAGCTTAAAACAGCATTACAGAAACCATGACATAAAACACAATAAAGTTTAGTCATGTCATGCCAATCCAAATAAAACCGAATTTAGGATAATCTTTATTTTATTTTTATTGCTTAGTCTTAAGCCCAACCCTCTTGGTAAAAAGAGCTATTTTAAATTGTATGTTAGCACTCAATCTTTCGGTTTGCGGACTAAAAACAGCTTACGCACAACGACTCAAGATTTTAATTACGGCAACTTGCGAAGAGAAAATTATAACCCATAGCGTAGACAAGACAAAAAATCGTTTAAAAGGAAAACTGACTATAGAGTTAAAAATTATTATTAACCAATCGATGAATTCGTTACAAAAAGAAACACACTTTGTCCGTAACTCAAAAATCAAAAATAGTTTTGCAGACCCAAGTTTGATGGCCATTGCTTTGAATTATGTATCAGGAAAGCTTGCTGAATTTAAGCCTAAGAAAGCATAAATCGAAACATCTAATCAAAAACAAGTTCGATACAAAAGCAAATGGTTTGAGTTTGACGGACGTCGCGTTAGCAATATCTAGAACGGGGAAATTTAACCAGCTCTTACCTTAACAACATCAAAAGGGTTGGCAGCTAAGGTTCCTATTAAAGACGCGATTGAAGAGGATCTGAAAATGCAATGTTTATTATTTCATTCATTATAGAATCTGCAAGAAGCTAATTGCATTTCTAATGCAGTCAAGTATATTGGATCAGGCTCCATTTTCATGTTCTCAGCGGGCATGAGAAATCATGACGACTGGTCAGCTCAGACCACCAACTGCCTACCATGTAAAAATGAAGAAATCTTGTTCAATATCTTTCCCAAGAGCACAATAAATAAACTTGTCGGCCTTATTTTCCCAATATCTTTTGCGTGCTGCGCGCCAAGCAGAAAAAACATCTTTCTGATCCTATGCATATCAATAAGCATCTTTACTTACATTGTGTAAGAAAGCAAGCCTTCAGCAAATCGGCATTCGTGTATCACGATAAATTTCGCTTCGTCATAAACAGAAAATGTTGTTCCAACTAAGATGCCTGTCCGACATAAATTAGGAGTGACACCCTGCAAAAAGTATATTTTGCCAACACAAAAGAGCAAAAAGTTTCCAAAAAAGTGAGAAATTAAACCCAGTATTCTAAAACAGCTTTTGCAAGAACATTATGAGCAAGAATGATTACGAAAGTTTACAGCGTGAACGAAAGGCGCACAGCTACAGTGGTCTAATTTAGTAGGTTATCATCATTATTACCTGGAAAACAACATACTACAGTGAAAACAATTTGCTTTCAGAAGTGCATTTCTAGGAGAAACGCTGCAAAGAAGCAGCAAAGATGATTGCTGTGTATTTTCTCAAGAGGACAAAAGCGCACAGCCCAGCATAACAGTCAATTCCTCGACCGTAAGCGGAGAGTTTTATTGCCGCTAATTATCTTCATTGGAATGCGATGTTGCACAAATGCACTACAAAGGTTCATGATAATTTGACTACACACGAGACAAAATATGCAATTAAGTTATAAAATCTGGGATGAAATAAAAATCAGCTGACGAATAATGGTAACTCCAGGTTTCAGCTCACAACGTAGGCCTATTCACAGAACTAAAATTGATAAGTTTTCACAGAAACGTAGATTAGTAATAAATATGTGTAATATACACATTAAAACCCTAGTGCTTACTGAATGTTTGATAGCAACAGCACATAAAAACATGTAACATTTAATACAACCAATGGAACTCCAGTGAATAACGAATTTATCACTTTACTGCAACCAAGTTACGATTTATGGTAAAACTTACTCGGAACCAACCTTTAACACCATCTCTGGAAAATAGCTGAAGAACTGTATGATAAAGACTAGTTCCTTGAGTTTGCATACGCACCTAAAATAAATGGCATGTTAAAATAATCCAACTCTATGGTTTTGGTAATGAGCAACAAATATTATGCATAATAACATACAATAAGGATGCTTACACCTGAGAAGGTTTCGCAGCAACGAATATCATACAAAATCTGAATTTTCAAAAATGTAGTACAGTGTGAAAGCGGATACGGTACTAACTGGAATCAAAAACTTAATAAATAGAATGCGGCACCTGAAAACTCAGCAAATAGAGCAATATTTAAAGATAGCTTGAAGTAAGACATTTCTCAAGCTTATTCTTGGCCTATCGGAGTTGATTATCTCTCAAATCACTGCTTTCTCTAAGCTATAAAAGTGCTCATGACTTTTGTCACTTCCTTTCAAACAACTATACCTGGTGAATAGCCAGACGAAAAGCTTCGGAAATACTTCAAAAATCCTACCTTCAAAATATCAACAGGATTGCACAAAACTGCAGAAGCACCACCAGACGCAGATGCAAGAAAAAAATTCAAAAGCAAAGAGGGAGGTTCTGCGAAAACAATGTGACTCAGCAAAGCATAAGCATACTCATCATACTAAAAATTTGTAATTGACTTGCATGAAGTAAAAGCTGGATCAGTGAAGACAGTTTTACCATAATAGAAAAATTTTTTTAACTTTTTCGCAATCTGCATTTAGATGGGTAAAGTATAGAATCGAATTGAAGTATAGTTTGAGGTAGCATTGGTTATATTATATGACGACATAGAAATCACGTCAAACATGTAAGAAAGTAGTCGGATTAACGTCAAACAGTTATGATCACACGCATTTTTAGTAGTTTCGCTTATCATGAAAGTTACAGTAAAAGCTGCGTTTCCCTTTTTCTGTACTATCGTTTGTAGTTAATTCTAGGCACTGCGGTTTGACTTAGCGGGATGAAAAAGCACGGAACTAAACTGTAAACAACGACAATGTGCATTGCAGATGCTATCAGCTGTAGCAAGTAAAATGACTGAGAGCAATGCAGGTAAATGACATGACATGACAACAAATGGTGAACTGCGATGAAATAAATGATGTAACGCCTTTTGGACAATCTCAGGTGGAACCAAGCTAAAAGCGGTTGTATACAGTACACGTTTGTGTCCAGTTTTGTACGTTTTTTGCTCTCATGCATTTTTACCCGAAATATCTCATCCGCTTGGATATTTACGTGATACTTTATAACTGGATATTTACCGCTTGGATATTTACGTGATACTTTACAAATGTTGTAAGAAAATCTGAATTCGTCCTCAAAGTACGTACTAAAAGCGTTCACATTTTTGCGGACAAAAAGATTTTTGTTGACAGAAGAAGATGTTAACAGAAGTTGTACTAAGCAACACCGCATAAATACCCAAGCAGATGAAAATTTTCGAACATAAGTGCTTGAGACTAAAACACCTACAAAACCGCACAATACCCATACATAAACGTACATTGTGTACTGCCATCTTATACTGGCGTGCAGATTTGTAAAAAGAAGCAAACAAAATTTCTCTTTTGTGATGATAAATTGGGATACAGTGAATAAAGAAGCAAACGTACTTGCATGGTATCGACATAAGTCACGAAATATTAAAATCACTCACTTTTGCAAACTTCTTGAAAGGTTTCATATAATCCACGCTTGATTCCGCCATAAAGAAACTGTCGAAATATCGCAGGTGCAATTCTAATAAATCAATCACATGTCTTACATACAGAACAAACATTTTCCTATCCAATAGGAAGGGAAAGTTACTTTTGAATCTACATTCAGAATGTGATACTATATGTCAAGGCTACTTGGCCCAAGCATTTATATAATGCGAAACACGAGCATCGTACGGCTCAGCGCAATGGGCTCTGGCTTGCAATTGTTGGTTCAACGCCTACGCTGCATCGTTGCATCCTTGGGAAAGTTACTTTACAGCAATTTTGTAGTCTGTAGGCGGTAAGGCAGTGGCTCCGTGAAGTCACAGTTTAGCAGTGGTTCCGTTTACGTCACAGTTTAGCAGTGGTTCCGTTTGAGTCACAGTTTAGCAGTGGCTCCGTTAAGTCACAGTTTAGCAGTGGCTCCGTTAAGTCACAGTTTACCTAACCTTTTTGGGTACGTAGTTATTTTCAAACTAAACAAGGACCAGTAGCCAGGTTGTAATTTAGATTACCACTTTAAAGGATAGCCTCAAAAATGAACGCCACCAGCTCAACTTTAGGAATGTTTCCCTTCACAGATAAAAAAACATGTAAGTCTTGGCTCGTTTGATATATGCGTTGTAGTCAACTAGTGGGTCACACCAGCCATGGCCCACTAATTACGAACAATTGCCCAACACCTTGAAGCCAATAAGCATTGTTCGACTGACTGGTAAGAATGTGGGTTTGAATCCAACTTCCTTTTTTGACTGTAACAGGTTGCGAATTCTAAGATCTAGAAATAGATCCTGTTAAATATTCATTTTCTTGTTGCAGTAAACTTTTACTATCGATAATCGTGTGTAAATGCCGTTCTTGAAACAACTCTACGTCTTGCTTTAAGCTAGTTTCCTTTTTTGCCTTTTCAAGAAAAACGCCTTTTTTTTTGTAACGTCACCGAGTCAGTCCTTTGTTCGTGTCAAACGCCCGATGATTTAATTTGGATTCAAGTCGCAAGCTACCAGTGTTGTTTTAGAATAGTAATAGTACAGAATTGGACCACTTTAAAATTTATTATCTATATATCTTTTGTTGTAGCAATATTAAGACAAATTTTCAACGTTTTATGTAATCAAGTATTGAAACCTAAAAGTGATTATCAATGCGATTTATCGGTAAGTTCTTGTTTTACGTTTGTTTACGTTTACGTTTGTCATTATGTTTTATCAGTTATACGATTTATTGTTGTGTTGTTTCAGAAAACGACACCCGAAACCAGTGCAAATACGATTAATTCAAATCAAATTAAAACTTCAAATCAAATAACTTGGTATCCAAGTTGCTATTATTGCTACTAGCAATACACCGTTGAACATAATAATACAATATATTTATACAATTCAAACGTTTTCGGCGCTACATTTCGCCCTCGTCAGGATCTATACACAAATATTTACAGCATTAAAACTTTCGTTGAACGAAAACACAAAAAACATAAAGTAACTTGAAATAATTCTGACAAAAAACAGTAAAGCTTCATTCTACGCTCTTCGTAATTGTCTGGTCACTGCTAACAAAGAATTTGATAATAAAAAAAAAAAAGAAGAAAAACAATTGCCTGCTAGGAGTTAATCGGATTTAGGGTTTTGTAAATAATTGTTTCAAATGAATGGAAATTGTTTGGTTAAATGATTAAATAAATATCTTTAATTAAAACACGTTTAGTAAAATTGACGCTCCGTTTGCATAGAGTTGTTTGTTTAGCACAGGGTTGCTTCTTTTGATGACCAAGGCTTCATGGATTTTGGCTTCGTAGGATGTTTGGCATTTTCTAATTATTTTAAATTGCCCCATGTTATTCGGCTGAGTTTTGCACGAACTGCATTTTTTTATATGTTCTTTGATGGCACTTTTACTTGACCTTGATAGATCCTGACGAGGGCGTGTATAGATCCTGACGAGGGCGAAATGTAGCGCCGAAAACGTTTGAATTGTATAAATATATTGTATTATTATGTTCAACGGTGTATTGCTAGTAGCAATAATAGCAACTTGGATACTAAAAGTCACCTCTCTACCGAAATTGTATTAAATAACTTGGTGGTGTCAGTTAACGATATCCGGAATAAGATAGTCACGTAAAACCCAAACGCCAAACGAAATGGCAGTCACATTAGTTTTCGATAAATCGCCTTGATATGTCAAGTTCTGGTGTTGTTACTCGATCCAAGTCAAAATCTAAATCCGACAAATGTGCGGCTCCAATTTCTGTACTGCAAAGTGCACAAACAACCGGTCCTTTAAAGTCTGATCGTATGAGTACAGAAGAATCTTCGATCGCTTCGACTCACAAATCTTCGATCAGTTCGGAGCTGAAGACGACATCAACCAAATCAAAGGGGTCGCGCTCATCGAAAAGAAGCTTGAAAAGCGCCAAAGTAAAGATGGCAGTTACCCTATCAAGGTTGAAGTCGCAAGCTGACATTCACGCACTCGAAATGCAGCAATGTCAAAAACGTGCAAAATATGAGCAAGAACAATTAGCTCAATCCTGCCGCCGAGAAGAGCAAGAACGTCAAGAACGTGCAAAATATGAGCAAGAACAGCTAGTTCAAACTTGTAGCCGAGAAGAGCAAGAACGAAGATTTCAACATCAGCTTGCCGAACTGAAATTGAACGCTGAATTAACTCTTTTGCTCCCGCGTGAAAAGCGAAAAAAAATGTCCGTAAGGTGGCAGCGCGAAAAACTGTCATAATCAATCATAATTAATCATAATTATGTACCTCAAGTTTGTTTGTAAATCATTACTCAGCTGTGTACTTCTACATTAGGTGTGATATATCGTTGAAATCTACATTTCTTGAGGATTTCAAATAGAAAAAAAAACATTTTTTTTTAATATGCAAAGTTTATGCAAATGAACCCCCCCAACTGGGGGATAGTTGTCTTCAAAATTCAAGTAGTACCCTCACCTCAAAGATCACTACAGATTTTATTTTCTACCAATTTTTTTAGAAATGGTCGCAAGATGATGCTAAGGAAATAAGCTTTCAAGGTACATCAATCAAAACTTACCTAAATGCCTAGGTTTTCTACAATTTGCAATTTTCTGAGGCACATGACCTTTTTTTGGACCGGTACCGACCGGTACCAAATTTTGGTAGTTAAATTTAGTACCTAAAATATGATCAGTTATTATCTGCTAGAGGTTAGCCTAAACCATGTAACATTTATTTTTGAACAGGGAATTTCTTCAAGATTCAGAAAATATTAAGTTTAAATAGAATATGCTGTCACTGATAATGAAACAGCCGCTTGTTTACACCCTTCCCATTTGTTGAGAAACAAGGGGAATACAGCAAACTTTGATTTAGAGAAGCCAAACTTTTATTAGCTTTTAAACCTGTATTTCGCTTCTTGTCTTCTTGGAAATTTGATACAAAATGACGATTTTATTGATGAAACATTTGCAATTTATTTTATCTTTTTATAGGGTGTAGTTTTTGTAAAAATTATAATTTAGTGAAGGTAAGTCAAAAAATTTTGGGGGGTTTTGAACTGACATGATGTACAGTACTCATTTTTGATCAGTAGACATCATATACTACTTAGTCTAGACTATTTAAAGTTATATATTGCTGGAAAGCAAATTTCCTAAGCTTTCAAATGAGACCGGTATTTAGCATCATATCATATTTTATACGCACTAAATTTACTTTTATCTACTTACCATTCAAATTGGTTTGGGGGGTTTTGAGACGCCTAAAAAATTTGGAAATTCAAAAACGTAAAATTTATCATTATCGCTTGAAATTTTGTCAAATGATGCCCAAAAAAAGTAGTTTTCAGACTGTGTTAATGATGAAGGGTTTAGTTATGTGGTAAAGATGTAATGTCAATTTGATTTTAGTGTAGTTGGCACGTGTTTAGAATTTGGCCGATTTTGTCGTCTGCAACTGGGTTGTTGGTCTTTTTAACCCTTTTTGGATATAAAAATCCAGGAATTAGGGCACAAATTGTACATGTTCCGATGCGTGAGGAAATAAGCGTGATCTTTTGAAAATTTTATGAAAATCGGATGAAAAATAAAGTCACAAATCGACTTTTTATTAAACTAATTTTGTAACTCAATTTAACAAAATTTGAGGGAAACACTGAAAACACGAGATCATCAATCGATGATCGCGGGAGCGAAAGAGTTAAACGAAGCAATTGCTGAGGCTTCTGTTTATGAAGAAGAGGCAGAACTTGAAGTTCCTTCGCCACTGCCAACCAATCCAAAAACCGTGAGTACTTTGTTACAATATCCTGAACCATCAAATGTTTTAGAACACGTGTGTGCAATTACTCATTCTGATACAAATGCTTTATCTAACCCAGTAGCCGTAACCCACAATATCGATGTCGCTAATCAAAATGTTTCTGTGTACTCTAAAAATAACGTGTTAGATTGGACACCATTTCAATATGGCAACGCGAGTCGCGCACCTGACACTGGGGTACCTATTATGTCGTCAATCGAAACACCACGTTGCGGCTCAGGTTTTTCTAATTTTTCTCAACCATTTTACGCAGAGGTTTCGAACCTGCATCCCGCTGGCCAGACCTCGAAACTTACCAAAAATGCATCCAACAGTGCTACAGTGTCCTTTTCAAATATTCCTGCCACAGAAAATGATAAAGCCAGTCGTAAGCCTTTTCAAGGACCTACCTCTAACAGTAAAGAAAAGGTGAAAGGTCTTTCACCCGAATTTGTCGAAATCGGTAAACCCTGTGCTCGGGCACATGAACCCATCATAATTCAGGCTCCTGCTCCATCTTTAGAACCACCTGTTTTTGATGGCAATCCCATGAATTACCTTAACTTCGTTGACGCATTTGATTCCTTAATTGCCTATAGTGTACCAGAGCCCAAACGTAGATTGTATTTTCTTCTTCAGTACACTAAAGGGCCAGCTCATGCCTTAGTCCAAGGCTGTCAATATATGCCTGAAGAGTCTGGTTACGACAAGGCTAGAGAGCTTTTGCGACAAACCTTCGGTCAAAAATTTCAGATCGCTAAAGCTTCTATTGATTCAATCACCAACGGTCCTGTCTTGCATCTTAACGATAAACATGCTCTAATACGATTCTCTGCCGAACTCACTGCATGCTTGAATACACTTAAAGGCCTAAATTACTTGCACAAACTAGATAATCTAGATGTGCTTACCAAAATTGTTAAACGTTTACCTCTCGCTTGGCTAAGCGGTTGGCAAAGTGAAGCGGATTCCGTTATTCATATTCGCAACGAAGAAATTAGCATTCAGCATTTGGCCGATTATATTTCGCTAAAAACAAGGCAATGTACAAATTTCTCGAGTGAATGGGTTTACTCAACTAGACCGACCACAAATGAATAAAAAAATCTTTCCTAGTCGCAAGGAAATTACAATGGCCACTCAGGCACACAATGACGACAAAATTTGTAAGCTTTGCAATAAGCCGCACTACCTAAATCAGTGCCGAAAATTTCGAAATCTTGACTACAAGGGCCGCATGGACTTTGTAAACAAAAATAATCTCTGTTGGTGTTGCCTCGCGACGGGTCATTTTGCCAAAAAATGCACTAGAACCGATCCATGTAAGAAAGCAAGATGCACCGGCCGTCACACAACACTTTTGCACCCCCCTGATTCTTCCTCGCCAATTAAAATCATAAAAGATTCCAGTCCTGAATGCTCATTGTCTCCTGTTCAGATAAATTCAGGCTTTGCTGATACAAGCACTACGCTCGTTCATAATTTACTGCCTGTGGTTCCTGTAAAAGTAAAATTAAACGGCTCTAACCTTACTTTTGTGACCCAAGCTTTCCTTGACTCAGGAAGCACTAGCTCATTTATAACCAACGATCTTATCGACCAGCTAAAAATCTCGAACGCTCCTACGGTTGAAGTAACTACCGTGACTATTCATCAAATTACTGAGACAAGGAAGGCTAGGGTGATAAACAATTTGCAGATTTCTGATATTAGCGAATCCAACTTTCTTGACCTTAAACCTTTGCTCTCTGTGCAATCCTTACCTGTCTCTTCTGCGGATATTCCAAATCAACAAGATCTCAATCAATTTGCCGAATTTGAAGACATATTTATACCTACTGTTGCATGTGATGTGGGACTCCTTATAGGCAACGACAATCGGCATATACTTCAACCACACGAAGTTAAAAATTCACAAGCTGGTCATTATGCTTTCAGAACCGCTGTTGGGTGGGTCGTCAATTGCCAAAAAAGAGAAGGTTTTAGCAGCAGGTTTAACAAAAGCTTCCTCATTAACTCTGCGCAAGTAACACACCCTATGTGTTCCCTTTGCACAGAGGTGGTAGACAGTGTACACGACAAAAACAATGTTCTTTCCAGAGATCAAGCTCGATTTATCGAGTTGGTGTCATCATCCATCTGTCACCGCGAAAACGACCATTATGAAATCCCTCTGCCTGTCCGCGACACCAGCCTTACTTTTCCTTTCAATAAATCTCAAGCCGAAGTAAGGGCGCGGTTTCTCAAGCGAAAACTTCTGAAGAATCCGCAATTTTATGAGTACCGTAACTTCATCACTCAAATGCTTGTCAATGGTTACGCGGAAAAGGCGGAAGAAGTCAAAGGACGCGATGGTAAAACATGGTTTATTCCTCATCATGGTGTGTATCACAAAGACAAAAATAAACTAAGAGTGGTCTTTGATTGCTCAGCAAAATACCAGGGCATATGCCTCAATGATTGTCTGTATCAAGGACCAGATCTTACAAACACACTGATTGGAGTTCTGCTTCGTTTTCGTCAAGGACCAATTGCTATCCAAGGAGACATAGAAAGTATGTTTTATCAAATTCAAGTCCCGGCCAAAGATCGCGACCTTTTACGGTTTTTGTGGTGGGAAGATGGGCAACTCGACAAGAACTTAGTAGAGTACAGAATGTGCGTTTATCTATTTGGAGCCGTGTGCTCTCCGAGTTGCGCTAACTTTGCTTTGTTACAAACTGCAAAGGACTTTAGTTCTGGCTTTGAACAAAAAACTATCGAGACGGTCAAGCGTTGTTTTTATGTTGATGACTGCTTGGCTTCCACCTCGTCAGTGAACGAAGCAAAAACCTTATTATTAGAGCTACAATCATTGCTTCGGAAGGGAGGATTTAAAATAACAAAATGAATAAGTAACAGCCGTGAGGTTATGAAAGAGGTACCATTGGCTGATCGCTCCAAGACCTGCTTAAACCTTGACCTTTCTAACGACAGGTTGCCTCAAGAACGCTCTCTTGGACTATGCTGGGATGTAGAAGAAGACTCTCTGCGTTTTAGAGTACGAATCAATCCAAGGCCTACCACTCGAAGGGGCATACTGTCAACCGTTAACTCGATATACGACCCTATTGGATTTGGTTCACCCATCATTCAACCAGCAAAAGTGCTACTTCAAATTTTATGCAAGTTGAAGCTTGACTGGGACGAACTCATCCCATCTACATTGCAGAGGCAATGGCTAAAATGGTTGAAGCAACTACCTCTATTGTCCTCTTTCCGAATTCCCAGATGCTACTTTCCAAATAGTCTTACTTCGATAAAGTATGCGAGTGTACATCATTTTTCGGATGCCTCTGAAAAATCATATGGATACGTGGCCTACCTAAGAGCTGTCGATATCAATGGCGTTGTTCATTGTTCATTTCTGGTTGGTAAAACCAAGTTAACACCGTTGAAGGTCCTCACAATCACAAGGCTTGAATTGTGCGCCGCAACAATTTCTATAAAGGTTGATTTAATGTTGCGTGAAGAACTTCGCTTACAATGTGAAATTTTACCGTCAACCTTTTGGACAGACAGCACTTCGTTATGTCCACAATGAAAACAAAGTCTTTCACACGTTCGTCGCCAACAGGATCCGATCCAACACATAAGAGATCATTCTTCCCCTCACCAATGGAAATATGTGCCTTCGCAACTTAATCCGGCCGACGACGCCTCCAGAGGCTTAGAAGCCAAAATGTTTCTCAAACGAGAGCGATGGAAATCAGGCCCTGAATTTCTATGGCGTCCTAAATCATGCTGGCCACAGCAGCCCTCGTTTCTCGATCCTGAATTTTATAACGATCCTGAAGTCAAGGAAAAGGGCTTGTCTTTCGTCATCCTATCAAACGAGTCGCACATTATCGAAACTCTTACCTCCAAGCATTCGAATTGGTACAAAATTCTGCGCATTCTAGCTAGGGTGATTCATTTCAAGCTTCTCTTTTTAAAAAAACTAAAATTAAAAAGCGTTTACAAAACAACTCACGATCTTGATACGGCAGAAACGATAATTCTTAAATATTTTCAGTCGAAGTTTTTCGCTGAAGAACTAAAATGCTTTCAGCAAGCCCAACCTATCAAACGTTCAAGTAGCATTATTAACCTCGATCCGTTTTACGAAGACGGCTTAATCAAAGTCGGTGGACGACTCAAATTAGCCGAAGTTCCGTACGCAAGCAAGCACCCTATTCTGTTGCACAACGCCTCTTCCATCGTTCCATTAATAATACAAGATGTCCATAATAAATTAGGACACGTGGGCCGACAGCATGTATTAGCTCAATTACGAAATAAGTTTTGGATTACGAAGGCTAATGCTGCTGTTCGTAGAACGTTGTCTAACTGCACATTTTGCCGAAAAATGTTCGGTAAACCAATTGAGCAAAAAATGGCTGATTTACCAAAGGAAAGACTCAAACCTAACGCACCTCCTTTCTCCGTTGTAAGGTTGGATTATTTTGGCCCATTTTTGACTCGTAAAGGAAGATCTTTGGTCAAGCGATACGGTGTCATTTTCACTTGTTTGTCAATCCGGGCCGTACATATTGAAGTGGCTTCTAGCCTAAATACTTCAGCCTTCATACAAGCACTAAGAAGGTTTATTGCCAGAAGGGGCCAAGTAACCCAGATCAGGTCAGACAAGGCACCAACTTTATTGGAGGCGAACGCGAGCTAAGAGAAGCGATTTCCCAATGGAACCTTGAACAAATTCGTACCTTCCTCATACAACGGGAAATTATCTGGTCTTTCAACCCGCCTGGAGCTTCACACTTTGGGGGGATCTGGGAAAGACAGATTAAAACCATTCGAAAAATTCTTACCGGGATATGTGAAGAGCAAAACCTTACAGATGAGTCTCTCATCACTCTCATGTGCGAGGTTGAAAGTATCATAAACAGCCGTCCTATTACCACTATCTCCAATGATCCTAACGACCTCGAACCTTTGACCCCCAACCATCTGCTTTTACTTAAGAGTCCTATGGCTTTACCACCGGGCGTTTTCAATCCTCAAGATTGCTACTCTCGCAAACAATGGCGCCAGGTACAATATCTCGCTAACGTGTTCTGGAGCAGATGGATTAAAGAGTTCTTACCTCTGCTACAAAAAAGACAAAAATGGTGTCAAACTAAAAATAATCTTTCAGTCAACGATGTTGTTTTGGTTGTCGACAAGGCCTTACCTCGGGGTGCATGGTGCATGGGGCGTGTCATTGAAGTCTACCCCGATTCTAACGGCCTGGTTCGTACGGCTCGAGTGCGAACTAAACATTCAGTTGTTCTGCGACCTATCAGCAAATTATGCTTGATAGACTCTAATAACAAAGAATGAAGTAATAGTGTATTGCGTAATGTTCCAAGTATTGTGTAATGTTCAATATACTCAAATTAATAAAGAATGTAGTAATAGTGTATTGTGCAAGGTTTCAAATTAATGGCGCTTTTATGTTTCTGTCGTACTGTATGCCGAATATTAATCGCCCCCCTTGGTGCGCTTAAAGGGGCGGGAATGTAAATGCCGTTCTTGAAACAACTCTACGTCTTGCTTTAAGCTAGTTTCCTTTTTTGCCTTTTCAAGAAAAACGCCTTTTTTTTGTAACGTCACCGAGTCAGTCCTTTGTTCGTGTCAAACGCCCGATGATTTAATTTGGATTCAAGTCGCAAGCTACCAGTGTTGTTTTAGAATAGTAATAGTACAGAATTGGACCACTTTAAAATTTATTATCTATATATCTTTTGTTGTAGCAATATTAAGACAAATTTTCAACGTTTTATGTAATCAAGTATTGAAACCTAAAAGTGATTATCAATGCGATTTATCGGTAAGTTCTTGTTTTACGTTTGTTTACGTTTACGTTTGTCATTATGTTTTATCAGTTATACGATTTATTGTTGTGTTGTTTCAGAAAACGACACCCGAAACCAGTGCAAATACGATTAATTCAAATCAAATTAAAACTTCAAATCAAATAACTTGGTGGTGTCAGTTAACGATATCCGGAATAAGATAGTCACGTAAAACCCAAACGCCAAACGAATTGGCAGTCACACGTGGCATAAAAAACTTTTGGATAAATACAACTTTCTATTTGACAAGGACAAAAATAAGAAAACTTCCATTATCGCGGATGATGAGAACGTGTGATATCAGATGATGGAGGCTGATGTGAAGTAAGGACCTATCCCGAAAGTGACTTTTACGAGGATATTCAAGCAATAGCAAGGTATGGACACGTTCTGAGGAGAATGACAATGATGTGTCAAGAAAAGCATTAGATTTTAAAATAGTTGGGAAAAGAGGGCAAGGACTACCGAACATGACGTGGAGAAGGTAAAATGAAAAAAAATAAAAGACTGTACAGTGGAGAAGTCGTATGTCATCAACAGAGCACAGTGGTGCAACTCTGCTCTTGACATAACGAGAAACATGAGATGAGTCCAGCAATATCTGTTAACAGAGGCAAAGTCACCGTTTAAAAATAGATATTTATCTCCAATACACTTAAAATGGAGCTGAATTGAAAATAAGTCTGATAATTCAGCACAATTTTGCTTTGTGGCTAGCCTTGATATTAAATGCAACGCTTTCATACACAATTCACTCACCCAGAATATAAAGCAAGAAATCCCTCGCTAAGAAATATATTTCTTACAGCATGAACAGGACCTCTATATTTCAGTTGTGTATACTTTGAGTCCAATATTTGTCCCTGCAAAAAAAAACACTAGGAACCAACACCAAAACATGATCCATGTTGCACAATACCACAGACTGCAAGACAAGTAAATCTTACATCAAAAAATACAATTTTCTCGCCAAATAATTTCTAAAAAATGAACACTTTACGTTTCAATGAGCTACAACTTATACTCAATAAGAGCAACTGTGAGCAGTCATCAAAAAGATACCAAATTAAGTTTGGCAATTGGAGTTTTGCCTTACTTGCGAATCCCCGAATTTGCCTCGATTGAAGACGAACAGCAGCACATTGAAACGCCAGTGCCATTTTCTGAAAAATTTATTTGTTTGCAAAACGCTTTTTCGTTTAATTTCAAACTACCCTGAGTAGCAAAAAAAAATTAAAACAGAATGGAACAAACATGTAATAATGCAAAAAGCATTTATCAATAACAACTATTGAAAATGCTCAAGTGATCCTCTCTACCCCGAAAATTCTACAATTTAGAATTTTTTTTGTTTTATGTTTGTCCTCCGAAATCACAAGACAGTAACGCTAAATATAGTACAATTTACCAATACTTCAGAGATTCCAAGTTCAGCATTTCATTTAAAATAATTAATAACATTTGTAAAAATTTGTTGCCTGTTAGAATCCATCAAGCAGATAAAATCACCATAAATCGTCATCCCTATTTCTCAAGAACACAGCAACGCAGTTATCACGTTGTTTGAAGGCTAAATTATTTAATCATGTCATCATAAAGCAGAATCCAACAACGAACGTAACCATGCTGCCAATTCAGAAATAAGTTAAGTACTTAAAGCAGCCTATTTCAGAACTCGGTGTTGCAGTGTTGGTTTGTGCCAGATATACACTGAGCCAACAAGCCAATTGCATACCTTTAGTTAAAACACAAATTCTACGTATTTCCAATGATAACCCAAAAACAGATCTGAAAGTTCTAGGTGTAATCTGAAAAGTACTTGCCACGAACTAAAGATAACCAACAAAAACGCTAAACACCTGAATTTGTAATCTCGTTTTTGCAAGATCAAGAGGAAAAGTGGCAGTTTCAGCAGCTACAGAAGCAATTGCACCTTTTATAAAAGGACGAGTCCAATGTCCTTCTGCTTGAGGCATGATATAGCAGCATAACAAATTATAAAACTACGATTGTTGAAGTACGATTATGTACAAGAAAGATTTTTGAATACAAGTTTGCACGTTTTCATACCCAAGAAAAGTGCGTAATCACCATTTCGTTAAAACAGAATTATCATAAATTAAATTAAAATCTGAAAAATTTAATCAATTTTAACATACAAGAGCTAAGAATTTGTTCGTATGAAGCTATTAAGGAAAAATTTGCAAAATAAGCCACCATTCAAAAAACAGTAATACTTAAAGTAAGCACAACCCTGCTGAATAATAATAACAAAAAAACGACTTACGCCACAATCAAAGCATTACAAAAAACTTTATCAACGGCATCACCAATGGTGTTTAAATCTTGCTCAGATAAAACTGAGATTCAATAAGGAAAATTGATATTGTAAAATTTGATTAAGTCAAGCTCATTTTTCAAAATAATGTGCACATATGTGAAATGCAGGACAGTTGAAGTACGAAAGTTGGACTATATTATAACTATAAACAAATTTGAGACAACAAAAAAGCATCAACTGAAGGTTGCTGGTGGGGTAGTTATGTCCATGACTAACTATCTGTTTTGATGTCATTATATGCAGAATCTCGTGGGAAAAAATACAAATAAAGTCGCCGAACACTGCTTTACAAACAGCTACAACAATAAAATTTATACATTGTAAAAATACTGATTCACGCACACAGTTTCAGCCACAACTACCTTTTTACTATTGATTCTTATTGAATCATTTTGTAAAATATAAAGTAAAATTGCAGTGATTTTTTTACCAAACAAATGCAAAACAGAAAAAGTAATGCAAAATAAAAATACACAATACATCAAAAATTCAAAACAAGCATAACATCATTTGAAAGCAAATTAGGGCATTATTCAATTTTTCTTTTAACAGTAAAGAAAATCACAAAAATGGATTAAAAATTTATCAATAAATATACATCAGAAATGCTGCATTAAATGTGACAAAATCATAAATCACAGATGGCAGCGTCTGGAAATTAAAAACGGAAAAGTATTTCAACGTTAACCAATCTAACAACCCAATTTCATTTAATTATGAAAAAATTTTACTTCTCTGATAGAAATCACACAAAATGATTTTGTAAGTCTGAAGATATCATAGCTTTATGAACAAATTATTGTTTTCAATACTAGCTGGCAGGGCTACCAGGAAGTTTTCTCTTGGTTAGAAATACAGTTGACCCTCGATTTAACGGACCTCGGTTTCACAGACTTTGGATTTAACAGACTGTGAAAAACAGTTAAAATTTAATAAAACCAGACACTTTTAATTTGTGCCAAAACTGCAATTGCGGTTAAATGTTTTTAGAAAGCACAGCATTGAATTGCTTCTCTTGTGCACTACTTGTAAACAAGGTATTGCTCACTATCGTACTGATACGTAACAGTACATGTAATATTCTTAAACAATGGATGGTCTATATCTAGTACAGGACTCTACCTTACATCTCTCGGGCTTTGTGCAAGCATCAATATGCGTTACTCAGAACATAATGAAGATGCCAAAGTAATTTGTAAAACGAAAACGTGTAAATTTGCCTGTAATAAAGAGGTAGTTATTCGAGGGAAGATGAAGAATAGCAGCAATGACCAAGAAGCAGTCTCTCGAATGGCAGATTTTGTTTGCCAAAATTGAAGGCATCAACTTTGCAAACTTACGGTGACGCTTTAGTTGATTACTCCTCATACAGCCAGCTATGACTACGGAAATCTGAGAATGGTCAGGGAGCTGGTCATCAAAGAATAGCATATGGGTTGTCGCCAAATCAAAATTAGTCATCTTTTTACTCTTTGTCCTTCTACTAATTCTGCTGGTCCCAGTAATAATGCTCCGTGTGTCAGTAGTATCCCCGCCACCCCAGAAATTGAATATGAAGATGGCCATCAGACGATGATAGCCTCCAACTTTTGAATTAGTATAAGATACACATCTTTACAACATAGTTTTAGCAAAACACAAAAAAAGGCTAAATAGCGGTGTGTTTTTTTACATCCTCAATGCAATTTACCAATTACAATGTGCAGATACGTTCACAAAACATGCCTCATTGTAACTGTAGTGAGCTTTCATTTTACTGGGCATTTTTGGGCGAACCTGTGGCAGATTTCCCAGCAACAGACATTTTCAAGTAATGGACACACTCCAGTTTGCATTAGTCCGTTAAAATAAGGGTCAACTGTATCATTTTAGCTGACTTTACCCAAGCAACATTCCTGAGAGCAGTAACAAAAAGTTGGTATAAATGGGGTCATCACCCACATGCCCCTAATCTCGATCATCACGCTATGAACTACGACTGATCTTACTCACAAAATCTCTTTCATTTCACCAATGCTATCCATTTCTTCAAATAAGTATATAGGGGCACAATGTGAAAGTTGGGGTAGGGCTGTGATAGTTTTTATTTTGCAATTACTATTAACAATTTATTTGGTGTGCTCATTTCACGATTTGGAGCAACTCCCTTCATAATAATATTTATGACACCAAGGTCTTTGGCTGCATCTATGCGCCTTGGTGCCGAAATAGAGCAAAGTGGGCTAAATCTCCTCCACAAGACTTGCGTACGATCACCTGGTTGGCCAAATAACCCTTTTCAAGAAAAAAATTTTCCTCAAGAAATACCATCATATATATGGTGACTATGATTTCTCACAGTGGTGTTACCTACTTACTAATCTTTTTGAATTGATTTTCCCGCAAACTTTGGATTTTATAAACTATCCCCACAACACTGAGCTAACTACTAATAAAATAGGGCTGTGCTTACTTACAAACAGCAGATAATTTTATTAACGTTCATGTCTTCATATTTAAAGTTGTGAAAGAATGCTAAAATTATTGCTGTATTTACAGGAATTACCAATGAACCAATAAATTACTTACAACTTTTTTGTAATGATAGGCATAGACCTGGTTATAAAATATGTAACCTCTGGCTACATGTATTTTTCTCGCTCCCATCATAAAGAACAAAAAAGACCCACTTTATTGTGCTAAAGAAAAAGACCGGCTTTGTTGTGCTAAGGAAAAAAAATTTTTTTCTCAAATCCATCAAGATTTTAAATTAAATCTCAACATTTAATGTAAAAAATGCTGTAAGTGATAAAAACGTTTTAAGCGTTGAACCTACAGTTGAGTTGTTTTAATTTTTGTGCTTGCCACTGAAATATTAAAAACCATATTTAAACTGGTATGTCAGTACTGTAACATATGGCTATACTTAAAAAGGCAGCATAAATCAGTAATAGGCTTTTCTAATTACGTTTGCTTTCAATATGACAATGGATAAATAAGTACAGCTGCTGCTTGCTGCTGCGCTTATTAAAGTGGTACCAGACAGCATTATGTCATTACTTAACATTATAACCAAGCAAGCCTTTTTGATACTTTCAAGAAAAAAAGATATAGCATGCTTAAAAAACACTTAAATGTTTGATTGCTTATTGCACTGCCGATGAAGGTTTAATTACTAGATGAATTATTTTTTTTTGGAAGAAGCTAGTTAAGATCTGAATATTTCTATAATTACTATTTTCTGACAACATAAAGTAAGAAATTTGAAGAATTGAAGAAGAAAATTGAAGAAAACGAATTTTAAAATTTATCATTTATTATGATGTAATCTTAACCGACGTGATGGTGTAGTGGTTAGAGCGTCCGCTTCACAGTCAGTAGACCTGGGGTTCATTCCCCTTGTCAAGTCATACCAAAAGACTTTAAAAAATGGTATCCATAACTTCCCTGCTTGGCACTTGGTATTTAGGGGAGGTTGTGGAGAACAAGCCGGCAGGTTTGCTTGTTGTGTCCTTGGGCAAGGCACTTAACGTGACGCCCCCGCCTTTATGTGGAAGACAGGTGGCCCAGTTTTCCCTCCAAATAGAGGGTTGGTGGTAGGAAGGGCATCCGACTGTAAAAAACAAATGCCATGTAATAAAAATGCAGATATCTGCTGTGGTGAACACTAATCGGGAATAAGCCGAAAGACAAAGAAGATTATGATGTAATCTTACTTCCTAAAAAGATAAAATTTCTTGAAGTTTAAAGTCGATGCTAGCTTCTGCTTAAACAAAAAATTGCTTTTCTCCATAAAAAATGTGAACCAAAAATATATTCACTCTTGACGTCATCATGATGTCACAAACCCCCTTATGGCAGTGATCCTTGGGTGGTGATCAATCGCATCCAGTTTTACGTTTGTATGCCCAGTAGTTTCAGGGAGTTAAAATGTATGCACGCACGCAGACATGCACACACACACACACACACACACACACACACACACACACACACACACACACACATCAGCATTGCACTTCATAGTATAGATTACCTGCTGTGTAGAATGCCCACTATGTCATCATAAACCATTAAATTAGCATTCACAGCAAAAACAAAATCAAGATGGTTGTAACTTGGTATAAACTTTTGTTTTTGGACATTTGGTAAAATTGATACTTGGCGATTGCAATCTTGAGGAACAACCAAAGAATCGTTACCACCACAATATACATAAGTTTTGACATTGAAATCAGTCAACTTATATGCGGGTGGATAGATACTGCCATAATGAAATAGGTTAGTCACATAATTTCCATAGTCATAGTATTTTAAATGAGGACTTTTATACATTTGAATCCAGTGCAACATGTTCTGAACTGAAGTTCCAGATGGATTATGTGCTAAGTAAACTGGTATTCTTGTAACATTAGTGTTAGAAGTATCAGGACCAGCAATGAGAAAAAGAACATTTGCACATACATATGGATTGTCTGGACAAAAACACTCAGCTAATCTTGACAACAAATCATGGCGAGGTAAAAACTTTCCATCACCAAACAAATCATAAAGAAATGCAATATCATTAGCAACATAATACAAGTAGTGCAACACCGATGTCATGTGGGTTACAAGCCCAGCAGGAGCTAAGGCTACAAATTTGTCAATTTTACTCGGAAACAACTTTTCATTAGTCAAAGCAGATATAAACATCACAGTGTTGCCTTGAGAATGACCAACGTAATTCAACTTGTCACGCTCGGTTTGCTTCAAAACATAATCAACCATAGCAGGTACGTCATATTTTCCCATTTCATCAAAACTAAATTCCCAAAATTTTTTGTCATTTGGGGACAGTGTGGCATGTTGACTTGAATATGTATTACCACGAACATTACCGAGCCACACGTCAAATCCTTGGGCATACAAAATATATGCCAAGCTTTCATTTATCAAGTTGGTAAGAAAACAATCAGAAGAGCTAAGCAAGCCATGTACTAGCAACACAGGAAGACCAGTTGCATTTTTTCGAGGAATTCGCTGCATGCCTAAAATATATCCATCATCAGTTTGAACATAGTGCACTTCACAAGGCAAGCCTTTAGACTCAATTAATTGGGAAGCATTCATGTTAATTTCTGGGTCTGGAATTTGAAAATGCACTTTACCAAAGTATACCAAACTATCTTCATCAGATCTTGATCTTATCCTCGGTTTTTTATCATGCAGTTTTAACATCATATCACTGTCATCGACATAATCCAACATCACATTTAAACTAATCCACACAAATATAGCCAAAACGCAACTTAACAATAAAGTACGAGCCATTTTTTACATCACTGACCATATCTCTATAACATACAAAATGATATACCAGAGCGAACACAATTCTGAAAGCAGTTGGAAATGCAGAAAACAGAGTTCTAATTACAAATAGAAAATGCTTGGAACTTTTCTGATATTGGTTTAATGAGAACTACAGGCTGTCCACCATGCCATCACTAAAAAAATGAAAAAAATGGCAGCATTTTTGAAAGAAAAATGAACAAAATAAAAATAAAAAAATTGCTAGCTATAAAACATCAACATATCTTGTACGTGTGGCGTTACTAAAACGCTGCATGGCTAAATGCATGCAAGTATCCAACAGCTCGTAACCTTTAGCCTCATGCTACATTAGCAGCTACTGGTGGGAAATTTCACGCAATAGTGGCGGTGAAGGCCTTTTTTTTTTTAAAGATCAACATTGTGTGGTGGCTGAGAATGACGATTACTTAGCCATTTCACCAACATTCTTGTAACGCAATGTTGATCTCCAAAAAAAAGAGTATTCACTGCAACTAGCCTTGGAAAAAGTTGACCCCAAAGTAAATTATTGGCAGAAGGTAGGCCGCGATGGAACAAAGGTTGGGAAGCACTGCATTAGTATACACACACAAACAGTTTGGGCTGCACCAGCACATCTCAAAATATGCTTTTGAAAGAACTTCTTAGATATGAGAGAAAATCAGACTAATCCAAATGTGCTTGATGTTTAGAAGCATTGTAGCGGTTACAGTCATCACTTCTGTCAAGAATGGTGTATACATATATACAGAGATGTATAATGCATTATGCAGTTAGCATAACATAAGCTATTATGCAGTTAACATGTCAACCAGGCCGGGAAAAAATGGGGAATCCAAGAATGAGATTTCCAGGAAATTTTCACCGATTTTCAAAAAAAAAAAATTTGAGATGAAGTTTCTTAAAAAAATTTTTGAAGTTTTTGTGGTAAATCGGCAATCTAGCTACGTTAAAGCAAGGCCCACCCATTAGTGAACAATCTGTAGTTTAAAGTCGCATTGTGCAGGTCGGCGCATCCTTATGAGCAAATCATACTTATGACATCACAACAGACGTAATCGTAAGTAGGTGACCTACTGCTTTTGTATGCGTGCAGATTGCAACAAGTTGATGATTTTTGTTTGTTCAGGTGAACTTAGATTAGCCTACTATAAGGACTGCTCCAATATTAAGAACTATAAAGTAATGCTTTAGCTATCGACATTTGGGTGAAGATTTCGCCGATAAGAATGGGGTTAAACAATTATGACGTCATAATTGTCATTGCAAGCTGCGGGAAATTTTTAGTTCAAAAAAAGGATTCCCGGGAAACTTTGCATTTTTTCCAGGCCTGATGTCAACATCAAAAATGATTACGCATGTATTCTCTAATTATAGTGAAACTAAAAATTTTATCCAAACTGTAAATTTTATCCAAATTTTATCCTAACTGTAACGCAAACAAATTGCCAAAAAAATGATTACGTCTAAAAAATGATAAAAATGACAGTGGACAGCCTGAAACTACCGCTTCTACGAAGGAGCATGTCTACTAGCTGATGCAGTTTTTCTGGCAAAGTTAAATCTTAAAGCAGTGTTGTCAGTACTCAAGTTGCCTAGTAATGGTAACTGCATGCTACTAAGTTTTAAACTTCTTTTTGCTCGTATGAATGCTTGTAGAAAATAATATGCAAACATCAACAACATATTATACCACCCAACTGTTGCCATTCACTGTAGAATATGAACACCACAATGTAGAGCACAAAGCAATATTTTAGACTATTATAGTTTACTTATGTCATAATTAAACTTGCAAATGAAGGCTATTTGCAAAATTTATAGATATAACCAAAAACAACGGAAGCATACATTCGATTATACAAAAATGCTAACATTGTTTTTCTATTGATATAAAATAAATTGCACGTAAGCTATGGATCGTTCTATAGCAAAATTTACAAAAATGACTGTTTCTGCTGAGAGTGCAGTAGTCATATGACCACACAAACAACAACAAACTAGGAATAAAAATTCAAAGCAACTTTTATAAACGCAACTCAATGGTTTACCAGCAGATGGTTGACAAATACATTACTCAATTAAAATACACCTGCCATTTAGCCACATTTTCTTGGTCCTACGAAGTAGTACATGTTTGCAATGTCCACGATGTGCAGAATTGCCATCACAATGTCAGCTAAACCTAACTCTAGCCCAAAATCCAACCCTAACCTAGTAAAATGTAGGCATTGCCTACATATACCAATTAGAACTACTGCTATTTTCTTGCTGTAATGTCAGTGTTTGGTAGTGATTTTTGTGGCAAGGTAACATTTTCGATTTCTGCAATCCTATATCTTTCCACTAATCCCTCATAGCGATTACTTTTACTACAAAGTTTCGTGCTTTTCTTATTTAAAATGATATTGAAAGTACCATATTAACTGGTATCTTCACACAGCAGTTAAAACCAACACTCATTGAGTAAAACTTTTGCTATCATGAAAATTTGGCAGAAAATATTTTTGATCTTTCGTCTTCTTGAATAATGCCTCCTCAAACGTAATTGTAATTTTCCACCAACTGCATTAATTATTTAATTCATTTTTAATATAACAAAATGAAAGAAGAAATACTTGTAAATTAAAAGCAATTCTAGATTTACAGCTACCATGACAGTACAAATAAATTTTAAATACATTATGTTGAATACCAAATACGTAATTGATTTAAATTGATATTGAATTTTTTAAACACACAAAAAATAGAAATCTGTTAACAAAATTTAACCGAACTTTGCAGAGTGTTGCATCAAATTAAATGACTTTAACTTTATATGCAAAAACTACTTAGACGGGAAGATGCAACTTAAACCTACAAAAATCCGTTTGGAAAATTTAATGAGACGTAATTGTCTTAAACAAATATTTTCTTTATCATGATATATTGGGATTATTTTGTTTATAAAAATCTTTTAGCAACTGAACAGCTCGAAGCTTTTGATTACCGCCAATGCATTTCAAAGTTGGTCCCAAAGAATTATTTAACATTGCATTATTATGAATATCCAGCACTGATCCACAGCCGCCAAATCGATCATTTAGACATCCATAAAAAACAGTTGGGACACCCATTAATCGCAAAGCAGCAGTACACATCACACAAGGTTCAACTGTGACATATAAAACACAATCCTTCATTACGCGATGCACGTCGGTGCTTAAAGACTCCTCCGTAGTCAATTTGCTCATAGCTTGATCTATTGCAACAAGTTCTGCATGCCTGGTAGCATTTTTAGTACAATTAACTTCATTATATCCAACACCAAGGATTTTCACATTTAGATGAACTAATATACACCCAACAGGTACTTCTCCAGCTGCTAAAGCCTTTTCGGCATAAACAAAGGATTTCTCCATCCACTCTACATGGGATTGCATTTTATTAAGTTGCAGACGTTACTCTAAAATTAAACATGACTCTTAAGAAACGGATACTGGTATTAAAAAATAAATGTAAATCAATTTATTCACGGGTCTTCTATAACTATCCATTTTCTAAACACAGGTCAAAACACATCAATTTGATACATTGAATACAATTTTGACCCTAATTAACTAGAACAAATTCTACTACGCCTATATGCCAAGAATAAATAATCAAATTATATTGGTAGAAAATAATAAACAGTAAATTTGTAAGCATGTAATAACAATCCTAAAGGAGCGAGCGAGACAAGAGTTTGTTTGACACACACACCTAAACGCACATATCAATAAATAGCAGATCAACAACAAAAATGACATAAAATATACAGCAATTATTTAGTATTATTGAGGAGTTAGGTTATCAAGCCATGATATCTTCTTTCATTGATTCAGTTGCAGTCAAACATAATACACTACAACAGAGCACAGTTTTCATTCCCCGAATCAATCAGGATTTTCCTTGTTCTATTTTAAAATAAAGAATTACAGGCAACACAAGTTGACTATAAGCTTATCTACACTATAAATGAAAGTCTTTGTGCTTGTCTGTGTGTCTTAACTCCTCCCAAAGTATAGTACATTCAAACATCAAACTTGGCACGACTGATCACCACCCTGGGGTGAGGGTCATAAGGGGGATTGCAACCTCATAATAACGTCAAATTCAAAGATAATTTTTTGACTAAAGTCCGTTTTTTGCTCAACCAAAAGCCAGCTTCCAACTTGCAAAAAATTTTATTCTTTTGGGGTCTAAACCAATGTCACAGCTAATGATTAATTACACAGTTTGTCCTCTGTATTTTCTCAAATTACTGATCATAGAAAAGCATTTAAAAGCTTTTTTAAGAGATAATAAACAAGGTGCTTTCAATAAAAAAAAAATTACCACAATTAAAGCTGAATTAACAACGCAACAAGCGATTCTTTTTTTAAGCATTTTAAGCTCGTTTCTTCTTTCTTTCCTGCACGCTTCAAACTCGCTCTATGATGTCGTAATGCGGTCTGATGCGATCAACACTTTCGCTACCAGATGGCATCATATGAAGATTTTTTTCAAAATAGGCAAAATTTTTACAAATTCAGTTTACTTAAAAACTGATTTGTGACCTCATTTCTCAACCGATTCTCAACATTTTTTAACAAATTGAAGGTTATTTTAAGGCAATTCCGATAATAGATGAAAAGTACCTCTACTATTTTCATGCTATAAAAATTAAACTTTAAGGTCCGTTGTGTAACATTTTACCCTTTTCCTCCTCAATAAAAGTGGTGGGTTGAATATGAACAGATAAGCCTAATGGTAAGCCTAATAAATTAGGGTTATAATAGAGTACTAATTAGTTTCATGTGAAAGCTTAGGAAAACTGCTTTCAAGCAATATGTAATTATGATTAGTTAGGGCTAACGATTAGTTTATAATGACTGATCAAAAATTGGTATATTTTCCATTTCTAGTGAAACAATTGTCCTACTAGACCTAAGAAACTTGTAATTTTTAGCAAATTGGTTCTTTGTTACATTTGGCTTTTTCCTAGCAAGCATGGTTCTTTGGCATTATCGATTTACATTTTCAAAAAGATTCATTAAAAAATGAAGTCTTTAAAAATTCTTAAAGGTAGCCTACCAGTCAAACACACTCAAAATTTTGATGTCACAAAATTGCAATTTATAAAAAAAACTAAGTCCTTTGGTAACCATTTTAAAAAGTAGACTTTGATCAAAAAATTGACGATCTTCCCAACAAAAACAGGGGATGAAGATTGTCCTATTTTATCTTTTGCGACAAAATATTAGTGTCAAGCTATGTGTGACCTAAATGTAGAAGCAATTTTCTTTCATGTTGGGTGAAGCTAGCATAGCTGGCTAACTTGGTATTCCTAACCTTGACATTACTGATGGGGCCCCTGCAGCTGTAACAACTTAATTGTAGGTGCTTCATTTCGGTTTAGTTTGCTCTTTGCATGGCTGTGTTTATGCCAAGAGTAAGCAACATGTGTACAACCTGAGGCTTTAAGGTCACAAAAATAGGCATAGAATTACAAAAAAGTCATAAGTAGTGGTTCTAATATTTTATAGGTTATGAAAGACCTAATATTTATGAAGAAAAGTTATTTTCTGAAGCACGAAACCTTTCAATATACTTCAGATATGTTGATAACACTTTTGCCATCTTCAATCATGAAACTCTTTTTCTTCATCGTTTGAGGTAATTGTTCTGAACGTTTTGTAAGAAGATGTACAGTACATACATTGTGTGAGCACTCATGCTCTGTCTGCAAGTCTTCAGTTAGACTGGGCCACCATGACAGGTAGACTGCTTGGTCCAACCCCCTGTCTGCCACATGCAAGCTTGCCGGCTTGTTCTCCGCACAATCCTTATTGTGCTAAGCGCCAAGCAGAGAAGCTGTGAATACTATTTTCTAACGTCTTTTGGTATGACTTGACTTGGAAAATGAACCCCAGGTCTACCGACTGCAAAGCAAATGCTCTAAACACTATTCCATTGTGCTAGTCTAATCATGAAGTTGAAGCCGCAGATGAATTTCTGACCACACTTGACTACCTTCATACGTTCCTCAAATTCACTTTTGAGGAAGAGGAAGACAAAAGTCTACTGTTTCTTAATGCTTAATTTAAACGATGCAATGGCATAGTGGTTAGAGCATCCACTTTGCAGTCATTAAACCGGGGTTCATTCCCAAAGTCAAGTCATACCAAGACTTTAAAAAATGGTATTCACAGCTTCCCTGCTTGGCACTCAGCACATACGGATAATGTAGTGAACAAGCCGGCAAGCTTGCTTGCTGTGTCCTTGGGCAAGGCACTTAACGAGATGCCTCCATTTTCATGTGGAAGACAGGTGGTTGGGGCCATACAGTCTACCCGTCGTGGTGGCCCAGTCTGATGAAAGACATGCAAATTGAGCATGAGTTCATTCGCATGAATGACACTTGAAAGAACAGATATTAGTTTTGAAACCCAGAGTATATGGAAAGCCAACCTTCAATGGCCAGTATTTACATTGAGAGTCCTTTAGTCCTCATGAACACAAAAAGTCTTATATATACATTAGACCATCAAACCCTAATGATTAGCTCTATACATAGACTCAATGAAAAAATAGAAAAAATCAAGAAAACATTACTAGACAATGGCTGCCCTAAAAATGTCGTCAGCACTCATCACCAAGAAAATCACTCATCCACCCTTAAGCAATTCGCCCCTGAGAAGTGCCCTGTGTACTTGAATGTCCCTTGGATAGGCACACCTTTTACAAACTTGGAAAAATGAGTCAAAATAGCTGTGGAAAGCTGCTATGGTTCAGCCAGCAACTGCTTGGTCTTCATGTCTAAGCATATGCTGCCAGTAGTTTGCAAAGATGTTCTATCTACCACTCAAAAAAGCTCTGTCATTTATGAATACAAGTGCCACTGTGATCGGCAGTACGCAGGGCAAACATCTCAACAACTACAGAATCGCATCAAGTAACATGTTTCTTAATCGTTAAAACAACCATTGACTCATCCACGCTGATCTCAAATGTGCCAATTTTGCAAACAAAATGACACCAAACCAGGCTGTGACACTGAACAAATTTTTTTTTGTTTTGATAAAAGCCAATTTCTGGTACTTGTTTCAGTACAGTCAATTGGTGCAAGAGTGTTGGGTAGCTGGTGAAATCATGTCACATAGATCACACCATGAAACACCCCCTAAGATAATTTATTTCAAGTGGAGAGGGAATACCGACACCAATTAAAGGAATGATAAATTCTATTTGTTGAGTGGACATCATAAAAGTAAAGTCATTCTGATATAGGCATCACATCCTACACTGCTACAACTAAAATACATGCATCTTCTTTGTTGGTACTTCATCTCATTTATGTGACATGATTTTACCAGCTACCCAACACTTCTTTCCACCAATTGACTGTTCTAAACAAGAACAAAAAATGGGCTTTCATCAGAAAAAAAACTTTTTTCACACATGAAAAATCCTGTACGATTTTTTCATTTTCAACCAGGCAATAGAAGACACTTCCGGACATTATTCAAACTAATTTCATCATCGTTACAACAAAAAATCTGTCACCATGTCACCACTAGTCTTTTCAAGATCAATTTTGCTCAGTCTGACAAGTAAGACATCATTCCTTGGGGTAATTATGCATTTCCTGCCACACTTTTTTCTTCCTTGAAGGGTCACAGCAAATGTTTCTTCAAAACTGTTTAATAAATGATGCTAAATGATAGTATACTGGCACAAACATGCTGGACAATTTAACATAGTAAAAGCTGGCTATGGTAATTCAAACGGACAATGTTGGTTCTTTTTGCCCAAGAATATACAGTATTTGTAATTGTCGCTACATCACAGCACAGCAACAAAGGCTGAATGTAATTCAGAACCGTAAGACATATTATTATGTGTGATAGTATTTGTAACATATTCTGGAATGTAGATAGAATGCATTTTTAGGTAAAAATTGCGCAACAAACACTGACAATTAACCTCTTTTCTAAACAGCATTACTGTAATAAATAATTTTCAAGCATAACAAGTATTAATTCTGCAGCATATGCACTTCAAACTTGACACATTGTTGAGATTTATTTGACAACGAATAACATAGAGGATGAAGTCTGATAAAACTGTTAGGGGAGAAGAGACAGCAGTTTATTTGATACTGGGTTTTTCCATAAAACCACCCAGTCTTTAGTCTGCCCATGGGCATTTATTATAGGTGGGCATTTACTGTATATATTTGAGTATAACGTGCACTCATGTATACCCCTGATTTTTGATTAAAAAACGGCATAAAATTTTGTTGTACTTTTTCTCGACTCACACTTATATATAACACACACCCAGAGTTTAAGTATATATTTTGGTAGAAAATTTTGCGCATTATAGTCGAATAAATACATATATGATGCTAATATGATAAAATTTCAAAGCGCCGCAAGCCCTAATGTGTTTTACAACACATTTTTCATTAACCCTTTATGGACCAAATTCTTTTTGTTTTTTAATAAAACATTTTTTATGCTTTCAACTTGTAACGTGACTTCAATTAAATGTGAAATTTTAATCAAAAAAAGTTTTTTACGTACTTTTTATAACGGATGAATTCGTCCATTCAGGAAAGAACAGGCCAATGTGATGAATAGGAACGTATTGGTACCAAGTTTGAAAATAGTGGACAAATTCGTCCACCTGGGTGGTACAGGGTAAATTTTGAAAATAACATTTTTGTGCCTACTTAAAGTTGTCAGTGCTTAAATACTGTCTGAGATATTATTGTAATGGTAGCCTACCATTATATGATAAGCCTATTTTGTAAACTGAATAGATATGTGATGTCATTAAACAACTAATTTATCAATTGTGTTTACTTTATTTGATTAACAGTTGCAAATCTACACTGTAGAGTAGACTGTAGCCTACCATGTCATGGTAAATTTAGTCAGTGAAAAATCTGAATGGATTAAGGCAGCTATCAGTCAGTTTGTTAAAGTGGTTTGTGGACAGTGACATGTAAATAGCAATCTGGTTTGTAAGCTGACTGGACACTTGGCATCACTTGAGTAGCTTTGGTGCAGTATAACCTTGATTAAAACTTTGAAATAAATATGGATAACACATCCATTGGGTGTGGGTTTTGTGTGCATGTGTAGTTGTTCAGATACACATCCTCTCGTTCAGATACAACACAGCCAATATGCAACTGCTGTATAATAGCCCGGTTGATCATTTGGTTCACGTCTTATTTTCCTAATTTGTCTTTTTTCCAATCAATAGCCCACAACGAATTTTCAGAAAACTCTGGTAGTAAAATTCCTATAGCATTCAGTTATCTTAAAATTACGATTATACGAGGGTCAGTCAATAAGTAATGAGACTTTCTCAATAACTCAAGTTTGCAATGACTGGTAATCAAAAAATGCTTTTTTATTTTTCAACATAGTCTCCCTCCTTTGCAACACACTTGTTCCATCTTGATATTAGATTGTCTATTCCTTTGGCATAGAATTCCGTGGACTGGGTCCTTAGCCAGTTGCTCACAGCAGCCTTCACTTCTTCGTCAGTCTGGAAGTGAATTCCTTTCATACTCTCTTTGAGTGGGCCGAAGAGGTGAAAATCAGATGGTGCAAGGTCTGGGCTGTAGGGTGGGTGTGTTAGAAGTTTCCAGCCTAAATCTTCAATTTTGGCTAGGGTTCTTGCTGCTGTGTGGGGCCTTGCATTATCCTGAAGAAGAATCACACCTCTTGATTGAAGTCCCCTCCGTTTGTTCTTAATGTCTTTTTTCACTTGAGTTAGCAGCTCACAGTAGTTCTCTGAGTTCACAGTATTGCCCCTTTCCAAGAAACTGATAGTGATCGGCCCATTTCTGTCCCAGAACACAGTGAGCATGACTTTCCTTAAACTTTTCTGAGATTTGAATTTTTTCTTCACTGGGGAAGAAACATGCTTCCACTCCATTGATCGTCGTTTCGATTTAGGTTCATAATGAAAAACCCAGGTCTCATCAGTTGTCACTATTCTTGACAGAAATGTATCTCCCTCCTTTCTGTATCTGCGTAGTGATGCTCTGGAAGCCATCAGGCGTTGCATTTTGTGATCATCCGTTAACATCTTGGGAACCCAGCTGACGAAGAAGTGAAGGCTGCTGTGAGCAACTGGCTAAGGACCCAGTCCACGGAATTCTATGCCAAAGGAATAGACAATCTAATATCAAGATGGAACAAGTGTGTTGCAAAGGAGGGAGACTATGTTGAAAAATAAAAAAGCATTTTTTGATTACCAGTCATTGCAAACCTGAGTTATTGAGAAAGTCTCATTACTTATTGACTGACCCTCGTACTTAAAATTTACTCATATTAACGTTCAAAAGCATGGTTCAAAAAGTTGTAGGTGTAGAACAGCATTCTACCTGGCCTATTAAACATGAAGTCTCCAGCACCTAAAACAACCAGATCAATTCTCCACAGGGTAAACCAATTTACTTCACAACTCAAAGATCTGTTGGCATATGTAAAGTCTGAAGTGCACTGAAACGGTATGATAATCAGTTGTTTCTCACAGTATTTTGCTGAAGTCTAGCCAAATTATTGTGACATAAGAAAGCATAATCGTCCTTAACTAATGTTCCACTAGAGATCCTACTCAAGTATTTGGTGTTTGAGTAGTATAACAATGAAGCTCTATCTACATAAAAAAAAATTGGCCAATTTGAAGTTGCTATTAATATTCTGTTTTGTCTTAATGACTTCATGTGTACCATCATTTGAAAGATTTTCTTTTTCTCAATTACTTGGTGCCAAACTATAAGAAACATGCAAGAAGGACTGAAGATATGGCTTCACAAAGCTTGAGGGAGAGGCATTTCAGCTCTAACTCAAGGGGGAACAACAAATAGGGCCCAACACTTTGCATTATTTGTTTTTTCATGAATGTAAACGCACACAAAATAAAAAATCATCAAACCTTACAAGATTTTTGTGAAAATCGAGCCAAATTTGTGTGCATTTGACATGTGATGCCCCTACTATAACTATGTGCATTTAAGCCGCACTTTGTTTTTAAATAAAAAAGTTGTACCTAGTTTCTTTAATTGAATTTTAAGGGAAAATCACCCAACAAATCAGTTATGATTACAAGTCAGCAGTTTCAAATATTTTCAGTAACACAACTTTGAGAAACGTCACATGCAACACAACACGATTGCTTTGGTGCTATTTTTCTGGCAGACAACATGGACAGCAGCAAAATACAAAATTTTATGAAAATTTATTTTTAATTATGGAATAATTTAATTATGGAAATGCAGATATTTATATTAAATATGAAATTACTGAAATATGGAAATTCATTTCAAAAACGGAATTACTGGCTTACAGACATACTGAAAAACTACCAGTACTAACTATGAGTGTAGCAAAATTTCAGAAATACAGAAATTTATGAAAGCTAATAAAAATTAAAAGTATAACCACCCAATTTGGTAAAATTAGGTAACTGAGTTGATTGAAAGTAAGCATTTTTATAAACTTCTGCATTTTAGCCACTTCCATAATTTAGTTGGTGCTTTTTCCATATTTCAGAAAGCAGTCCACGAAAAAATGGGGAATCCAAGAATGAGATTTCCAGGAAATTTTCACCGATTTTCAAAAAAAAAAATTTGAGATGAAGTTTCTTAAAAAAATTTTTGAAGTTTTTGTGGTAAATCGGCAATCTAGCTACGTTAAAGCAAGGCCCACCCATTAGTGAACAATCGGTAGTTTAAAGTCGCATTGTGCAGGTCGGCGCATCCTTATGAGCAAATCATACTTATAACATCACAACAGACGTAATCGTAAGTAGGTGACCTACTGCTTTTGTATGTGTGCAGATTGCAACAAGTTGATGATTTTTGTTTGTTCAGGTGAACTTAGATTAGCCTACTATAACAAAAGTTGATGAATAGATAATTAAGGACTGCTCCAATATTAAGAACTATAAAGTAATGCTTTAGCTATCGACATTTGGGTGAAGATTTTGCCGATAAGAATGGGGTTAAACAATTATGATGTCATAATTTCCATTGCAAGCTGCGGGAAATTTTTAGTTCAAAAAACGGATTCCCGGGAAACTTTGCATTCTTTTTTAGCAGTGACCAGACAATTACGAAGACGATAGAATGAAGTTTTACTGTTTTTTATCAGAACTATTTTCAAGTTATTTTGTTTTTTGTGTTTTTGTTCAACGAAAGTTTTAATGCTGTAAATATTTGTGTATAGATCCTGATGAGGGCGATATGTAGTGCCGAAAACGTTTGAATTTTCTAAATATATTATATTATTATGTTCAACGGTGTATTGCTAGTAGCAATAATAGCAACTTGGATACTAAAAGTCACCTCTCTACTGAAATTGTATTATTTGAATATTAATTTACTACCATATTTTTCGGACCATAGGGCCCACTGGACTATAAGGCACAGTATCAATAAACGTCTTCTAACGCGTTTATTTTCATATATAAGGCGGTTTGGACTATTAGGCGCATTTAATGAAACCAAACTCACTGCATTTTATTGGTACTGTACTTGCATTTAATGATCAAACAATCATTTGTTGGGTTTGCATTGTGTGAGAAGTGTATAGCTAGTTGCCAGGTACTGTACAGGTTGCAATACATGCACAATGCATGTGTGTGTTTACACTCGTAAAGTGAAGAGAAAGATGCACTTATGAATGGAACAAAAGTAGGTGAAGAGAAAAAACACACTCGTAAGGGAAATGAGAGTAGGTAATTTGATTGCAAGAAAGAAGTTTGCTCTCAAGAAAGTACGAGTTTAGGGATGTATTATTACGTTGGTAGCAATTATTACAGCATATAATATATTCAGAGCTTGGGGACAAAGCGCAACCTGATCCACACATTAGATATACCAGACTACAAGGCACACATTCCATTTTTGAGAAAATTAAAGGATTATAAGTGCGTCTTATGGTCCAAAAAATAAGTACTTGGAAACATTGCATGTCTCAGTAATTTTTGGATCCAAAATTATGGACTCTTAAATTGAATGTATTTTCTGTCACAATCTATCTCTTAAACACAGGTGCATTTAATTTGGGAAATTTGGGAAAGGTAAAAAACCTTAAAAATGTTGAGGATAATTGAGAAAAATATTGTGATGATTGAAGATATTGGTTTGATAACATTGTGGCTTGATTTGCAAATTGATTTAATCCAAATTCAATTATAACCCATTGCATATTTACTCATGGTGAAGTCATCACATTGCGTCTATGTCAGTCAAGCATCACTGCGTTTGCAGTCAAGAAAACTAGCCAAGTTGGAGTAGCAAAAAAATGTTCAGAATTAGCTTAGGTCAAAGTCAACACTTCTCCTTGAATTGCACACAAATTGTACTCCCCACAAATTGTAAAAAGTCGACTATATAAAGCGTGTGGGAAAAGCTTGATGCACTGTGAAGCTGAGTGTTGGGTGATGAAACTGCTAATATCAGGCAAATGCAGATGACAGAAATGAGAATGATTTGGATTATGTGTGGCAAGACATTTTTGAACAAAATTACCAACATTGACAGACATCTTAGAGGACATCAACTAAGGTGGTTGCAGCATCTTGAGCAATTAAATGTGAAGTGCCTAACAAGAAGACCACAAAAGATAATTATGGAAATGAGACAGAGAAAGGTGAAAGAGACATGAAGGATGACATCAAAAGAAAAGATTTGACGCTTGAAGATGCTCAGGATAGAGACATATGGAGGGGATGCTGCAGACTGGTTGACCCTGATAATTTGGGGTAATAGCCAGACCTTAAAAAGGCAAATGGAAATGAATTTGTGCAGTGTTTTATGAATTTTAATGAATTTAAAGGCCCCCCCTACGTTTCTTTGGTTTGATTTGTATGTTGGGCAACGTTTGTAGTGATTTAGTTGCCATAGCAACACTTTGTCTCAAAACTAATGTTAATGAGGGGTGCATGGGAATGCATTGGCCATGTTAGGGTAGGGTTAAATATGTGGTACAAGTCACCTGAGATCACCAAAATGCCCATGGAGCCACAGGGACCACTTAAGCTTTTCGTTTAACTTGTGTATTAAGTAGTGTTTATTGTTATCTATTTGTTAATTGTTTTGTGCCACAATTATAGTTGATGGAAATGTAGGAGAATGCATCAACTGAATAGAGATAAGTCACATCAATGGCACAGGCTGTCTGAGATGTTCAGAATGCCCATGGAACTGCAAGCACCACCAACCTTTCTTGGTATGGCTTATGTGGCACTTAAAGTCAGTGATCACTTAGTTGCCTTATCGATGGTTTATGCCACAACATATGTCTATGAGATGTGTGTGGAAATGGATTGGTCATGCTAGAATACAATAGAAGATGTGGCACAAGTTGTCTGAGACATCCCAATTGACCATAAAACTGCAGGCACTCCATTGATTTTTGGTTCAATTTGTGTGTTGGGTAACGTTTGTCGATGTTTGGTTGCCATTATGATAGTTTGTGCCATGATAAATGTTTATGGGCCACATATGGATATGTATTGACATTTCACAATAGGGTCAAATATGCAGCACAAGCCACTTGAGATGGTGAAAGTGCCCATGGAACCACAGACACTGCCTAAGCTTTTTGTTTAAGTTGTGTGCTGGGTACCATTTGTTTGTCTGTCTGGTAGCCATAGCAACAATTTGTGCCACAATCAAAGTTGGTGGGGCATGTAAGGCAATGAATGGACTGTTTTGCAATGGAATATGATTAGTAAAACAAATTGTCTGATGTGGCCAAAATGCCCATCAAATTGGAGGCGCTCCTGCTTTTTCTTAACATGATTTATGAGGTATTTGAAGTTTGTTGCTGTTTGGTTGCCATAGCAATCACTTTTGCCTCAGCAAAAACCAAGGGAAGAAGGGTACTGCATGGCCTGTTTTGCTGGTGGGATGGACTGATGGCACAGGTTGTCTGAAATGACCAAAATGTACAAAGAATAATGTGTTGTTTAAAGAAAAAAATTTGCGTTTTTTAGAGCTCTTTGTTTTCATGTTGCCATAGCAACAGTTTGTGCCACAATGAAACACAATAGCGTTTGCAGGAAAATGTATGTGCTATTGCTGGGTAATGTTGATTTTGTGGCACATATTATTTGGCACAGCTAAAATGCCCATGATTTTAAGGCAATGACACATTATTTGCTAATAAATGTGCCAATGCTGTAAAGTTTGATGTCATTTTGTCTCCAGGAAAACGATTTAAATCACTTGAAAACTTAGTATGACAAGTAAAGGGATGCACGTGGTGTTGTTGAAGGATGTTTGTTTGAAGCCACATCCAGTTCTAGATGACCAAAACGTCCATAGACCATTGAGTTATTATTACATTGTAGTAAATTCTAAATTATTGTTCATTTATTTTTGATACTGTTTCCATGGCAAACATCATTTTTTTATTTTAATTAGGAGCATAAATTATTACTCAGCACTTATTTATGATTGATGTAGTATGGTACTTCTATTTGATTTTTTGACACTTTTTTCAATTCCCTTATTCTATCATTCCACTTGAGTTCAGTCTTTTACCCTCACCCAAATCTTGCTCTCAGCACACAAAAATCTTAGGTCTACTTTTGTAGTATATCAGACTAAAAAGTTTGAGTGGCATTGGACTAGATAGTTATTTATCCCATTCCAAGGGTAAAGGCAGTGAGATGTTGGCATTTATGGTCTTCACTCCTTCCTCTATCAAAGGGTAATCCTGTACTTTAGCGCGGTAAATTATTTAAGCTGAAAGGGCAGTGTACACTGTAGGGCCAGGCCCGGTATGTAAATGTACAGGGCAATGTACACTGGAACCCACTCTGTACACTCCCTTCCAGTGTACACTGCCCCATACATTTACATACCGAACCTGGCCCTACAGTGTACACTGCCCTTTCAGCTTAAATAATTTACCGCACTAAAGTACAGGATTACCTATCAAAGAACTTACTATTCCTGTATTTCCTTTTTGCATGCAACCCATCAATTTGATGTTTTTGTCCAAAACATAAGCAAAAATATAAAGTCTGAAGGCTTGCAAGCTCAACTGAAACAATAGCCTAACCTTTGTGACTAGACTAGTTAACCAATAGGGTAACTAATACCCAATAATAATGATTTCCCAATAAGGCAATGACTTCCCACTTAAAACAGTGATCCCTATTGCATAACTGGATTTATATCAACTTGTCCTAAATCACCTCCCTTTACCTTATTTTAGTGTTGTCCTACATTACCAGGAGAAAGAAAAAATAAAGTGAGTAGCGTTACATACCTGCATACTGCATCGCTAACTTCAGCTGTGTGTTTAAAGCATATTTTTGAATAAAAAATACCAGAAAGCAACAATTACCTTTTATTTATATACAACCATAGATCTTACATAGCATGTCCCATGCTATGCCTATTCATAAACACCCATCTTACAATGTAACAGTAAGTCTGTCCTTAGCCTTGCTTCCTCCCATGTATGAGAAAGTTGCATCCATAAAATGGTAAACACATTTTTAAAACAAAAATGTGACATCTGTGCATGTAAATGCAATAACCATCCAGGCGGCTAAATGATAATTAAATCAAATAAAATGATAATTAAATGAGTTAAATGGCATATATTGGTGTTTAATGATTAGACGGTGGCTATTTTTCAATCAACAGCATTTTATCCTTGGAGGCTATTTTGCTGACCAATATTTGAGGTTGGTTAATTTTAAGGCAGTGGCTATTTTGCCGTCGACGGCAATTTACCCTCAGAGACTATTTTGCCATGAGTTGTTTGTGATTGGTCAATCTTAATGACGTACTAAACATGTGACTTTTGGTCGTCTCTGATTGGTCAATTTTAAAAACCAAAAAAAAATTTTTGCACCCCCAGGTCTCTATCCCCCACCCTGCACACTCCCTTACAGTGTACACTGCCCCATACATTTACATACCGGGCCTGCCCCTTCAGTGTACACTGCCTTTCTTTTTAAGCCCTGGCCAGCTGAGATTCGAACCCGATACCTTGGTATCTCAAGACCAGCGCTCTATCCACTACACCACAGAGTCACTGGTGCAATAATAGCAAATTTAGCTATATAAACACACGTGAATGATCACGGCAAAATAGATTCCAAGGGCAAATTGCCGTCGACGGCGAAATAGCCACTGCCTAATTTTAATGAAGTGTGAAACATGTGACTCTTGGTTGATTCCAATTGGTCAATTTTAATGACAAATTAAAAAACTTGTGCCCCCAGTCTACACTACACCACATTGTACACTGTCTCTCAGTGCACAGCATTATGTACATTCCCATACCAGGCCCCCCTCCAATGTATGCTGCCTTTCTCATAAGTGCCAGTTAGGATTCCAACCTGTAACCATTGGATTTCAAGGCAGTTGGACTATCCATGCGTCAGAGCGTCACTGCCAGAATACTAGCAATTATGGCTATATAAACACACACAAATAGTTACAGCAAAATAGCCTCCAAGGGTGAAATGCTGCCAATGACAAAATAGCCACTTTCTATATGTTTGTCTAAACAACGGTCACTTACCTTCCATAAATTTTCTATTTCTAAAATCTCACTTTATTTGGTAAGGTTTAGTACTTTTTTCTACATCACTTCTATTCTGTGGTATGTTAGAACTTTTTCAAGAAAATTTTTGGTTTCAGCTTCAGTGTTTCTAAAACTGTTGACAGGTCACAATGTTTGCAATGTTCACAATAGTCCCAACATCATCAATATAACTAATTTGGAACAGTGCTAAAACGCGGAAATTCTACACCCTAGTACTATCTCTATCTGCAATCATAACCGTATCACTAACACCAACTGTCAGCTCCTAACTCTGCACACAATAGACAACCAAACCTTGACCACAACTCTAACCTTCCCACAACCCACATCAGTGTTGCCATAAGTTTGAGAAAAAAAAGCTAAATAATACCAATAGAAAGGTTGCACGCACGTGATCAAACGTCTTCAAAATGCACTTTGGAAAAAAGTGACTGACCACTTTCAATATTTTTGCATTGAATTTAATAGGAGTGATATCATTTTTCGCAAATCAAATGGACAAATGTGACAGTTGTTGAATGAACGTTAAATATGTTGTTTTACTGATGTTAAGGCATAAATCTGAAGTCAAAGTAAGATTGTTGCAGCCACTGCAACTTCGATGCATACATGCGCAGCTATCGCGACAATGAGATCTAGCTACTAAGAGTCGTATGAGCACGAAGATGTTACAAACCACAAACCGAAAGTTACCAGCAGCAATGTTAATATATAAACCGAAGGAAATCTACGTTTAGTTGCTATCATGATAGAAGTGACTAGGCGCCGTATGGGTGCACTCTTTTGACATCTAACTACAGCCAGATGCCTGCCGTTGCGCTACAATGGTGACCCCGACAAAGAAGCTACACCTCCCCCGATGTAGTTGGACGGCAGCACCTTCAATCAAGCAACAGAAGCCATCGTTGAGTCGCCGAGCCCAAACCTCAAGACCGCCTTTCAAATGAAGTCTTGACGGAAATCTCATTCACTTCGGCCGGCAAGCTTATCTCTCTCTCATCGATGGTGGGGAAGGCATGTTGCAGCCACTGCAACTTCAAGGCATACATGCGCAGTTATCGCGACAATGAGATCTAGCTACTAAGAGTCGTATGAGCACGAAGATGTTACAAACCACAAACCGAAAGTTACCAACAGCAATGTTAATATATAAACCGAACAAAATCTACGTTTAGTTGCTATCATGATAGAAGTGACTAGTCGCCATATGGAGTGCACTCTTTTGACATCTAACCACAGCCAGATGCCTGCCGTTGCGCTACAAGATAAGAGGTGCTAAAGTTTGCTTTCTATTGCTAATAGTTGGGCTAATTTTATGGGCTAAACATGCAGGCTTATTTGTAGCCAGCTTCTGTGAGGGTTTCATATTCGATTAATCAGCGTGTTTGGGAATGCTGAGTTTAAGTTAAGTCAATTGTAATGTGTAACTTATACAGTATATTTAAATGCATAAGCATACTGAAAAGTTGTAAACTTAAATTATACTGTAGCCTAAATGACAGGGTAGAATTCTGTGCCGTTTTTCATATGTTGGATTAGTTATTGTGGATAAAATCGGTAATTGTTTGAAATTTCTTGTCAAAAGTCATTGCAAACCAGTCATATTGATATATCAGATGCAAATTTGTGACCTTCACTACTCCTTAAACATTTTTTGAGCTATTACCTAGGCTGCTGGACTAAGGGTTATTTAAAAACTGACGGTGCCGGTACCGATTTATTTATTTGTGCGTATGAGCTCATGCTCTGTTTGCATGTCTTTCGTCACACTGGGCCACTACGACGGGTAGACTGCTGCCCCACCACCTGTTTGTCACATAAAGATGGAGCCATGCCGTTAAATGCCTTGCCCAAGGACACAACAAGCAAGCTTGCCGGAAAGCCTACTGTAGTGTTAGTAATGATCAGATAATGGTTGTTTTTGCTAGTGTACCGACTAGTATCTAATTGGTATAGAGTTTATTTTTAACCGAGGAGCAAATTGTATTTAGATGGTACTTTTCTTAGAGGCAGTTTTTTTTAATTGGCACACAGTACGAAGCTTAGACCAGACTAAGAAAGACCTAATCTCAACCAAATTGCCTTTGGTCAAATTTATTTGTTTCCGAGGATCCAACTAGCAATAATTCATTCCGATTTTTCTCATTAGTTTTCAAAATAACCGCAAAAGTTGGTGCTCGCCCTATACCTCTCCAGCATAATATAGAGCTTTTGGTCAGCCACTTGTTTTTGCGCGAAATGTGTGACGTCATATGCAACCTTCCTATTGTCCTATATTATATCACATTTTTTTTGAAGAGCAACGCGAAAGCCACAATCGCACTTTTCTGTATTTTACTAATAGCTTTTGATAAATCATCATCTGCGAGAAATTCAGTTTGCCTTGATCAATATTTAAGTAATGTTGATCAATTTTCGGACAGCTTGGGCGCCGATACCTTTTAATTAGAGTTTTAGCTGACGAGAGCTTGAGCTTGAGACATGTTTCTGATTGGATTGAAAAAGATGGCAGTTGCAGTGACGACAAGCTTGTTTGAGTTTTAATGCTGTGATTCTCAAATTTTTTGCGATGCAATGTGTTTGAAAAAACTTGCCAACCTTGCGACGCACCAAACAGCATCCTATAAGGTTTTCGTTTGCCTTTCTGCAAGATAAATGCTACCCAAAATCTAAATACCTGTCGTTATACTCCCGAGTTTTAAGTCTCTCATCTTCAATAGTAAAATTATGTTCTGTGATGGTAACTTATTTCCTGTTGTCCATTTTATAACTGAATGTTTCAGTGTTTAATTATTTCGCACCAATTCAAGTTAAAATTTTGCAAGCTGATTCTTCGCTAACCAGTCAATAATTACAACAGTGTGATGACAACACTTTTGTAAAACAGCATTTTTAGAAGAAATAAGGAGATCTACGTTTAGAGCATTTCTGATGGAAAAAAAGCAATATGTCTGGGCATAAAACTAAGTTATTGTGGGTTAGCCTTGGAAAATTAAAACAACGCACCATGGTGAGGGGACCCACATTTTGACAACCTCTGTTTTAATACCGGTACACCGTAACTTGCAAATTACATTACAACATAGTACCAAACCGAAGGTAGTGGCTATTTTGCGTCGACTGCATTTTACACTTGAAAAATATTTTACCGTCAAACACTCTTGATGGGTCAAAAAATGGTCACGGCTGGCTGCTCACAGTTTTTTTGCGATGGCAGATCTACCTTAAACCTAGCCGAACAATAACCCTAGCCCTAACCTTAACTCTAATCCTAATCCGAACCCTAACCTGCGCATAATATAGATATAAAAAGCCTAATTCTCGCGCAAACCCTCACAGGTAAGTTTGCAACCTTAACCCAACAACCAATCTTAAGTCGCTGATCCGCAGTTTCGCGTTTCAATAGTATCCTGTTCTACCTATCCAACAACGCGGTTGATTCTATGATAGACCCGCTAGATTAGTTTGCATTTAGCAGATAATCTTTTTAACCATTGATCGATTTATTTAAAGTGTTTTATTTTGTTCTAGGTTTGTAGTCCATTACAATAAATTTAGATGTGAATAAATGATTGATTAGCAATGCCTAGGAGTAACTTGAGAAACATTAGAAAATTTTTGATTTGGACTCATCTGCTAATTTATCCACATGCGAAATTGATAATTGTGGAATGGCACTTCGTGCCAATCATGCAGCTAACCTCGAAAGACTTGTGAAAAAACATTATGAAAAGTTCTACAAAGCCTATTCCAGGGAAAAGTATACACCATCAAAATTAAAGAAAGTTCAAAAATATTGCGATGCTGGCTCTTCATCCTGGATTGTTTCTCGGCCTACTGGTCATCACACAACTTTGGACCAATGCTTAATCTGTGACGCTGCTATCGGATGAGCAGCTTAAACACAAATTAAAGACGATCAAAAGCGCTTACCACGTTGAAAAGGACAATGAAGACGCTTTTTCGACTGGTCATTCTGTTATTTATTTTATTTTATTTGCCATATTTATCCTCCATTCACGAAAAAGCTATTGTATCGATAATATTTTGAACGGGACGTCGGCACTCGCTTGGGAGTTGTCATTTTCGAGGTTTCTGGGCCACCTGTCTTCCGCATGAAGATGGGGGTGTCCCGTTAAGTGCCTTGCCCAAGGACACAACAGCGAACTTGCCGGCTTGTTCTCTACAACCACCCCTAAATGCCGAGCAGGGAAGCTGCGGACACCATTTTTTAAAGTTTTTTGGTATGACTCGACAAGGGGGTTGAACCCCAGGTCTACCGACTGTAAAATGGATGCTGTAATTACCACACCATCGCGTCGGTTATATTGGAGTGCACTTCGGTTGATAAAATTAACTTTGATATCAATGGTAAATAATGATGAAGCAGCTGCTCCTTTGATTTGTAATGTAAAAGTATCATTTGACAGTTTAGCTGCATGTAATAATATAGAATTATCAAATCGGGCTGTCTTCAGAGGGGTACACTGAGCTGCTTACACCCTACAATTAGCTGCCGACGATGCTTTGAAGCAAACAGCATTAAGAAAAAGCATTGTGAAAGCTCGAAATGTTTGCTCGAATAAAGGTTGTAATTTAATTCTCTTACCAGAGTTGCCGCTAATAATTTCAATCAAACAGTTTTATTTAATCTGAAGTTAATTTAAAGTTGATAAGGTTGCGCTCCCCCAGCTTATAATACCATACAAGAGATGCAAGTACACCACTCTGTAATAGACAGTTAATAACCAGTGGCGGCTCGTGGTTGAATTTGCTGGTGGGACTGCAAGTCATTTTTTAATTTTTTTGCACTCTTTGTAGGCAGTTTATTTGCGGTTATTTAGCTACAAATGTGCAAATTTTCCGAAACTCAGCGCTGTATCAGTTGTATAATTGTATTCAATCAGGCATTGCTTTGGCTCAATATTATGGATTATGGTCGGCTAATTTAGTGTGCAGTGTAGTAATTCTAATTGGTGAAAATATTTTGTAATCCATAAAGAAAATAGAACAAATACAAAGTCTCACACATATCATCTAGCTAAGGACTAGCCTGAAGAGTGAAGTGCATGCACAAGTGCTAGTCATACGAATTTATCGCACTTGAACTTATAACCAGTTAGTTCGATGACTTGCAAAATTTCTTTCAGCATCCTTGGACATCAGCAATATATGTATATATTTTTTTTAGTTTTTATAAAGAGTCACGATCCAAACAACATTGGTATAGCAAAATATGCGGAACCATCTCTCAAATACGAGTAATGAAGAGCATTATCATCACTAGGGCTCTTGCCAAGGGTAAGATACTTTACGTGGCTCCTGGCTAGCCCGATATCCAACATTGAACTGTATACGCAACAAACCCAAACAATCCAACACAAAGCACAAGACTTACGTACCGTTTACTTTTGAACCAGGATTCCCTTTGACGTTACTGCTAACCGTGCAAATGTGAACTAAAACTGGTATCCTTACATGAAATTGATCACACAAAAGCTAATTAGGCATAAAAAAACCTTCCAATGATTATACCGGTATACTAAATGTTTTTTGAGGCATTCATGGCTGTAGGTGATTACACGATCGCATGTCTCGGCATGCATGGAAAAGCAGCTCGAAAGACTCGGGTTCGAAGCCCACAGGAACCAGACACGACGCAACATACCTCCGGGCAAAAATTAGTTTTACGAAGAGTCACGATCCGAAAAACGTTTGTATAGCAAAATAGGCGGGAACCATCCCTAGAATCAGGTTTCGGCCTTTTGGCCTCATCAACAAGGACTCGTCCCACCCAACGCAGCGCCATCGGAGGGGGCGTTGTGCACCTAGAATTAGAGATTAACGTTGCCCCCTGCATTGCTGGTGGACGCGAAGCGTGAATAAACAATGAATAGTTGCTGTTTTGGGGTTAAGTGATGAGGTATCACGAACCATAACAACGCAGTAACCAACGTTAAAAGTGCGAGCCGCGGCACTGGTGAAATCAAACCATCGACGCCTCCAAACCAAGTCGTCAGAATCTAGGCAGCCCGGGACTGTCATAAAGTGGGCAGTCGGGCGTGTGGTATCTAAATGAAATTTTTGTAAAATACGCGAAAAAAATTTTGGCGGCTGGACGAAACCAATGCTTTTGCCCCACTCGAAAACGAGGGTCGGATGCCTCGCCCCCTATCCCTCGTTTTTATTGAATATGCGGGTTCAATCTAGTGGGAGTCGTAAGAGTTTAGTCACTCTTGGTTAGTCGCATGCAGCAGCAATATTCCCCCCCCCCCTCCGCTGTAGCGGTAGTCTGATATTGAAATGACAAAGCAAAAATTTTACTTTTTTGACCGGTAGAAGAGAAAAAATAAGTTAAACAACTTTCTCGCCTTTAGATAAGTTTTCTTACTTCCAATTTATTTGCCTAATTTATTAAATGATACAACCCAATAGCAACATTTGAACTTGCTTACCTACAAACAATCTAACCAATTACGGCAACTAGCCCTGTTTTAGAGCCACAACATCAGTAAGCTTAGCGGGAATTGTTACGTCCCAAGAAAAGTGACAAGAATCAAGCAACCGTGAAAGCAACGCATTACGTTATGTGTCTGGGCGCTACTGATTTTGCCATCCCTGTTGCTATCTTTTGCAGCTTAACGAGTGCTGTTCAAAAGTTAGAGATATTCAGTTATACAAAAAAATTTGGCTTAGCTATGTTGACAATACTAGCAGGGACAAAAAACTTTGCTATGTCACACAGAAACTAAAACTTTAAACCATTTATGAAGCAACTAAATTGCTTTACAAAATTACAGTTTCGGGCGCTGCAGCTGCAGCCCGTTCTACGCACCATTATGATGTCACATAGAATCCCTATGTTGCACGTTCACTTAGTTTAGTGCTAGCAATACAGAAAAATTAGTCTTTTCAGCGACATAAGCTGGTCCATTGGTAAATAAGCTATAAACTATGACATTATAAAAAATGTTAACATAAAAAATTCCAAAAAAAACAGATCACAAAAACGCATGGGGAGCTGCAGCTCTCCAGCGATAGGCACGAGCCGCCACTGTTAATAACGCAGCAGATGGTGAACGTTTATTCAAATCGCACAAAATGCCAGATACACAAACCAGTTTGGTTTCCAGATAAGAAATGTGATAAGAAGTTTGTGGAAGCTGTAATTTGTCAATCCTGAACATGATTTAAACCGGATCTTGTTTTGATGACACCTGGATCCGGATTCTTGGCAAAGAATGATAAAATACAGCAGTTGTTAATACAGACTCAGCGTCGAAAACGGTTTCTGCGCAAAATAAACACAAAACGTTAATCATGCATCTACAATACACAGAAACCATCACAGCAACGAAAATACGCACGAAATACATCAGGAACTGGACTCGAACCTTGCAAGCTGTTTTATGCTACTAAAGATAGAGATTTAGCTTCTTTTAGTATCCAAGAAGGTCAAGTAAAAGTGCCATCAAGGAACATATAAAAAATGCAGTTCGTGCAAAACTCAGCCGAATAACATGGGGCAATTTGAAATAATTAGAAAATGCCAAACATCCTACGAAGCCAAAATCCATGAAGCCTTGGTCATCAAAAGAAGTAACCCTGTGCTAAACAAACAACTCTATGCAAACGGAGCGTCAATTTTACTAAACGTGTTTTAATCAAAGATATTTATTTAATCATTTAACTGTAATTTTCATTCATTTGAAACAATTATTTACAAAACCCTAAATCCGATTAACTCCTAGCAGGCAATTGTTTCTATTATCAGATTCTTTTTTAGCAGTGACCAGACAATTACGAAGACGATAGAATGAAGTTTTACAGTTTTTTATCAGAACTATTTCAAGTTACTTTATTTTTTTTGTGTTTTCGTTCAACGAAAGTTTTAATGCTGTAGATATTTGTGTATAGATCCTGATGAGGGCGATATGTAGCGCCGAAAACATTTAAATTTTCTAAATATATTATATTATTATGTTCAACGGTGTATAGCTAGTAGCAATAATAGCAGCATGATTATGTTTCGGATTCTGTAAGGAACTGCGGGTTGGTTCCCCTGCTTGATTGCTATTAAGACTGCGTGGCAGCCTTAATCTCGGTGAATTTTCATTGTGAGCACGCCAAGCAGAGCTACGTATATTTGTAAATAAAAGTTGTAAGAAAACTTCAACCGTTTCCTGTTTTTGTTTGACAAAGCAAAAAGAACCCGTAGTGCGAATATTATTAGCCCACAAGAAAACTTGATTGGTTCAGTGCTAATCAACGACGCTTGGCGCGGAATCAGAGAGTTGAAACCTGGTGTTGTCGCACCAATAATATATTGCTGTAGGGAACCGTATGATGTTGGCGATCATTTTGAGCAAGCTGAGCTCCGCCGATTAGGAGCAACACTTTCCTTGGCGAATCATGCTATCTATGACTCCGACCATGTACTTCACGGACAGTAGATTTGGCTGCAGGATGCGCACCAGGGGAGACTTAGATTACGACGCCCATTTGTACCTGCTGCGTGGAAACTATTAGATAGTTTGCCTGAACTGGACATTCGCGTGAAGCTGTGGACGAAACACAAATGGAACGCGGACTAATTGGAGAGTTCTTGAAGGGTCCATGCTTTTATTCTCGGGGTCAGTTCAAGGCCACTTGGAATGAGTCTGCCCAAACATCTTGGGTAAGGCTCAATTGCCTGCGAACTGGGGTAGGGCATTTTTACTCGTCCATGTACAAATGGGGTCTCGCTTGATTACCGAATTGCGAATGTGGCGCCACTAAGAAAACTGCAGATCAGGATAGACCCTCGGTCCTGGCCTTGATTTGTGCTGGCCCGGATTGAGTTTGGGTGCCTAATTAAACGACTACGAGCAAAATTTTCTATTTTTTCATGTTGACAAAAAGCGGTTAGCGGATATTAGCGGAGTTCCCAGTCATTTTTGCAAAGGTAGTAACATGGGAAGTTGAATGTTACCATGCGTTTCAACTGAAACGCCTAGCAATTTCAAAAAAAGGTCACTTGGTGAAGATACAGTGAAAGTTTGACGAATAGAAATGTGACTTATTTGGTAGGTTACTCTAAAGATTGTATTAAATAAAGTCATTTGGAAGTTTAGCAGTGTAGTTAACTTTATTAGAAAATTGTGCAATTTAAGCTGGACAAATTTTTCCTTTAAAAGCTAATTTTAGGTAGGATGAAAGCTAAGTTACCTGTATGAAGTTATAGGCTACTTAATGCATTAATGGCATCAATAAATGTTAATGTGTTGACTGCTAAAATTACCCTAAACATATTTAAATACTGTAGCCACCAACAAAAGTGTAGTGTACTAGTGTACCAAGTAACAACCAATTTACAACCAGGTAGTTTAGTTTTTATTGGGCTCATCAGGCAAATGAATATCTAGATATCATACAATGATAACAAGGTCCTACAAAATTGTACATGTTTGCAACGTCAATTGGTGGTACAGAATTTGAAAATTGTAGAAAGTGGAGTATTCATTCTAAAGCTTTTTGTCTTAAACTTTTCAAGAGAATTCATCTTAAGATGGATTCTTTGGAAAAGGGTCAGATGAAAAACTTTGAGAATGAATACCATACTGTTTGCACCTCATGACGATGATATCATGTATGATGTCCATAATGACATCTTTCAATGTGAACCAACTCTAACTCTAATCCAAGCCCTAACCCAACCCTTACTCAAACCCAAACCTGGTACAAGGTAGATATTGTGGAACATTGCTGTAAAATTTTACTTTAATTTTATCCTTTCCGTCCTATATCGAATCGATATCCGTGTTGAATGATGACGAGTTTCTATTTTTTGATGGTTTATTTGATATATTGTATAAATGAAGAATAAGCGAAAAGATTAACCAGAATTTGAACCACGTTTTCTAAAAGATAACACCAAATAAATTACTACATAATAAAATATAATCAAATAGACATACCAATTTGGTTGATTCAATTAAGGACAGAATTAAATTTCCAAATGTTTCTCGAATATGGCCAACTGCTACTTTGTCAAGTTCCAAAACACAAAGTGATACAATTATAGAGTTTTGTCAAAGTGCCAAAGAAAAACGTCTTTGTACGAGTTGAGGTCAAAGGGCAGGGCAAAAAAGGCGTGCATAACAAGTACAAAACAAGTGCACAACAACTACAAAATTATGCAACACTACTTAAACGCAACTGCAAAACTAAACACACAGGTTCGACACCCGATATGCAAAACCGAAGAAATAACTGGAAACTAAAAAGTGGTTTAAATAATGCCAAAATTTTGAAATTTCTAACAATTGCAGACATGTAACAATTAGAACTATTGGTAATAATAGGCTATAAAAACACTATTGCTATTTGCTAACAAAGCTGTAAGCACATCTTACATATTACACTCTTACAACAGTACCATACAAGGTTGGCTTTAGCAAACTGTTTAAAAAGCTGCAATGCTACTGCAATATGCAGGATTTTACCATTTCTAGCTGTCTAGGGGATACACAGGAAAATTATACTCAATGGCTATTTTACTAAGCATGATTTGTTGGTCTTTAAATATACACATTTGCCAAGTCACACTCAGTGTTGCAGTGATGTAATACCATTATTGGTATTGCTGTATTTAATGCCATGGTTTTAAGTTCAATTCTATACATTACTGTACTGTTATTTTTGTTTGAAATTGGGTCGGATTCTCTGGAAGATAAAGAGCAGTGAAATTTTTGTTTTTTCCAAATTATAGGTGTCAAGTTTTTGTTGGACCAGGCAAATTTCAGGCAAGATTTTTCACTGAGTTTATGTTTAATGAAGTGGCTATTTTGCCATCAATGGTATTTTTTCCTTGGAGGCTATTTTTCTGCAACCACTAATGTATGTTTAAACAGCCATTATTGCTAAAATTCTGTCAGTGACACTGTAGCAGTGTGGTGTATAAATTGTGCAACTGCCTTAAAATGCAATGGTTACAAGTTTAGATCTTCACTGGCAGGGCACTTAATGAAAGGCAATGTACACTGGAGGGAAGACTTGGTATGTAAATGTATGGGGTAGTGTACATTAAGGGAGTGTACTATGAGGAGTAATGTAGACTAGGGATGTAGATTTTTTAATTTATCATTAAAATTGACCAATCAGCAATGACCAAAAGTCACATGTTTACCACATCATTAAAATTGACCAATTACAAATGCTGTTAACAGCAAAATAGCTACTGCCTTTGTTTAAACTACTTCAGAAATCAAGTTTGCAAAATTGCTGTCATTATGCCTGACATAGCAATTGTTACATTTAAGTATTTATACATTTGTCTTAGAACCAGTTATCGTTTTGTAAATATAGTGTAATTTTAATTTATATACCATTTATTTTTTGGCAGTGGTTATTTTGCCATCAACTGTATTTTACCCTTAGAGGCTGTTTTGCCATGAGTTATTTGTGATTGGTCAATCTTAATGACGTACTAAACATATGACTTTTGGTCATTACTTATTAATCAATCTTAATAACCAATTAAAAGAATTTTGCACCCCCAGTGTCTACTCCCCACTCTGTACACTACCTTGCAGTGTACACTGCCCCAGACATTTTCATACTGGGCCTGCCCCTTTGGTGTACACTGCCTTTCTTTTAATGCCCTGTCACCTGAGATTTGAACCTGCATCCATAGTATCTCACAACCAGCGCACTATCCACTACACCACAGTGTCACTGGCTGAAATATAGTAATTATGGCAATATTAACACAATATTCGGCAAAATAGTCTCCAAGGGTAAAATGCTGTTGACGGCAAAATACCCACTTCCTTATTTTTTACCTAGGTCTAGTGTTTAAAGAGCCGAACTGACTTAGTGCCCCTTAAAGATGCATATTAAGGGGTGGTTATAAGTAGGCACAGTACAGGCATAGTAGGCATAGTACAGGCATAGTAGGCATAGTACAGGCATAATAGACATAGCATTCATATTGTAGGAGAAGTGTGCGACCGAAAACCAGTCAGACCAATATAACAAAGCCTTACCTCTTTCCTTTAAAAAAAAACTAATTTTTAGTTGTATGAGATTAAATTTAAGCATTCAGTGGATACAATGAGATTTCACCTTAAAAGCTGCAGTGTATTTTTTGATTCACATTGCAACCTAATCTTGTTACCATCACTATGCCTGTTTGGTACTATTGCATAGTAAGCTTGCGTATGCTGATGCTGATGCAACACTTAATTTAAGATTGGTTATAATTAGAAGTAATTGGCATAGTACAGGCATAGAACAAAAACAGTAGGCATAGTAAGCATAGCAAGCATAGTAGGCATTGCTGGCATAGTACAAACCCACTATGCCTGTGCAATGCCTACTATGGCTTCCCTGTCTGTACTATGCCTAATATGCATATATTGTGCCTACTATGTCTACTATGCATGTACTATGTTTACTATGGCTGCTATACATATACTATGTATACTATGCCTACTATAATTACCACATCCACTATGCATGTACTATGCTGGTACAGTGCCTCCTATGACTACCATGCCTACTGTGCCTGGTATGCTTGTACTATGCCAACTATGCTTGTACTTTGCCTACTATAACTGTTTAGTACTACTGCTTGATTTAATACACTGGTTTTTGCAGGCATTTTAGGGACTCTATTCGGGTCCCTAAAAATGAAAATTGGGTCCCTATAATCAGAGAAAATCATGTCTATGTAGTGGAGTGCAAAACACATTTAATCAGTTTAAATTAATCAAATATTCTTCAAATCTATATCGGGCATCTAACATTTTCTTTAAAAAAAAAACCCTGATACAACACCAAAATCTTCAAGTTTTTTGCATGCTCATTGTTCATGATTAGAGTTGTACGTTAACTAAGCAACAATGTCATAACAAAATAAACAATATGTGAATCAAAAAGGAGCTTAATGTCTTTGCTTACCAATATGCATCAGATATTCCAGACTTCTTCTTTCTGCTTCTCCATACTGCCACAGTGCAAAAGTATTTTCCATTTCACCCGATTGACTTTATCTCCCTCCTTAGCTCCAACCCTTTCAACGTCTTCTCTAGCCAAATTCATCCACCTTCTCCTTGGTCTTCCTCTGTTCTTTCTACCTGGCACTGCCATCTCCATCATCCTTTTTCTCATGTAGTCTTCTCTCCTTTTCAGGTGTCCATACCAGTTTAGCCTTGCATTCCAAAGTTTGTCTCCTAGCTTTGCAATTTTTGCTGTCCCTTTCACGTATTTGTTTCTTATCTTGTCACTCCCAGTGCCCATCTCACCGTTTTCAACTCTGCAATTTCCGTTTTTTCACCTGTCTTTCTGTCTCTGCCACTGTTTCCATTCCATAAAGCATGGCTGGTCTAACAACACTAACAACTTGCCCTTAATGCTTGGTGATAACTTCCTGTCACACAGAGCTCCAGACAGGCAGACACCTTCTTCCAACTCATCCATTCTGCTTGGATCCTTGTCATTTCTTCACATCTTCCATTGCTACTTACTGTCGAACTCAGGTATTTGAAGTTTTTTGCTCTCTTTACCTTTTTTCTTGCAGCTTCAACTCTTCTCCATCATCCCCACCCCCAGCCTTCAAATACTTGTTCTTACTCTGGCTCACTTTCAGGCCTCTTCAGTGCATTTCTCCAAATCTCCAGATCATCCTCTAGCTTCCTATGATTTTGCCTAGACAGCACTGTGCCATCTGCAAACAGCACATCCCATGGACATCCTTCCTGATGTCCACCATCAGCTTGTCCATGATGATGGCAAAAAGGGAGTGCTGAGCCTTGGTGAAGTCCAACACCTATCTTGAATTCCTCAGTCAACTCTGCTGTACTTCTCGCAGTTGTTGCTGCTCCATCATACATGTCCTTAATAATCCTTATGTAGCACTCTGATTTTTCATCTAACTGCAAACATTCCCGCAGTTCCTCTCTGGGTACTCTTTCATATAATTTCTCCAAGTCAATAAAGGCACAGTGCACTGCCTTCTGCCCTTTGGTCCACTTTTCCAATAGCATCGTTAGACAGAAAATTGCGTTATTACTCTTTCCTGGTATGAACCCAAATTGTTGCTAAGCAATCATCACTTTCCATATTCTTGCTTCTACTACCCTTTCCCACAGTTTCATAGTGTGGCTCGTTAACTTGATCCCCTGGTAATTTCCACATTATTTGACGTCTCCCTTTATCTTTATACAAAGGTATGAGCACACTCCTCCTCCATTTATCTGGTATCTTCTCCCCTCGTAAGAGTCTGTTGAAGAAGTACACTAGAAACTCCACACCTTTATTCCCTAGAGCGATCCATGCTTCCACTGGTATGTCATCAGGTTTTTCCTTTCCCTTCTTCTTCCTCAACCCAGTCCTGACTTCTTCTCCAGAGATATCTTCCACATTCCTTTCTCTCTCTTGATATTCTCATTTCTCTTCTTTCTCTAGGATTTTCCTGTTTGAGTAAGTTGTCAAAATACTCCTTCCATCTCTGTTTCACTTTTTCCTTCCATCAACCTCTCCCCAGTTTTGCTCTTGATTACTTTTACTTGTGCATTCTTGCTTTGTCTGTTTCTCTGCTTGCTATCTTGAACAACTCGTTTTCCCCCTCCTTTGTTTCCAATTTTTCATACAGTTCCTCGTATGCCTTGTTTCTTGCCTTTGCCACTTCTCTCTTAGGTTGTTTTCTTGTAGTTTTATAGGCCAACTTGCATCATCTCTCATGGTATCCCAAACTTTTTTAGCTTTTCTCTTATCCTTCAGTTTCTGCTACACTTCCTAGTTCCACCACCACATCTCCCGTCTACCTGCTGTGCTAATTTTTCCCAGTGTTTCACCCAGTTCCATTCTGGCAATGCTTTGTATCATCCCAGCTACTCTTTGCCAGTCTTCCTGTCCACCAAGTACAGGGTGATCCATAATGATGGGACACATTTTAAATGCTTTTTTCTACAAATATGAAAACGACACAGATAAGTGAATTTATTTATTACATAACTGATACTCAGGAGTTTAACGTGTAGTGTAAGATTTGAATATTACATCAAGTTTAATTATTTTTGAGAGGAATTTGAGAAAAATTTTCTTTGAGAAAATTTTCCTGGGCGTCTTATTTCAAGATTCAGTGATATCCATTGGCCGTCCAGGTCACCTGATTTAACCCCAGTGGACTTTTTTCTGTGGGATTACCTAAAAAATTAGTATACGCAGGCAGGCCCCACACAACTGAAGAACTTAAACAAAGCATCCATAGAGAGGTTACAGGTATTCCGATTGATGTGTTAAACCGCACTTTACATGATATGAGAAATCGATCTCTTGAGCGTTTTAGTCGTGATGGTGAGCATCTAAAGGATGTAATATTCAGATCTTAGATATCAGTGTGTCAGTTTTGCAATGAGTTAGTTACGTGTGAATTATGCTAAACTCCTGAGTATCAGTTATGTAATAAATAAATTCACTTATCTGTGTCGTTTTCATATTTGTAGAAAAAAGCATTTAAAATGTGTCCCATCATTATGAATCAACCTATATTTCGCTTTTAATCACTTTCATTTTAAATTTGTTCTTCACTTTTGAGTTTTTTGGCTTCCACCATTTTATTCTCTTCACTGGTTTTGGTGCTTTCCTCCACTTCATCCAGATGATTATCACTGACTAGTATTCTGTGCTGTTTGGCTACACTTTCACTGACAATAACCTTTGTATCCACTACCTCCTTAATCCTTCGTCTTCTCACCATACGTAATCCACCTGCAAACTATGTCTGCCACTGTTATAGGTGACTCTGTGTTCTCATTTCTTTACAAAGTAGGTGTTAGTGATCGCTAGTTCCATTTTCTTAGCAAATTCCACTACTGCTTGTCCTTCATTATTTCTCTTCCCCAATTCATGTCTGCCCATGCATTCTTCATCCCCGTTATTCACTTCTCCTATGTGCCCATTTAGGTCTGCTCCCACCACAATTCTTTCATTCTTTGGTATCTTTTCCATTGTTTCATCTAGGTCCAGCCAAAATGCTTCCTTTTCTACATGTATGCACCCCACCTGCGGCACATATGCACTGATAACATTCAACATAACACCATCAAGTTCCATCTTCATGCATTCCAATCCTGTCTGTTACCCTCCACAATTCCACTACCTTCTCCACACGCTCCTTTTTCAATATGATTCCCATGCCATTTTTTTTGTTTCCGCTTCCACAGTACCATATTTGATATCCTCCACCTATGCATTTTGCTTTCTCTCCCTTCCAGCAAGTTTCCTGCACACACAATATGTCCACCCCTTTTTACTCCATAAGGTCTGCCACTTTTCATCCTTTACCAGTCATGGTTCCAATGTTTAATGTCGCAACCCTGAGCTTGATCTTCATAGCTTTCTTCATTTCTTCTCCACTGCTTTTTGCCTCTTTGCATCCAACTATTATGTCCACCAGTGGCCCTTGATGCCCAGTCACTGGTAACGATTGTTGTTATCCTGAGCCTCGACTGATCCGTTATAAAGTCAAATATGACAGACATTGAAAACATTTGGCTAGGATTTATGCCAGATGCTCTTCCTGTTGCAACCCTCCCCATTTATCCAGGCTTTGGACTGGCACCAAGGCTGCTCTGATTTGAACAACCTTAGAGGCTGGGTTACGCACCTAATACTTCAGACAAATTTTGCAATTTTGGAGTTGCTTTATAATGCAGCAATCGGCGTTTTTATGTAGCATACCTTCCTGTTTTCCAACAATACGTGACATAAAGAGTAATTCACGAAACTTTATGCTGGGATTGTAGATGTAAAAGCAAGCCACCAACACCCAGTGTTATTTTGCTGCACTTGGAATTCCTTCCTTGAAATTTGCCCAAAGTAATACATTTTTTACGGTTTCGTAACTGTGTGTTTTTAGGTAAGATTTATTTCAATTATTTAACACCCTTGCATTCAACGCAGCACTTAACAAAAAAGCAAGGAGGCCAGACATATTCCCCCCCTAGTGTTGAAGCTGGGAGGCTGTGCCACCTGTCCCGGCAGGATCAACTGACTGACAATAGGCTACATAACTACTGCAGTCATTACCTAATAGAGCTGGAAGTACATCATGCATATTGCATGGTAATGCAAACTTTTCAAAAAAACGCAAATGCTGCTGCACTTTGGACCATCAAAATATAGGAGTGATAGCTGATGTTCGTGAATTTTTGGCAAAAAATTGCAGTGATCACTGTTTTCAAATAATTTTATGGTTTGCCTGAAATTTCCGAATCTTCAGTGCTTTGTCTAATTGTGTCTTTTGTTAATTCTCTCATGTATTATGTGTCTAATTTTCTGTGTTGCATTTTATCTGGATTCATAATGAACTCAGTGTATGCAACTCGAAGTTTGTGGAACACATTAACAGTTTATGGTGTCAATAGCAATGAAATATTGGTGTCGTTTGATATTGTTTGCTTGTTTACATTTGTGCCAGTAGATAAGGCTGTAGACTTGTTTTAGAACTTCTTTTTTTGATGAGTCTTTATCTTCACTCACTTGTCTTGATATTTTTGATATTACACATGGCATTGTACTTTGCTTTTATTCTGCTATTTTCTGTTGTAGCAATTCTCTTTATGAACAAATTTTTGCACTCCACATTTTCTTGGATTTCTACAGTCATTGCCAACATACACATGGAACACATTGATTGTGTGGCTATGACTGCTTTTCTCTGCCCATCTTCCATGTCTTTGAGAGATGTTGATGATGCATTTTGCATTCTCAACAAACAATACATCATGGAATTCCACCAGCATCTCAATTTAATATTCCCACATATTCAGTTTACTGAAGAAGGGGAGCAAAATTTTATCTCCTAATGGCTTTCTGGTTACTACTGTAGTATATAAACAGAGTGATGGGACTAACACCACACTTTCTACTGGCTTCTATAAAAACTCATTCATACCAATAAATGCCTTGACTACGTGCCACATCACTCAAAGTATCAGAAACTCAGTTGCTAAAACATTGATCCATAGAGCTAACACCCTCGTTTTTAACAAGAACTATTTACTGAGTAAAATCTCAACATTTGCACTGCCTTATGTCTCAACGAATTTCTAGCTAGAGCTGCATATTTCTCTTCTCACCAAACTAATTGATGCAACACAGCTTGCTTAATTCACTCTATACCTTTGTTTCAGGCATATCAGAGAGTTAGACAAATTTTGAATAAGGCAGGAGTCGTAGTAGCCATGCAACCTATTCATACCATTGGTCAAGTTTTACCCTCCTCCAAGGACCTACACACTGATAAAGAAAAACTTGTTTATTTTATTCTGTTCCCTACTTTAACTGCAAATGTGTGTTCATTGGGCAAACTAAGCAAGATCTTAAATCTTGTTTACCTAAACACAAACGAGCAATTAGCTATTAAACACCACAGTAATCTGCCCTATACAAATATGTTATGTAGTTTAGATCATGTAATTGATTGGAGTAACTCCTGCATTTGGAAAGTTGAGACTAGTATTTTTGGCATCTTACTACTGAAGCACGGTTTATTAACTTGTACCCTAATGCTATAAATCAATCTGATGGTGATGGTGTGTCGCATGTTTATCAACCTTTAGCATTTTAAATTTATCGTTTTTTATTTACAGGTATGGTGGCATTGACTAACTTGTTATATACAGCAATTGTAGCCTCTACTTTTCTCAGTTAATATTTAGATTTAAATGATGACTTCTCATTGTTTTTATCAGTCAGTTGAATAGAACTACTCAGAGTTGGGTTACAACCCTGACCACTGTTTCTGGTAAAGCTTGGCATCTATGTCCCGCAAAATGTTTACAAAAGTGCATTGATGTGTTGCTCGTTCAATGTACAATTTTACACTGGAAGAACAACTATTTTTACACTTTCAAAATGTAAAGACTATGGCAAGCAAAATAACCAATTTCTGAATGATATAATTTATCAGGCTGTGAATGAGAAAGTTATTTAATTATTCAATGTTATAGTCTTGTTACCTCATACCTTCTTTACCTATTTGCTTTAGGTCTTCCTAAGTGTGTCTAATAATTTACAAGTGACTTAGGCTTGCTACAACTGCAATATACGCGTCAATAGAAGGCTGAACATATACTGTCTGTTTTGTAGTAGATCATGGCATCTAGTAAGTTTGGTGAAAAATTGGAAGAACTTGATTTGAGCCATGAAGAAATCGACCGATTGACAACGTGCATGAAAGTAACCATTTCATGTATATTTTTGGTTAGGAATATATTCACCTAAAGATGTGTTGGTGCATATGTAAGATGCAGCAATGTTTTTTTTCGATGTACTTAAAGCTGAATGTTATGTGCCCTCAACTTTAAATGGTAGCTCAATTCTACTGCAAAACAAGCACTTTCTGTGATATGCAAGGATTTTTAATCCCAAATGTGTCAGAGAACAATGCAAAAGCATTTGTTTTTATGAAAGCATGGAGTTTAACAATGTGTTTGGGTTTGCTTAAATAAATTGTCAATTCAATGGAAAAAATGAACCTAAAGAAATTCCAAAATGCAGTTATTTAGGATGTGCTTTTGTGATGATGCTGGAAGCGTTTGAACTAATATTTTCTTATTTTGCATATTTATTCATATTGACCGTTTGGCTCCTGTAACAATGATAGCTCATATTTCAGTTAATTACTCTACTATATAAGCGTCACAAAATTATCTTACACTCAATAGTCAAAACTAAAAAATTAAGCTCATGTTTTGTGAAAATGGTTCAAGTGGTGTTAATCAATTTTCATAACACGAAAGAAATACCATGGTGGTGCAATGGGCTGAGCATCAGATGTGTAATCAGACTGTGTGTTCAACGCTTTCAGCATTACATTACATGCAATATGGCCAAGCAGAATTGACATTTGCTTTCAAACTCACGTGTGGGTTTAAATTATGTCTTGTGCCAACTACTTTGGCACTTATACATGACTGCTGACTCAAAAACTGAGGTCATTTTGCAATCGCCCAAACTCACAGTTCATCGCAAGTTCAAAAAGACTTAAAATAGTTATGAAGGTTTACAAAATCAGCAACTGCGTAAGTTGGTAAATAAAGTTTTTGTCTTTCACTTAACATGCTGTAGATTCGCTGAATGCTTTTGTACAAAACTGAAAGTAGTCATGTGCACAAGTTATCACCTACACTTTTGATTGATCTTTGAAGCCTGGTTTATGGTGCATTTCCTGCAAGTCACAGCTTTAGAACCAAAACTGGTTAAAACTTTGTTTTGTGTTCTACCAACAATTTTTCTAGCTGTAGTAATAAGCTTGATGCTTGAAATTTTTATAGTCTCAAAATTAGTTTTTGAATATCAAACTCTTGATGTAGGTTGTTTTAATTTTTAAAGCTTGAAGATGATTTGATGTTTGAAATTTTTGTAACATCAAAGTTACTTTTTGAATTTCAAACCCACAATGTAGATTTTATACCAACAACACTGCAGAGGATAAATCTTAGCAAAAACAACTACAGTGCTTCCTCAATTATCCGTACCTCATTTAACCAGTGTTCAAATTATTTGGTTACTTGATTTTGCTACAACATTTCAAAATTTGATTGCTTTTAACTAGATGTTGCAGAAATAGTTTTTGGGATTACGCTAAATTCCACCAAAAAAAGCTAAAATACTGTATTGTCGATAAATTTTCTGTGGAAGAAAACGCTATTAGTTCAGAGAAAGGGCTGAATCACAATTTCATAGAACAATTTGCCACCCTAAACATTGAATTGACGACCTCTGATATTGATGGGGGGTTTCATGCTGATGGGCCAGGTTATGAATATTTGGATGAGCAGGGAATAGTTGATGTTATTTTAGTAGCAGAAGGGAACACATGTGATGAAGAAGATGCAGATGAGAATACACAACATTCAATGCAAAAAGCACAATGCTCTTTTTCTCATGCAGACGCAATGCAAATGTTTGATCATTGCCTAACGTGGCTCCATATTCAGCTGGAAGCAACAGTTTTCAAACACTTCCACATTGGTATGACTTCGTGAGTTTGCTGCTGAAAAACGAAAATCTTCCTGCAAACAATCTAAAATTGATTCCTATTTTAGTAGATTAGCGTTGCAAGTGATAGTTAAGGAGGAAATTTCTCAGAATATTGCAATGTTGAACTTCTATCACTTTTTAAACCATAAATTTGTTGTGTTTTTGTTTGTTTTTGTTCCCTTGACTAAAACACTAAGAAATTAGTTATCTGGTTAATCGTTCAGATTCCTGAAAGTATTGTCCCATCTAGACCGGATAGTTGAGGAAGCACCGTATATGCAATATCTATAAAGTAAGTTGAACTGCAAAGTACCAGTATCATTTCAAAGCTCAGAAAATTTTCTTGACAACAATATACTACCGTGATATGGCATTACTTAACAACTTCATTTCAAATATCATAAATAACCTTGATTTCTTTTCGCTTATGTGAAGCTACTGAACTGCAAATGCAAAGACTCAAGGTTAACAGCTTCAGGGTAAAACTGAAAAAAAATTGGTTCCAATGTTCCCTTGTTGAACAATAATAAATGACAACACAGTCGATATTCTCAAAAACATGATTTTTGTGGTTATAAGGTTTTGCCGCAGTACGTAGCTTTATATAGTATGTTCTTAACTGCGTTCCGTACTTGTTGATAAAAAAAATATTTAACAGTTGTTTGGTGTTAGAAATTTTCCTGGGTAATAAAATTGTAAATAATAGAAAAACTGAGCTACATGGAACTTTTGGGTTATTAAAGTATAATTCTTTTGATAAGTCCAGTGGCAATTTTTAAAGAAATAAACATAAGCGAGAAACTTTTTTTAAAGGTATTAAAGATAGATTTCAAAAACAAACACATGCATTTGACAGCCATTTATATTGAACTAATTTGTACAAAAATATTGTGAAAGATTATGTGTCTTTTGTCTTGCCATATCATTACTGAGGCAGTTAGCCTCATCTAATCTATTTGTGGTAGTTGTTGTCTTTGATGAAGATGTAGACATGCTAGTTTGATTGTTAATGAAAATTGTCAAACTTTAGGCTGTCAAAATTGTTGAAATCTCAATAGATAGGTTGAATTGCTGTCTATAAACCACCTGAAAGCTACTCATAAGCACATTTTTTTTATGTTATTGCTTTAGTCTGCTATTAGTTTTTGGCATAAATTCTATAATTTGTGCTCTAGTATAGCACTTTTGCACTAAGCAACATATTGCTATATTATTAGGATGAGAAGTTCCGAGATTTATTACGAGAATATGCTGAAGAAATTTCCGACCCTGAAAACAGAAAAAGATATGAAGAGGAAATTGCAATGCTGGAAAGAGATCGGGGAATGGATGTTAAGTTTATCAATCCAAAACCAGGACATGTTTTAAAGACCAGTATTGATGGTATACAGTTGATATTTTATGCTTAGATCAAAACTTGCGCATATTTTTTTTTCTTTGAACAGATTTTAACTTAACATTGTCACTTCTCATTTCCATTTTAAAATCAAGGTATTTATGAATAAATCAAAATTTGATTTCTGATATTTTAAATGTGTTTAATAATGCACATCAAATTATAGTTACATCTTAATGTTGATATCAGTAGTTTTGTGCTGTGTTCCTTCAAAGGTTTGAGTAAGCACATAACTGCCAAGTGCCTATAAAATTTTATTGAAACCACCAGACAAAATTTTGCAGATATTAGAACAAATCATTACATCTGTAGCTATCAATCGAGGAGAAATTTCTTCCCATTTTATAATTGAAAATTCCAAACTTTGATGAAGGAATTTTCCCATTTCAGGGTTAGGAAGTTCAAAGAGTTGCTTCTTTTTTTACCTTAATGCATTGGCTTACTTTGTCTTGACAATGTAACGCCGTAACTGTACTCACACACTCATACACACGCACTCAGTGGATCAGAAGGTGTAAAGGGCAGGTGGAAAGCCAAGTTTTTCAAAAATCACTTTTGCTTTGTGTAGAAAAATGTTGTCATTTCAAAAGAAGGTACAAATAACTTATTACCACAAGGTAATTTTCAAAACAAGCTCTTCTCTTAAGTATTTTTCAACTAATGAAAGGTTAAAAAAATACTTCAAAATCTATTGTTTTGAAAGGACACTTCTGCCACCATGTCTTTTCGTACTAGCTTCTCTGGACACCCACACGTCAATCAAAACATTTTATTCTGCCTACTTGAATTTTGCGCAGTTGTTCAAGAAGCCTTAGACGTAAATAACAAAGTCTAGTATTTTCTATTTTATTTTGACAAGGGTGGAATGAAAGGTTTCAAAAATATGCAAGGGAGGAATGCATTGAAAAAGGTTGGAAACCACTGCGTTACAGTAATAAGAATTTTTTGAAATTGCAAGTTGAAGTAATTGCAGCATTGCTATTCAATCAAATAATTGGCTAACCAAATAAATGATTTAATGCTGTTTTTCTCCATTCTGTGAACAGGTCCTTGGATATTTTGAAACTAAATCAAAACTCAAAAGCTTTTCTTAAATCATAGAGTTGAAAAACGCGAGGTGAACATCATAATTTTGAGTAAAGCTGCATTTATCAAACACAAAATTTGCCTGCACTTCTGTTTTTGTTTTTTTTATATTTTATCGTTTGCTGGCAAGAATTGTGCCTATAAATGATAAGATAAAGTTAGTGCAACAGTACAGGCAAAATTTGCAGGGTCATTAACATACAGTTTGCATTCAAATTTAGCTCAAGAATGATATAGAATTACAATCGAAAATTTAACTTAGCCCAGTAGATATCATTGTAATTACAACTGAAGATGCTTAGAGTTTAAAGTGAAACGTTTTGAAATGAAATGTTCATTAGTTTACTGGCTATCATTTTTCTACTCCGACAATTGAAAATCTTTAGAGAAATGCAGAGCGGTTGTCTTAAGTTTTGCCTTCTTTATATTTTAATTTAAACTAAAGAAAAATCACTAAAATTTGAATTAGGGGTTTATCTGGATCCCAGGTCAAGCTTGTGTCAGGAATGACAGTTTGAGGCCCAGTCTGGTTCAGGCCTATGCTTGGACAAACACAACAACCTGTCCCGGCCAAAGTTCTTGTACAGATCGTTCCCTAATTCAAACATTATTGAAGATGGGTCAACAGACTTTCAGGCATGATTTCTGATGTAGAATAACAGGTCACACATTACATGTTCTTTCAGGCAGTTGTGATGTATGGTTTGATTTTCCACACTGTTTTTTTCTTCAGCTGGATTTAGATAGGGGTTAGTTTGTTGGTTGGTTAGTTTTAAACTAACTTGCTGTGCCAGTTATTTTGTAGAAATTGGAATTTTTTTTTACTATTTTTTACGTATTGAAAAGTTTGTGCAGACTCTTAAACCTCAGATTCTTTATGGAGAATTGAGCACATATCTAATGGTGCATGATAATTCAATTAAAGTTGAAAACACAATTGTAGATTATCAATTCAAATAAAGTCAGCAGGATCATGTGCAAATATTCCATAAAGTGCCAATAATCAACCAAATACTGCAGCAGTGACAATGTCGTTTTCACCAATAGGAAATCTACGAGCTACGAGCTACGTTGAAAATTTACAAGTGATTTCGTGACCTTGGTGCAATTATGACATCACTTTTATCCAGAAAGCACTGTAGGTTGTATTACAAACACCACCTGACAACTGCTAAAAATCACTAGCGTAAGCTTTAGACCAGTGCTATTAAAATTTCATACTCCTGGCCCACACAAATTGTTATTTGCTATATGATTGGATTTTTGGCTGAAGCTGTTTCTACTTGATTTAAAGTGGAGATGAGAATTTGTGCATCCCCAAAAGCCTGCTGTGGTTTGGCAGCTTTGCATTTCGTTTTTAATGTAATTGCTTGTGGTGTTTGACTGTAGCTCCATTTTTATCGGTTTTTCCATTGTGATGTCCCTCATTGTGCCTCATTTGTTAAAATTAGTGCCTGCATAGCTGAAGTTTCAAGTATTTTCTTGTTCTTTACCTGTTGCACTGCGATCACAATATCACGTGAAATTAGCTCTAGGTTTCTGATATAGCTCATATGATGTATGTCAAAATTTTCGGATATATTTCACACCTGTTTTCTCTCCCATATATGTATAACAAAAATTTCCAGCATATCAAACATTTCCAATACTTTTTGCTGCTGATTTTGTTGACTGCTTTGTTTATGATAAATACACTAGAAAACACTTGCTCAAAGTATTTTTTTTCAAACGTTGCCCCCAAAAAATATCTCACTGTTACAACTCAGATTTAAGTGTGATTAATTTACAAAACAAAGTAAAAGATTGGCCTGGCTGACCTTTGCACGCTGACAATGTAATGCAGTTGGTAAAAAAAATTATACAATTTTCACAAATCAAAAAAAAGTTATGAAAAACCTCCTGACTTTTTTGCACTGCTAAGTTTTAGGTGTGAATCTGCCAAACAATTTTTGTGAAAATTGCACTTTTTTGCGCTAAAAGAATGCAAATCCAATAAAGAAATGCCTTTTAAATTTACTAGGCTTAATTGAATCCATTTATGTTTCTTTAGGAAGCCAAAAATGCTTCATTAACATTTGCACTAATGAAAACCTTGGTCAGCCTAAAAGCAAACCATCAGTTCAAGGCAGCACCAGAGGTATGCAATGGTCCATACCTCATAGTGTGTCTCAAGCCAGAGAAGATGTTGATAAAGTGAGTGCTTTTTTACCATTTGCTTCGTCGTTCACTAGCAGGGTTGCTTATCACTTAAAACAGGGTGCACAACTTTTCTACTATTGGAGGTCGCATGACAGACTTTATTTTCATCCACAGTTGCCAATGAGACAAATTTGTAGTTTTCTGTTCATACAAAAGGTGAAAACCTTATGTATGAAAATCAATACTTTGTTTGGAACACAAGGTAAATACCTTTTTGGGGGGATCAACTTTTTAAAGGCAAAATTTACTCATCTGTATCAATATTATTGCTCTATTCGAAGTTTTTTCTGTCCATCTAAAGGTGAAAATCTTTGGTTTTGAGATCACCTACAAATCAAATCTAAAGTATGTGTGCTTGGCTGCCCAATCTATCTTTTACAGCCACAGATTGTGCAACCATGACTTGGGACAGCCTACTGTAACCAGATTTCCCATCAATTAAAATTGCTTTTCTATTTGTGTTGAAAGGTGCATAATCTATGTTCAAGGTTTGGCGTTGGTAATTTCTTGAGCCTTTGATTGTGTGATCTACATTTTATTGACAAAATGATTAATATGTAGCATTATTTGGTTCTAAAGCAAGTGTGTAGTGGTAAACACATATTGAATTAGCCCATCAGAGCCTGCAAAACATGGGAAAAATAATGTATAATCGACTTTTCTACTCATTGTTTTGGCATGAATCATTAATGTTTACAATTTATTTGTTCATACAAAAAATTATTCAGCTGTTTGATTTTACAGTTTGACTAATTTTTGAAATCTGACTTGTGTGGTAAATATTTTCCGTGACATCAGCTAGATGTATTTTCCTGCAATACGGAAGTAGAAACATTGCATAACAGCATTACTTGTTCTGATTTTTAATTAGGTGGGAACTAAATGCATTGTTTATGATGTTGTCTTTCATCCGGACACTTACTACTTATTGCAAAAGAATGAGAGATTTAAGAAAATGATTCATGATACTGCTCTTGATGCAATTGAAAGACAGTTCCATGTGAAACTTGATAAAGTTAATGTTAGAACACCGAAGATGACATTTAAAGGTATGATACATTGCAATAGAATAAAATGTGGTATGAAAGACAAACATTTAATGAATTGCTTTCTAATAACTAGGACAACTTGTCAGAAATTACATTTATTTTATTTACATATCTTTTTCTTGGTGCGGAGGAGCATTCCATTTTCTGATGGCATCAGATGCTGGCTCTGGTGGTATAAAGCCAGCATTGAGTATCGTCATTCAAAATCGTCAAACCAGCCACCCCTTGAGGTGTCCCAATGTATGGGGCATGCTGAAATATCATGGTCTGCGGTTTGCTTGATGGTGTCACACTCACGATTTGACAAGGGAGTGAGATCCTATGTACACACAGATGAATGAAAACTCGCACCACCAGTCTTTCGGCAATTGAGCTTAACCCAAGATGTTCTGGGCAAGCCCATTCCTAGGGGCCTATTACTCGCCCTAGGAATGAAACATGTGGTGTGGATTTGATTTTGGAATACTCCTCCATCTATAATGTATCCACCAAGCCACATAGATGCCTACTTCAGATAGGTCATTTAATAGTTTCCATGCGGCAGGCACAAATGGGCGTCTAGACTTCAGACTCTTTTAGGGCACATCTGGTGACCCAGCTAGTTGACGATGTAAAGTATAATCTGGGTCCAGGGTCAAGGAGAGCATTGCCCCCAATCAGCAAAGGAGAGTGTTTACTAGGAGAATGTTCAAGGAGAGTGTTTACACTTGGTCAAGGAGAGTGTTGCCCCCAATCAGCAACGCTTAGCTGGCTGGATGCCTGAAAAGATTAGCAGGTGGTCCATTGGAGTTGGATGCACATCCAGTGACTATGTGCAAGGCATCATTCAAAATACTGTTGATGAGACAGGTGTGTGTACTGTGACACCAAACTGGTGTGCAATACTCAGCTGTAGAATATACCAAGGATAGGGCAGCTGCATTCAGTGTTTTAGTGCCAGCACCCCATCCCAAATCCTCAAGTCACCTCAGAAATGTGACCCAGGTAGCAAGTTTTTTGCGCAATGGCTCAAGATGGTGGTAGAGCATGAGTGATCTATCCAGTTTTACCCTAAGTTTGGTTAAAACTGGGCAAAAGGGTAAAAGTTTACTGTTAACATAGACTTTAAGCTCATGTTTGGCCTCGCGATTGTGTAAATAAAAGGCCATCAGCACCGTCTTGGCGTGGCTGAGTTTCAGCCTCCAAATTCTGAGGTGTACTGAGATTCTAGCCATGTTTTGGCTTAAAGTTTCCTCCAAGCCCTTCCAGTCCCTAGAAGAATGCAACAAAGCCAGATCATTGGCATTAGCGTACTTTCTGCAGGTTGTGGAGGAAAGATTGGATGTATGAATATTAAAAAGGAAAGGCCAAGACCGATTCCTGAGGGATGCCATTTCTCAGATGTTAAAGCCTGCTTCTTTTGCTATCACTGGTGGCAAGGGTGGAGCTTCTATTTTGGATGAGCTCCAAGATCATCCAAACCATGTGCTTATGTGGTTGAAGTCTCAACGCTTGCAGGTGAGGCCTCGGTGCCAGACAGTGTCATAAGGCTCTCTCAGGTTGACAAACATGGCACTAGCTTTCTTCTTAGCCTCAAAGAAGTCCTTGATATTTTGCGTGAGCAAAATGGTTTGGTCCACAGTTGATCTGTTGTGTCAAAATCCAGCCTGCTCCCTTAGGAGCTGTGGATCAATAATTTGTTCCACAAGGTGTGGATAAGCCTTTCAAGGATCTTGTAGGAGACATAGAGGTATTGGGCAAAGCTCTTAGGGTCCTCCACAGGATTTTTTGGCTTTGGGATTGCAACCAGCAGTGCTCTTCTCCAGATTTTGGAAGTTTTGAGTTGATGAAGCAGGACAAAAGGAAGCCACATAACTAGGACTTTTGAACAGCTCCTACATGGAGTTTAAGCTTCAGTTAAATAGAACCAGGACCAGGAGCTTCAAGTGTTAAATGGTGACAGGGAAGTTGTTTAATGTAAAATTTCCAAAGATATTCGCTGGACTTGATGATGTGGCTCTCCAGAGGTCAGACAACTTTTGAGGTAGAATTTGAGATGACTTGCATTTAACATCCTTATATCTGCCATTTCTAACCAGCTGAGATGCGATGGCATCAACTGAGATGGGACAGTGACAAGGGGAGTGTCATGACCTGCCAGTAAGGTTTTTCAAGATACTCCATGCTTTTCAAATGGAATGTGAAAAGTCGATGCTCTGAACTGCTTCAGGCTTTTCAATCTCTCCATTTCCTGTCAAGCCTACTACTGAGCAGGGCCATGGCACCTCTGCTACTGTTGTTTCTGTTGGAAGATCTCAGGAACACTCAGTAAGAGGTTCTCACACTGCATCCCAGCACAGTATTTAGATGTGTTGATGATAACGTGGGATAAATCTTTTGGCTGCTGAGCTGATGACATTGCAGAAGTCCTGGTAGGCCTGATCTATGTTTGGTGAATCAGGTGGTAACAGGGTCTTGGTGAATTTATTCATCAAAGCTTCACCGGTTAAAGAATAGTGAAGCTGTTTACCCAGCATGTCGTAAGAGGTGACTATTGGGTACCTACCAATTGCAGTCTGACTGTTAATGGTGGGGTTGCCAGCTTAATTGCTTGGTTGGACCACTCATGTCAGAAAACTGAGGTTGGGGGTAAGCAAGGGCATGCTCCCTGTAGAAAAATTTTGCTCCAATAAATCCCCATGCATGGGGTAAATCCTGCCATCTCTGCTGAAGGGACAACACTGGATGGAAACTGAATCACTACTACTGAAGCTATGTTTAACGAGCATGCTTGGCACTGGCAAACAAACTTTAATGGTGTGATCAACGATGGTCGATGTTGTGACTTGGAAAACTTCTCTAAAACACGTCCGTCAAGTAAGCGGTTATCTGAGTCAACACTGGCAAATGCAAGATCAGGGTTGTTACCACTGTTCAGCGGCCAGAATGGAAGCTATCAGAATCCTTTGGATTATAAAGAAAGCAAGGCTGTTAATACTTGCCCAACCAGCCTGACACTCTCCATCTGCACTGTTGGCACCATAGCCCCAGTCAGCATGCAGGCAGTTAAAATCACCAGCATAAAGACATGGTGATGGAACACTGGTAGAGACGCTTGCAATCGTGCTGGTGGAGGTTGTTGTTGTTGTTGTTGTTTACCCGACCCCTTCCGAGGGATGGGGGCATGGCGGAAGACCATGGAGCCCCAGAAGCCGGGCAACTCCCCAGGGTCTGGACCAGAGGTCATAAAGAGACAGAGAGTCACCAAAGAGTGAGCGGCGCAAAGAGTCCGTAGCTGGACAGTGCAGAATGAGATGAGAGATGTCCTGGGACCAGTGTCCACAGGCGCTGCAAGAAGGATTCTCGATTCTGCCAATCCTGGAGAGATAGGAACCTAAAAGAAGGCTGTGTCCATTGCAGCGAAGACGAGAGAGGACACAGCGAGCATGACGAGGGAGCACAAGTTCCTCAGTGGAAATTGAGGGAACCTGTGTGTCAAAATACTTTGAGGAGACAGTACGCCTCCAGTCCGAGATAAGACGAGAGTGGATACGAGAGATAAGAGGAGAGAGACTACAAGGGATTGCGGAGGGCGCAAGCAGCGCTCCTCGTCCGGCAAGCTCATCAGCTGTGTCGTTCCCCGGGAGAAACGAGTGTCCGGGGACCCATTGTAGCCTGATAGAACAGGAGGAGAAGAAGGACAGTTCCTGCCAGATCTGCCACAGAGTTTGAGATAACAGGAAAGGTGGAGGAGAGGACAGGGTGGCGAGGACAGAACGAGAGTCAGACAGGAGAAGAAGAGAAGAAAAATGGCAGACTTTATGGTGTTGCCGAGACCAGCAAAGAGCGTGCAGAATGGCGCAGGCTTCAGCGGAAAAACTGGAACAAACTGGGCCTGCCGAAAAGGAAAGAGTGGCCTCAGTGCCACAGAGAGAGCAGTTGGCAAGAACGCCGGAGCCGCCCTTGCCAAAAGGAAAAGGAACAGAGCCGTCTGTCCAGAGTACCAGATCATGAGGAGGAAGAGAGTCAAGGTGGGCGAGAGCCGCACCTTGGCGAGAGTGAGGGGGATCAGAGCGAGAGCATGGAGTGGAAAAGGTGGACTCGACCGTGAACGAGGGAAGATTCCAAGGAGGACAGGGAGGGCAAGCAACAAGAGCCTCCCTAGAACAAGTAGAAGAAAGCATGAGCGGGTGAGTGGACGCAAAAGCTCTCCAGGACGATCTGCAGAGTCTTGGTTTCACTCCTAGTCTGGCCAAACCTGAGATGGGAAAGGAGGTTGGGAGACGAAGAGCCCGCTCATAAGAAAAAAGAGTGAAGTGAGTCAGAGTGACTCGTAGGGGAGGTAGAGAAGCCTTGGTGAGTAGTAGAGGGATAGGGGACGACGAGAGGCAGCCGGTGATGGTGCGACTGGCCGCTCGGTGAAGGTGTTCCAATTTGGTGATATTGGTAGCGCTTAGGAAAGGAAACCATCCGGGTGAAGCGTAAGTGAGAAGGGACCGAAGAAAAGATTTATACAGAACAGAGAGGGACTCCTTAGAGGGGCCCCAAGAGGAAGCAGAGATACAGCGTAAGGCCTTGAGACGTGGGAAAAATTTGGCCTTCAGCGAAGATACATGCCTAGAAAAGGAAAGAGTGCGGTCGAAGGTGACCCCAAGAAAAGTTGGAGTGGGATTAAAACGGAGGCTGGTGGAGGTTCGTAGAAGTTGACTGTTTTGCACCCATCGATGTCCACTCACAACCGATTTAAGTGGAGATTGCTTTAAAAGCATCTATCTTGGTCGCTCAAGAAAAACGTGGCAAGGCCACGCTTCTTGCTTAAGAAGAACCAATACTTCCACGCAAAGCTTGGAAGTATTGTACAGTGGATCTCATGTAATAGGATAACGAGAGCCTAATGCTGTACAGTAAGATGACAAAGAACGTTCATCTTGCTTGCAGTGAGGTCTTTGATGTTCAGCCGTAGAATGGTGGGCCTTTGAAACGTGTATGTGGGTGTTTTGCAGGTTTGATCCATATGCAATGCCTCATCCTGAAAAAGACGTTTGCTGATTAGCAGGCCCAGGCTGAACATTGGGATGAGTAGGTATCCTTCCATTTTTGCAGATTCAATTTTGGTCTGGCATGCAAGCTGCAGCAATAGACTTACGGCCTGGGCTGTGAGAAAGCATGTTTGCGAATATGATTGATGAAAAAATGACAATCTTAGACTACAATTTGCCCAGCTTCTTGAACATGAGAGTTTTCTTTTCAAAATCTGCAAAATTTGACTTAAAAACATCGGACTAAGTTTATTTTGTTTTTGTGATGATTTTTGGCTGGCTTTGTTAGTAATTATGCCAGGCGTTATTTTCACTTCAAATTGCTCTTGGTCGTCATTAGACATGACTCGTGGATGATTTAGCTCGCAGTCGCGAGATTATCATAACCATTACTATGTTACTCTTATATCATAGTTGGCATTGCTTCGCAGTTGTTCTGTAACTTAGCTATTATGGTTAGGGTTAAATTGTACAATGAAAAGTAATAGGCACACACTGAAGCAGATGCACTTCTTGCTTTTCTTTCATTATACTTTTTCTTTTGGCACAGTATTTGGTAAAAGTTGCATTATGAAATTGCTGTATACAGCTCAAAACATCTCTCTACGTTTTGCAAATTCTTATATCTTTGTAAAGCTAGAAGAAAAGTTGTCCTATGAATAACATTACTGATTAACTGCTTATGAGGACATCTCGTTACACAAATTTTGTTGGATCAAGTGCATAAATTTCCCCATGTGGGGAAATTTATGCACTTGATCCAGAATCTCAATACACTCCCTTCCAGTGTACACTGCCCCGTACATTTACATACCAAGCCTGCCCCTTCAGTGTACACTGCCTTTCTTTTAATGCCCTGCCAGCTGAGATTCGAATCCGCAACCACGGTATCTCAAGACCAGCTGTTCTAATGTTCTTAAGAATAAACTTGATAACTAACTGGGGAAAATTTTGCACTTGTTGTTGTCTTGGGGAAAATTTTGCACTTGTTCCATTTTGTTTACGAGTTCTAGATGATTGTGAATGACCGCGTGCATACTGTCGAAAACCACACTTGTTTTCTGAAGAGCAATTTCTTTAAATTGCAGTGAGGTCGTTTTGCATGCATCTAACATGTAAAACACAACTCTTTCTATGTTTGTTGAATTGTGCTTTTCCAAAACTACTTGACGTAAAAATAAGAAACTCCGTACGATTGCTCACCACCCTGGAGCGAGTGTCATAAAGAGGCTGATGATGTCACGATGCAATCGTGATTAAAGATAATGTGTATTAATCTGTATCTCGTGATGACTGAGGAAATCAATTTTAGACTCAGATTAAATTCAGTTAAGACTCAGTTAATGAATACCTTATTCATTAACTTGGATGACATTATACCCCTTCAGGAGGTCAGGTGATGTCATAATTAGGGCAAAATTATTGACCTAAAAAACATCTTATTGACCTAATAAAACTTGAGTGAACAAATTAATGTTTCCTGAGTTTTATATTAAAATGAACTGTTAATTAACGAAAGCACACAATCCTCAACAAAACTAGCAGTGCGCATGCCTTAAATAAGCAGCCTATTCTGCAATCATCAGGTGCAAGAATTGAAATGTAAAATCATGTATAGGTTTGGTTTTTCAAAGTTTCCATCTTTCGGTAATAGTTTTTGCAGCATGGAACTAACTTCTTTCCACAGAAGCATCTGTGGGCCCAGAATGATGAAGTAAACTGTAAACAGCCAGTGAAATATAAGGTCTTTCCGTGTTCATTATTTTAGAAATGTCACTGTTTTACATTCTTTTTTGATTGGAAAGGTTAGTGCTGCAAGTGTCTTCTCTGAAGTCAAGTTCATGGATAGCTTGCACCACCTTTTGTGATGGTGTACTTGGCACTTTCCATCTGCAAGCTTAACTAGACATTCATATCGGTCTTTGATGTTGAGAAGTTGAACCAGTTGTTTGCAAGCTAACTTTTGCTTAAGTAACTATTGGCTTGGCAATTAAGTTCTGGCCGTTTTTTAATCTATTAGCATTTTTATACATTCTTTTGATACATTTTTAAAAGAAAAATAAGAACTAACAACTATTTAATCAATGATATATTCTCCATTCGTACCTACAACTTTTTCCCAACGTTCAACAAGATTCTCAATACTTTTTCGGTAGGAATTATTTGATTTTGACTCGAAAAATTCATCCAAACAAGCTCTCAATTCTGCATCACTGTAAAACGAAACCCCACGCATAGCATTTGAAAGTGATCGAAAAAGGTGAAAATCTGTTGGTGCTAAATCAGGTGAGTATGGCGGATGTGGCAGCACCTCCCAGCCGTGTGTTTGAATAGCTTCTTTGGTCATGTTTGCGACATGAGGGCGAGCATTGCCATGCATTAAAAGAACATTGTGCTGTTGATTAGGTCTCTTTTCCTGAATAGCCATTTTGAGTCTTTCCATCTGTTGGACATAGAGTTCCTCATTGACTGTTTGATTTCTTTCCACACAATTCGTAATGAATAATCCCCTCCCAGTCCCACCATACACACAACATCGTTTTACGCGGATGAAGATCTTTGTTTCACACAAATAAATTTTCAAAACACAATATATTTAAAAAACGGCAAGAACTTAGTTGCCAACCTAATAAAATACTAGCTAGACCTTTCAAAAGTTTCCACAATCGCTTTCATGTTTGGTAAAATCTTTGCACAAGGTAAGGCAGCTTTTAACCGGCTTTTCCACCTTGTAACAACAGGTGGAGGAAGTCAACGTGAAGTAGCGAAGTTGGCTTGTCTGATTGTAACCGTTGCTGATTTGACTTTTGCGATTAGCTAATCAGCATCTTCAAGGTGAGATTTGACTTTCATAGCACAGTTGTACAATAAATGTGCTACATCAAAGAAGGACAAACTTTTTAGCCGGAGGGCTGCATTGACCATTTAATAGTTGGCCCAGGGCCAGTGCTTAAAATCTTGAAATAGCTGTATACGTAAAGCCTGACTTGATGCCTGACTAGTAGAACAGGGGTGGCCACACTTGCCGTATTAAAGAGCCAAAAATGGAAGAGATCATCATATTTAAAGCCTAAAATTAGGCATTTGCACCCTTCCGCCACTATAATCGCAACAGAATTTTGCAAATATTTCGTCTAATTGCATTAGATATATGGAAGTTTCTATGAGTGTTGGCGGGCCGTAGTTTGCCCGCTCTCGTGCTACACATGTCACAGGAAACAGCCTTGGATTGAGTGTATTAAAAAACTGAGTGTGTTGAAAAAACTTGCCCTTGTCACAATTAGTGTTTGTAGAGTTTCCTAAATTTTTTCAGCATTATGACATCATAGAGCGAGTTGAAGCTATATGCCAAAGATTGTTCCTTTTTGCTAGAAATATTTTAAGGTATTTGTCTTATTCCGTCTTGATCTATCAATTTGATGTACTGCATTTGCCGCTATTTCGTTCGGTTATTTGTCATCATATCGTCATTGCTTCGTCATCATTTGTCGCATTTCGTCACACTTCATAGTATGTGTTTATACGAGGTGTGTTATAAAAGTTCTAGGACTAAGGTCACAATAATTTTTTTAAATTTAATCAAAGAATTATACATTGTCCTCTTTAAAGTAGTCCTCCTTGAGTTTAATACACTTTTCTATTCTTTTCCATGCATCGATGCTCTTCTGGAATGACTCTTGGGAGATTCCCCGAAGCTCCTTCGTTACGTCATTTTTTTATGGCATCCGTACTTGAAAAATGTGTTCCTGTAATGATGTTTTTAACTTTGAAGAAAAGGAAAAAGTCACATGGAGCAATATCTGGCGAATAGGGGGTTACTCCAGAACTGTAATGTTTTTATCTGCCAGAAACTTCCGTATGCTTAATGCAGTGTGTGCGGGCGCATTATCGTGATGAAGCAGCCATGTGCTGCCTTCCCACCTCGCTTTTTTTCCCTTACTGAGCGAAGCAAACGTTGCAGGATTTCTTTGTAAACATGCTGATTGACAGTCTGACCCTGCGGCAAAAATTCATAATGTACCATGCCTCTGACATCAAAAAATGTTTCATTTCTACTGGTGGAAGGTTTTCCACCCCTGGGATCATCCTCAACATCCTCACGTCCTTCTTTGAATCTTTTGTGCCAGAGGAGAAAAACTGTTGAACGAGACAAAGTCTGCTCTTGGTAGACTTGTTGAAGCATACAGAGAGCTTGTGAAGGAGATTTTTCCAAACCGACAAGAAATTTGAGGTTGGTTCGTTGCTCTGTTGTCGTTACTCAATCTTCAAGCAAAATAACAAAATTTGTAAAACGACAACAAATATATAAACTATTTTCTTCTACACCTGAAATGGATAATGAATGTTATAGTGAGCTGAAATTGCGGTTAAATACTCTCAAGAAGTTATTAAATCGTCTGCCATTTAACTTAGTCTTATGGCTTAGCTATAACTTTCACAGAGAGCACAGTCCTATAACTTTTATGACACACCTCGTATATTGCTGTGACCTCAAAATTTCTATTTATAATCTGACTTGCTGAGATGGTGTAAAGCCTAGGCGTATGTTAATAATTTGAAATTTTTGTTCTGTATCATAATTGAGTTCAAATACTTGATATTAATAGATGCTTTGACAAGGGCTTGATGCAAGCCGAAAACGTTTGGCTTAAAGTGTGTGTAAATATGTAATAAATTACCGAAAACGGGAAGTGGTTTAGTATGGCTATGCAGTATCGTTTTAGGGATTTTGAAAGTTACTTCCTTTTTTTAAATTGTATCGTAGATTATGATTTTGAATTTATCAATCAGTTTGGACATCCATCACTTTGGAAATTACGTTGGATTTATGATAAAGAGCCTAAAGATACCCGAAAACGATTTGATATTATATAGATCTAATACGATCGTTTTAAAAGTGCAAAACTGGAATGCCAGTCAACGATAAAAGTACTATGGAAAAATCTGTGAGACTTTTCCACACTTTTCAAGTCGGTGGGGAATGTGCAACCTCTACTTCCATTTCATCAGGAAGGAAAAATACCAGCGAAGTTGAAAAAGCCGTCAGTATGATGAAAAGTGGTACAGCGTCGGGAAAAGATGCTACGAACGTCAGCAGCATTTGAGTCAGGCAGAGCAGGTCTGGAAACTTCTCGCCGAAAAATTCACCCACTACTTGGAAAAATCTCGTGTTGCACTGCGTACTACTTCGTTGTTCTGTTTTCTTTTGTTCCGCTTAATTATTTTTTGTGCACTAACAATTTCCACGCATCACATGGTGTTGCAACTTTTAATTAATGCCGGTGGGTCAGTTTGAGCAAGTACAAATCGGCGTACAGGCGTGGCTCGGTGTGGGAACAATCTTAGGTTTTGTGTAGTAGGATTAGTTGATTTTGTTTTTACTTTACGTATTAATCTTTTGTTTTGTATTATATTTAAATAGAGGATTTCGTTTGGAGTTGATTAATGTTAATATACAGTATATGTGAGTTACCGAATACGACGAAGTAAGGAAAAAAGCCGCACTTTCAACTTACAAGAGACAGAGCGAACGCTGTTGTTGCTGCACTGGCAGTGAAAGAATGAAGCGCCATTCTACTATATATGCAGTATGCAAAGAGGTCCTGTTATATCAAAGGCCCATAACGCCTGCTGATCCTGGTGCAAAAGTTTTTCTCAAAGATAATCTTTAACAAATTATCAATATAATCGGACAAACAGCAACCAAAAAAGCAAGCCAGCTTTGGGAAAAAGTACTGTACATGTACCCTTTATTTTCTCTACCACAAATGCTTCCACGAGCAAAAGAACACAGACTGCCATTATGTATGACGTTTGTAGACTGAAAAGGTCTTCAGTTGAGTCAAAACAAATGCAGTAATAAACACGCTGCAAAAGCTAGAAATTAAAGGCTCAATATACAGAATTGCTCAGGAAAGCTGCTTCCTAACGTATCACTAACTTAGCTTTGCATTGTCACCTGTGCGAGTACCTGTTAATGAAGAATGAAACCAGGAGATACGATCTAACAAAAACTCTTTACCGCATGTTTGAGCGGATCATATGCTTGATTTCGAAACTATAATGTTAGAATCTGGAAACAAACAATTTTTTGTCACGTGTTGTTTGCTTTTGAAATTACAGTCGGCTTTTGAATGGCATTTTTATTTGGCAATGAAACAAATTACCATGAATTTCAGTAAAAGGAAGACTTTTTACCAACTTTTAAGCAGTCGAAGTTCTGTGACTGTTTGACTGCTCAAAACTTGAATGAACTTCAGCTTGTATACTAATGGTAACTTTAAAATGTGTGCTATGCCTGACTAAGTTGTGATTGCTGAAAAACTAAGCATTTTATGTAGCTTTAAACGTTTCTACTCTCCTACCGTCAATCAAGGAAAAACATTGGACCGTCTTTTTGTAAAGCATTAATGTGCTGTTAGGTCTGTAATTATATTTTATTGCATTTTTCTGCTTTAAATGATGAGAAATCTTTGTTTTTTGTGTCAGCAAAGTGACTACTACTGCAAACAAATGTGTTTTTTTTGGTTTCACCAATGTGTGCTTTGCAGGTCTTCCAATGTCTTCCGTGATTCGCACTCCCAATCCAAATAGACCTCCAAGCAGTAACAGTGCAGTAGATGAAGATGTAGATCCGAGATTAAGACTCCCACCTCATCCTACAGAAGTGAAACATAATTGTAAGTTTAGCTTTTAAAACGCAGTGGTATACGCGAACTCAGTCTAACATCTGTTGTCTGGCGTAAAATAATTCTCATTTATTATTTGTAGCCCAATGCCTTCTAGTTGCAGTAACCAAATTGCTGCATGATAGTTTTTCTTATTTTTAGACTTAGTTTCAATTTCTAATCTTTTTAACGAGAATTTGTACACGAAGGTGGTTTTACCTTCTTTTTCTGTACATACGAGATTAGTTGTTGCTAATGTGGTGTACGTGCACCATTCGTCCCTTTATTTGTGTTTTAGCTTTGATTGCTTCTGACACATGTTAGGATGTATGTCGGAGATATTAAACCACAAATTTGTTTGCTCTGAAGTTCAACTACAGTTAATGCAGGCATTTTTATTTTGGACGTAGGCAATGGAACTGATTCTGGAAACAAAGTTGATGATCAAGAAAAGGCGACAGCAGAAAAAAAAATTCTCAAACATGTTCGTCCTCTAGCAAAGAAGAATGAGGACGGTAAGGATTATATTAAACCGGACTACAATATTACGCACAGAGGCCATTTTGATATTCAAGTAAGTTGCATAACTTTTATCAACCTTAAATTCGGTCAATGTGGTATTGCTAGAGACTATCTTACTTCACACGAGATCGTTTGCGGTTATAACTCCGCTTTGTCAAGTACCCTTTACATAAAGAGAACACTGCTTATCAGTGTGATTGTTGATTTGCAACACTGGACACAAACTGCAAGGTGAAGAACAATTAATGAATATGTATTATTTTAAACTATTTGATTGAACGTGAAACGTAACTTGGTTGAAAAGGTGTATTGTATGGTCAATTACATAATTGGTACTAACCAGCATCGCCCGTCAGGGGTACCAGTCAGTGTTGTTAGATTGAAGTATCGGTTCAGCCAGCTCTGCTAGCTTCAGCCAAATAACATTTATTGAGAGCATTAACAAAAAGTTGCTATGAATAGGGTCATCACCCCCGTGCTTCTAATTTTGATCATCGTACTGTAAATTAGGACTGGTCTTACAAGCTATATTTTCACAAATTTTATCCGTTCCTTCCGGCGAGTATTTGCCACAAAATGAAAGCTAAGTGCCGTAAGGGTTTTTGTTTTTTGATTACAAAAATAAGTTTTTTGGTGGCAGACTGATTTCATGACTTGATGCAACACATTTGTTGTTGTTGCTGTAACCCGAGTTCTTCCATGAGATTGGATCATGATAGAAGACTATTGGAGCCCCTAAAGTTGGCCACTCCCCAAGGCCTGGACCAAAAGTTGTAAAGAGGAAAGGTGTTGCCAAAGTGTCTGCAGCTGGACAGTACAGAAAGAGATGAGGCGTGTCCTGGGTCGAATGACGTGAGGGGCTGCATGAATGATTTTTAGTTCTACCAATTCTAAAGTGACAAGAATTTTAGTGAAGGCTGTGTCTGCTGCAGCGAAAACGGGAGAGGTCACAATTAACGTAGCAAGGAAGCTCAGGTTCAGCAGTGGATACTGAGGAGACTTGTATGTTAAGGAACTTCGATGAGATAATTTGCCTAAAGTCTGAAAGAAGATGTGAGCCAAAAAAGGCTGTGTCTGCCGCAGCAAAGACGAGAATGGTCGCAACTAGCGTTACAAGGAAGCTCGGGTTTCTCAATGGATACTGAGGGGACCTATGTAGTAGTGATTCAGTTTCCATCCGGTGTTGTCCCTTTAGCAGAGATGGCCGGATTTACCCCATGCATGGGGATTTGTTGGAGCAAAATTTTTCTACAGGGAGCATGCCCTTGCTTACCCCCAACCTCAGTTTTCTGACATGAGTGGTCCAACCAAGCAATTAAGCTGGCAACCCCACCATTAACAGTCAGACTGCAATTGGTAGGTACCCAATAGTCGCCTCTTACGACATGCTGGGTAAACAGCTTTACTATTCTTTAACCGGTGAAGCACGGCAGGCCAATCCTCTCTATGTGCTCTCCAATCCTCACTTCCTCTCTATGTGCTAGGAATTTGCGTGAGATAATACGCCTCCAGTCTGAGAGAAGAGTGGATATAAGAGGTAAGAGGAGAGACATTGAGCAGTAGATGGCTAGATCAGTGCACCTTGTTTGACCAACTCATCAGCTGCATTATTGCTCGGAAGAAATGAGTGGCCGGAGACCCATTGTAGCCTAATAGAAAAGGAGGAGGAGAGAAAGGATCTTTCTTACCAGATGTACCAGAGAGTGTGACATAGAAGGAAAAACGGAAGAGAGGACAGTGCAGCAAAGAGTGAGCAAGAGTTTGAAAGTGAGAGAGGCGAAAGGAAGTGGTAGTCTTGTTGGTGCTGCTGAGACTGACAATGAGGTTGGAGAATGGCAGAGGCTTCAGCAGAAAATCTTGAACACATTGGGCACGCTGAATAGGAGAGGGTGGCTTCAGCGCCACAAATAGAGCATTGGCAAGGATGCCAGAGCCTCCTTTACCATGAGGAAAAGGACAGAGCCATTAGCTGTCGCAAGATAATGAAATGAGAGGAAGTCAAGTTGGTCAAGGGCTGCTGTCGCATAAATAGAATTTTGGTTCTATCTCAACTTTAATTTTTTTCTTAAAATTGAGGCGACTAATAATATCGCCCGAATAATTCTTTCTGATTGCAATTTAACAGCTAGGTGAAGATTGACTTCTACCAAATACTTAACCAAGATACTTTAAACTACTCACTTCTCAATCAAGAACAAAACAAATATATTCACAAAATACTTCGGAACTTTAAATTCCTTCGCTCGTCGATCACAACCAATGCACTTTAATATATCGATCAGAAACCGACCAGAAAACCAAATCTATCAATTAATCGCTTGATTCTTGTCATGCTAATAATTTACAGCAAACCACCACAGAATAACACGCTATCCGTCTCTTTACCCTCTTTGTTACTCTTACTTCCTCTCTCTTCTCTCCACACTCTGCATGTGTAAAAATCTCGCCGCCTTATATGTATGAATGGGACACTATCCAGAAACTTCAAGAACGACATCACATGACAAAAAAACAGTTACTATATCGGCAATTGAAAACTTTCGAGAAGAAAAGTGTGTTTCTGGATCAGTTTTGAGCGTAAACCACATGATTTGCCATTATTACGTCACAAACAAGGCATGTACGATACAAATTTTAACTCGAAAGAAAAAAGGGTTTTTGCAAAACCAACCAGGATATAAAATCAAGTTTGGACTCGAGACAATTCTAGATTCACAAATAAAATAATTACAGCAGAACAAAAGCAATAAATTACAGAGACTATACATACAGTATATAAACTATTCCAACGAAGCAAATTTGCTTGTTCGTGACAGCTGCACTTCGGCAAGAAAGAGAAGGGTCAGAGTGAGAGCATAAGAGAGAATGAGCTGGAGACAAGCACCGTAAAAAAGAGAAAGGGACTCCTTGAAGGGGCCCCATAAGAAAGCAGAGATACAGCGCAAGGAGACAAGGTAGAAACGTCGCCTTAGCCTGGCATAAATATATGTGTAGAAAAAGAAAGAATGCAGCCGAAAAGGATCCAAATAAAAGTTGGAGTAGGATTGAAGCAGAGAGCGGAGTTGAGCAGGGAGAGACGGAGCTGAAGATTAGTTTGGTGGGAATCGACTAAAAAGAAGAAAAGACTTCACCTTTCTTCAGATTGAGATGAAGATGCCTGTGCTGGAGCCAGTCTTTCAGTCGAGTTAGAGCTCCTTGTGTAGTCTTCGCAGCAGCAGGTACAGAGGTAAGACTCTGAAATCATTGACATATTTATAGAGCTATAAGTTAATAACCTACTACTGACTCCTTTTTGTGCTTGTAGTTCTAGTTTAAAACTTGAAATCTCTGGCTGTGCGTACGCTTCTTGCTTGCAGCATAAACATAGTCAGTGGAAGGTAAAGTGACCCGAAGTTCGGAGTCCAGCTTCTACAATTGAGTTATTGCACTAAGTTATGGTTTAACTGGATAACTCATCGACCAGCTTTCTTGTGCTACGACAAGAGGATAACTTTTCTCTAAATCCTGCAAGATTTCACTTTAAAACGCGGCATTTTGTTGCACTTTGCAATGCGTGATAAAAGTATCTTAAGGGATTAAGAAGAGTATCCAGGCATGTCATATGTCTATTACAAAGGTATTCTAGCATGGAGTCGACCTACACTACAGTTATCTTAATTTTTTTACCTTCAATTGCATTACTAAAAAATGTTTAAACCACGGTGTTAGTGCTGTAATATATCATTTTATTTAAACGGCAAACATATCAATATTAGGCTTACTAGTTACGTTTGCTTTCAAAATGACAATCGAAAGTACAGCTGCAGCCTGTTGTTTTCAATCAGTTGGTTCCAGACAGCATTATGACGTCATATTGTAAGAAAAAAGTTTTTTGAGGTGTTGAAGAAAAAAAGGAAAAACCACGCATAAACAGCGTTTGAATGCCTAGTCGCTTCTTAATGTCAATAAAGCTTAAATTATTGAAGGATTACTTTTACGAAAGCATCTTATTGATGTCTCGCAACAGAGCTTTCAAACTGCGTTTTTTCAGTCAATATTTTTTGAGAAAATGAAGAAAACAAAGTTAACAATTTACCGTTAAATATGACGTCATCTTACTCAAAGAATGATTTTTCTTAAAGTTAGTTAGTCGGGTACTGGCACGCTTTCCTTCGTCAAGAATTGTCTTCATTTATGTCTTCATGATGAAGTCACAAAAATTTTATAACTTATGCCACTTTCCTTTGAGTTGTAACCAATCGTGCCAGGTTTCATGTTTGTGCGTGTAGTACTTTCGAATGAGTTAAAACAGACGGACAAGCAGATGGAATTGTGTTTTATAGTATAAATGTAGTAGTTTAGTGCACAGTGTGTGGGGTCGGTTTGTACAAGGATGTTGCGGGCTAGAAGGCTATTTAGCTTAACTTTGCAGATTTAGTAGCAACAAACAGCGTTGTTAGCTATAGTTGTCATTGTAATGTTAGAAGAATTGGTGGAAGAGCTCCAGCTACGGCACTCAATAGTATTCAGATGATTAAAGCTTTGGTTCTCATTTCCGACCTAGGATGCTTTAATTTGCTTTAAGGAAGTCAAAAAGTTTCCAGCAGTTCTCTGAAAATTTGATTTGATAGTTGAAGTATCTGAAAAATGCTTAACTACTATAAGTTAGTTGAGACTTTATAAATCCCTAATATGTTAATAATTTTTTAGGATTTTCGAATTGCTCCTGGTAGCGTCCACAACACTCGCCCCAAAGAATTGGTCATTCACATCGACCTTCCCTTGCTCAGCGCTGCTAACTCTGTTAATCTTGAAATATTTGAAAAACGACTTCATCTTGATTCAGAAAAGCCAGCTAAATACAAGCTCGATTTCGAACTCCCATATCCTGTAGCTGAAAGTAAAGGTATGTTTAAAAACTGCCATGAATTTAGATACTACATACAAGGTACAATGTGTTGCAAACAATTTATTGAACTTCTAATTTCTGAAGCAGAACTGCTTTTTCAATGCTATTGATAATTTTTTTTACTTCAAATCAAAACGTTTCACAATGACATTTAAAGTGAGGTTAAAGGATGTTCAACATAATTAAAACACTCTACCAGCATTTTGTATGATAATGATCCCTAGGTTTGTATTTTAAAATTGGTGCAAAGCTTTCAGTGCTGAATACTAGATGTGCTTTAGCAATGTTGTTGCGTTTCGAGAACAGAAGATGTGTTGATATCTGTAAAAATCAACTTGTAAAAATTACGGTCTTATTTCTAGAGCCTTGGCAAAGTGCTGGTCATCCTTACTGGAATGAGTTAACAACGATAATTTTTGATCCTTTGGTGGTACGTTTTACCCCATTCATTTTTGAATAAAAAATAACTTTCGCCCATTTATCGAGATATTTTTACTACCAGTTCAACTTGAAGAGCAGTTGCTCTCAAACAAATATTCAAAAACTGTTGTCGGATTTAGGGTTTGCCAAATTCGATAAAAGTCGTCATTGCCTAACTGTCACGTTAGAAGTATTACCTCCTCCTCCTAAACTTGCTCCGTTTACCTCTACTCCTTCACTGGTAACGCAGGTGGAAGACGCTAAGAAATGTGACAAAAAAAAGAAAAGCGAAGGTAACATTATTTGTTGAGGTTTCTGTCAGTTATTTTTTTTGGGAGGGAGGGGAGCATTAAGAAGTAGTTATTTTCCTATATTATAATATCATGTGGTAACAGTATTTACTATTTAAATACTGAGAACTAAAATTCGCTAGTTCTGTAAGTCGTTATGGTGCGAAGGAAATGTTCCGGGCTTTAGAGCACGTAGAAGTTTGTAGTCTTTACGTCAACCATCTTCAACAACTTAGCTGGTCAGCATCATTGAAATTTGTGATGAAAGGCGTATGAATTGTTAGTGCTCATCAAACTGGGTGCAAAATGCAAATGGTTAATGAGAGACGTGCGCCTCTAGAACAAATGATGTAAAATGTCATTGCTTTGCAGAAACTGCCTTAAGTATTTGTTCCACGACGGAGGTTGATGTGCCTCCTACAAATGAATCGATCAAGAAAATTGGAATCAAGCAGTCTACGAAAGGAGGCGATATTAATGAAGCGACTGAAGTCACTTCTGAAGCAGTGCTAACTAATATGTAAGTAAAGGATTGGAAAATTGCAGCATTAAAAAGGGATTGGCGATGTTTCTTTTGCCGGCAGCGTTGAAATTACTAAATTGAGCTTGAATAAAATGTCACAAGTTTTTTTTTCGTGACAGCGCAATAAGACTTGTTTTTCTAAAAGCCAAACCTCTGATTGTTGTAATTTTTCAGTGCAACTCCTCCGAAAGGAAATTATTTCCAACAACCAGAATTCGTTGAAGAAGGTCGACGCCATTATCAGGAAGGAAGCAAATGGAAGAACAGTGAATGTAAGTATGTTTTTTATGATTGATACCATGAAGAAACAAGCCCAGATCAGTCCTTAAATTTTTAAGATTTCTAGAACAGGGATCACCAACCCGTCGGCGCTAGGTTACCCGTGAGAAAAAACATAGACTTCAAAGTAAATTCTTCGCTTTCAATTTGGCATGAAAGTGCAAAAAGTCGATTTCAGAAGAATAGGGTTTTACCTATAGTAGGCCCAAAATTTCTTCAATACGATTAGTTAATGATGCATCTTTAAAAATAAAAATAAAAATTCTCCATTTCCGATTTGGCTTTGTGGTACGTAAATTTAGCCGTCGATGAACCAATCACGGACAGAATTGTGTTATTTAAGCCCCAGCCCTTGTCAACGGTGAGCCAATGGTGGATCTCCAAAACAAAAAAAGGAAAAAAGATCTTCACTTTCGATTTGGTTTAGAATTACTAATACTATCAAACTGTTCGCCCTTCGCATAAGTACACAGGAAGTAGCTCGCGGTTTTAAAAAGGTAGGTGACCCTTGCTCTAGATCGTATTCTTAAAGTTTAATTTTTTAGACATTTTTTGTTTTCAATTTCATACTGAAGACAACTCACGAATTGTATCAAGACTTAAATTTAGTCACATCATTATGCAAGTTTATTCCGTTACATTTTTGTTGGTAGTGTAGATATTAAACATTGAACATAAGTTCTCTCGGTACAGTGGAGCTGTTGCGAGCTTCAAAAATTTAAACACATTATTGGAAATTCTAAACCTTTTATAAATGACATTGATATTGGTCAGAAAAAGTTACAGCTTGATACGACGAGCATTTGTCAGCAAAGACATTCAATTTACGAGCTTGTTCCTACCAGGTAGGTAAGTGCTTGTGGTGCATTGTATCAACAAAATATACTATACATGAAGCGACAGTGCTGAGCAGTTAAAATGATTTTGAATTTTTTGATAACAGGTTGCGGAAATTCTAAAAGTGATTTAAAAGAGGAAACGGACAAGTCACCATTGACAAAGAACTCTGCTTTCCTCATTGACATGGTAATGAAGTACGAAGGTTTGATTCGTCGATGTCCGCAGTATGCATTTCATCAAGATGATCATTATGTGTGCTTTGTCATAGAAGTGCCGCATATCTTCGAAGAAAGTTTGTGGTAAGTACAGGATGCAGCTTCATGGGTGCCTGGTATTAGTTATGAAGCAGTGTTGCCATTTCGTGCTTATTTCTAAAATTTGTCTTTGAACACAATCTTAAAAGTATGAATGTGCGTATTGCTGAGAAACGTGCTTATTATGTAGTTATGTGCTTACTTTGTCGTAGAATTTTATTGCCGATACCTATTTTCTGATTTAGGTTAGCTGATCTCAAAAAAACAGATGTTCTATTTGAGGAAATGTGAATTGAATTGCTTTTCATTTTTTTTTTAAGAATCCTGGTCTAGGCTGGTGGTAGCCTGGTTATAAATATCATAACGAAACAAATCCTAGTATTGCCCCGGGTCCAGCAATCGTTTAGTAGATTTGCAAGTAAAAGCTGGTTTCCATTAGGCGTAAATTGCAGGGGCAGCGTGAAAAATTCTTTGTTTCTATATTTAGTTTTATGCGCGCTACGAGAACGCTGGTATGCAAAATTGTATTGGTTTTCTTGTAACCAAAAGATAAAATCACGAAAAGTTTGCATGAAGTAAAACCGTATTAATTTCTAACTGAAGTCAATAATTTTTAAGTAAATTGAAGATTTTTGCTTCAGAAATAATATTAGTTATTATTAGCTGAATCACATTTGCTTGCTTGTTATTGTTCCACAGCATTCAAGGATAGCATAAATCTTGATTTTTGTTGTCAGTGTGTAGTATATGCTGCAATGGTTTGGTATTGCATCTATGGCAAGTATATTGATGTAGCATATGTTATTGGGTTAGTAAACGCCGGGCATCAGATGTTGATTGTAGCCAGAGCAAATAGGTCAAGTTTGTTTCGTGAACTGTACCCCATTAAAGAAGTAGGCGACTCTCAGAAGACTGGCTGGTTTGACATATTCTAATCATCTAAGCAGAATAGAATACTTTTTGAAATAATGTTTGAAACGCCAGAAAGTCATAAAAAATTAAATTTATATCATTAAAAGTCATTGGATTTGGTTAAGAAAATTGTGTGGAAACTGTGCCCGTGGCCTGAACCAGGGGTTCGACTGTAACTAGGCTATGTTTGACGATGGGCATGTGCCCAGTGATGGCCAGTGTTTTAATTTTTGTGCACTTTCTCGAACTTCTTATAATATGGATAAGGTGACTGTGTGTTGATATCAAATTCAAACCTTTTCAGGTATGTCGTATACGAAAACTTGGTGCAGTTCTGTTGTTTATCTGAATGTCTTGATGATGATATGGTTAATTCTGTATTCCAACTTTGGATCGAGTTTGGTGATAATTGCTTGATTGAACCTCAGAGATCAAGAGTCGATGTGTCAGCCAACAACGCGGTGTTCTGTCTGCGCAAATCAGTGATTGGCGTCGAGTGGCAGTGCTTCAAAGCTGGATTCGATAAAGAGAACTTGGATGTAAGTGTGTGATCAACATAGAAGAATGTGTTCAGGAGCTGCTTTCCTTGCCTTTAGCCGATGGAAAGAAAAGTTCGTGACTTCATGTTTATATTCTTCGTGCAATTGGTCATCAGAAACTCGTGTGCTTTAGATAGAAAAACTTTCAGATCTGGTTCGAAGTTATCAGCGCTGCACGCGCAGTGCATTTTCGTTCACTTGTAAGAAAAGACTTGGTAAAATGCTTCTTCATGGTCACAACGCTGCAGAAATTACGCGGGCATTTTATTTTAAGTCCATGTCAAAGTTTATATTAACTGGTTTTAGGCCTACTAGTACAAGTAAAAGAGTGCAGTAAGTGTTACTTAGAGTAATTGAGCTTTTACCGTTGCAGACTCGACGTTTTTCTACGGAAAAAACTGTGTCCGAGTTGTATACGCTGGTGTTCAAACACGCCGAAGGTGTATCCACAACACCACTTGCTGTGTGCAAGGCAATACAGAAGGACAAGGATCTGGTAGTCATTGATTTTGAAGTGAGCAGATGCTTCAACATTGTGATATGTAGTCAATTGCTGTCAATTGAGTTGACTAATAGAGTGACGAACTGGCGGTGCGAAATACTGGAGTGTGTGCCTGCGTGCGCGCGTGTGTGTGTGTGAAAAACGAAAATCGATATTTTAAATTTCGATTTTGTTCCCGTTAGCAGAAGACCGGATTCACCTCATGTTACTCGTAATTTTTAATCGCATTACTGTGTCGCCTTAACGCAGTGGGCGATGAGCATGCACTGATATTCAGGAATATATAGGAATATAAAATTTTCAGAAAAAAACCTTCACGATAGAAATCTTGGTTGTTGCAAAGACAGGTGGACAAGTGGACAAGGTGCATTGTCTAATTCCAAGTAATGAAGGAAAACGTTAGTTTTAGCTATCAGAGAATTGCGTTTCAATTTGCGATATTCTGTTGCCCGTGGCAGAGTGTCTCCCGTTTGAAATTTGCATGTATTTCAGGAAGCGAAAAACAATTCCAATGCAGCTCATAACAACACAAAGGTACTAGCAATTACCAAACATCTAAACTTGCTTTTCTGTTAATGAGGGTCTATAAAGTAGAAGTTTTGCGATCTCTATATAAGTTTCATGATCCTCTACTACATCTGCAATTTTAATTACTTTGGTTTGTGTTTTGCTTAAGCCAAGCTGGTAATATGTTTTACATCTTGTTTTACATGAACGTATTTCCTCTTCACTCAGTTGAAAAATATATGTAGTGTCTCTTGGCAAAGATTTTGTTCCAGAGAAGCTGAACTTTTGGCATAGGTTGATACGCCCATAATAGCTGGTATAAGTAGCCGTGTAGTTGATGAGTGAATCAAGAAACGGCATATGCTGCAGACCGTTTGCTTGTACTGCTTGTCACTTCGTAGTAGTTACTATTTTGCTTGCACCAGACGCGGTAAATTGAGATGGGAAGTTTTTTATTGAAATCGAGAACTATAAAGTAGCGCGTAACGTTTAATGGCTCTCAGATACGAAACTTTATTTTGATTCCATTTTCATAATTGCTTCAGAAGTGAAAATCTTCTTAAAAATTGTTTAAAGGTGCAAACCTTTTCCATAACGCCAAGGATTTCTTCTGCTTTTTTTTAAACTGCCGTCATTTATTTTTTCTGTTTGCTTACAATTGGTCTATCGAGTGACAGTGCATCAGTTTCAACAGCAAACGCGATAAGTTTGCATTGTAATAACATTATTTGTGTTTGGTAATAGAAGCAATTGCAATTTATTCATCAAACAACGTCTGAAAGCAAGGAAAATGGATCCAGTGTTAAAACTTCCGGTGAGTTGTAAAGGACTAAATTACAAATCAAGACCTCGGAGATGCCGATATTTTTTGCACCTAATGTAACATCTGTGCATTAGAATCACTTTTACTTCCCCATCCTTGTACGAGGTTTTTGATTCTATGCTTGTCTTTCTACTCCCAACTTCTTTACGCCAGGCTTTGACCAGCGAGGGAGCGTTAAATTTTCCGTTTTTTTTTACTGATGCTGGTGATCATGTGGAATTAAAAAACTCTTAAAACTACTTTTCTAAGCTGCTTACAGTTATAACATTTTAGATTTTTGTGTCTTACCATGCTCAATCATTTTGTAAGACCAATAAGGCTAAAATCGTTATCATTGCTTCGCTTTCGTCAATTTAAGTAATGATAACGATTTTACCCTGCTTTTTTTGGCATCAGCTTGGAGTGCAAACTTGATCGATTTTATTTTAAGTTTATTTCTTTACAAGTCCTAGTTCTGCATATTAAAAATCCGAGTTTCACTTAAAATTTTGAGCAAGTTTGTTGCCGAGTGCACTTAAATAACCCTTTTTTAGTATTTTCCTGAATGGTGTAGCCGCTGTGATGTTGTGGTAATTGCTATGGGGTTCGGATCGAAAGATCTGGAGTTCAAACTCTATGAAAGTACAATTGGTATTCGCTAGGAAGGGCATCCAGAATTTAAAGTGCTGCGTTATTCCAGTAAAAAGTCTGGTTCAAAAGCGAGTGTGTAGTGGTAGACGTGCATCGAATGAGTTCGTCTGAGCCTGCGTAATCTGCAAATTAAAGACTTAAATCAATTTGCTATCCGTAGCATTGTGTTGACGTTTTTGATTTCAGTTGCGCGATTTGTAACCTAAATCGGCGATTGGTTACTTTCAAGTTCAACAAAATGATCTTATTCCGAGTTCATAATCTTTGAATTCACTTTTTTTCGCAGAACCACAACACGCCGATGCCAAATTACCCAAACAATCCAATAAAGCTTCCTTTTCGAACTCCGTTCAGACTAATGTAGCTCGGGCTTCTCAAACTGAGGGGCAGTCACGTGACAGCGACGACGACGACGAAGAAGTGGGGAAGGGGGACGGCGGTGCTTCCCCCGCACAGGGATTGATCACCATAACAAATTCCGACGAATCAAAAGAAGTCGTCGCCAACCACGTGACTAAATCTGCTGTGAAGCTGGCTTCTGATTCGCTCATTTTTGAATTGGATGACGACGTATGATTGACGTCGTCGCTATTTGTAGTCATAATATTTATGCAACTTTTTTAGCATTTCAAAGCATCTTGTTCATTGTGATAAAAAAACCTATTATTTCTAAAAAAATTATTACACCAGTGGTCGGAAAATTGTGGGCCGCAGCTCAATTGTGGCTCGATGATGCTTCTTGTGGGTCGTACGTAATTCGCAATTGTGAGCTATGTGATGTTTGGCAGTCAAGGTCATCAATTTAAAAAAAACAATTTTTTTAAAGGTCGATTTTCAAAAAACAGGTCATCATCCACTTGAAAAAGCAGAAAAAACATTAATTTGAACAAAAGTGTTGCTCAAAAAATATAAACAATCTGTTTTGAAAAGATAAATCTCCAAAAAAGATTGAAATATGATTGAGCAATGATTGAAAGGTGGGTTTGGGCCTCCATGTGAAAAGTTTACCCGCCACTGTGTAGCGCGAAGAGTTTCAGATAGAATATGAATTAACCTGAATACTGCATTTTATTGCATTTTATCTCTTGCATTGCGGTTTGCTCTCTGATTTTAGTCATTGACGATTTAATGTACGGTATAGCATGTGATATTTTTCGGAAGTTTGTCAATATTTGCGTTGATATTGTACTAAAGGCGAAGTATAATTAATTTTTGGATGTACCTTGTTTCGAACAGAGCATGGCTTTGAGATGATCCTCAGCACGTTTCGATGCTTTGGCAAGATTTTCCTCTATTCGTGTTGAAAGAAAATAACATGTTTGGATATCCAAAATAACCAATCTCTAAGAAAAAAGTTTTATATTTTGTCACTTTATCCATCATTTATGGTGCTTGATGCGCAGGTGCTACCGGTGTACTGTTGATGTGAAAAAGTTTTAAGATTTTCAGTTGTGAGATAATTTTGGGCTCGCTTGCAAATGCTCACCAGTTGTATAATTATTTTAATTATAAGTCACTCAGTTTTCCAACTTCAGGTTAAAAAGTTTCCGAACATACTATGGTTTTAACAGTTGCTGTTGCAGTCTCTATTGTTTTGCAATGGTCACTGACTCGTTTTCAATCGCCACTAAAATTTTTTTGCCTTATATTTTAAGTTTTTAAAATAAAAAAATTTAGTCTAATGACTATATTTTCATTTAAGTCATTAAACATAAAATAATTTTTGACTGTTCATTTTTTTGCCAAGTTCAGCGACAATGTACTCAAAAAATGTGTTTTGTGTTATTTAATAATTGTTTGCTTAGTTTATTGTACTTGTTGCAGTGCGACGTAGGATTAGCGATACTTTAGTGTTTCGATTTGTAACAAATGACACTGTGTGTTTGGTGCCACAATTTTTATCAAAATACAAATGAGCTTGTAATTTGAGATTTGTCATATAGTAAACGTATGCAGCCCGCCGTGAAGGCGAGGAATTTCGTCCCATTGTAGCATGCTCCACACGACTGCAAAGCTTTACGAAAGTGGGCCAAAACTGCATTCCAACCTGCAGTCTGCATGTAAATTAAATTTTCTTGCTGATGGTGATGCTCTACTTGAGAAAGGGATTTGATATATTGCCACTGTTGTAAAAGTTACTCCTTTTAGTGTTTGTGACCGTTGAAGAAGTTTGACATTTTAGCCATGGTTGCAGTTTTATGAGGTGACAGCAAATACCGCGACTTCACAAATGTAAAAAGATCTCAGCTTAAACGGTTTTGTAAATCTAGACGTATGGTCTTTAGTTCAGCCGAACGTGGTTTCTGCAAATAGCCTGCACCAAACAATACCTCCACCTGACTGATACGACGATCGATTTTCCTCCTCGGCAAAGAAGGTTCCGACCTCTTTGCCGAATGCAAACTCCGTGGCAATTGATCTTAGTCGACAGGCCCAGCTCAAGTTTTGCTGAAGCCTATGCTGTTCTCCAAGTTCTTCGATGAGGTCGGAAGCTTTCACCGCTCTGCCATTTTTCTTGAACTCTCTGCTTTGCTTTGCTTTTCTCTCCGTCTTTCACATAATCGCTGGTATATATTGGAGTAATTTTCCACCTTATCTTCGGCACTAATAATTTATTGCTGTCAACTATTTCTCCGGGTAAGGACACGGCAAACAAACCAGTCTGACAATGGATGCTCCTTCAGCCATCATAGTCCGTTGCAGCCTTAGTTTATCGGACGTCTTCTTGATCCTCCTTTTGGAGCTACAAGCGTACTGTCTTTCCAAAATTTTCGGCGCTTAAATGTCCACTCAAAAACTGCTTACGCACCAAATCTCTTCCGAGGAATGAGATGGTGGAAGACTATGGAGCCGCAGAAGCCCGGCAAGTCCTGAACCAGATGTTGCACAGAAAGAGTCGCCAAAGAGCGAGCAGTGCAAAAATCCGTAACTGTAGAGTGTAGAATAGATGAAAGATGTTCTTGGACGGATGTCTGCAGGAAGGATTCTCAATTCTAGTGAGATAATAGCTTAACAGAAGGGTGTGTCGGTTGCAGTGAAGATGAGAGAAGGCACAGCGAGCATGACGAGGGAGCGCAAGTTCCTCAGTGGAAACCAATGGAACCTGTGTGCCAAAGAACTTGGATGAGACAGTACGCCTGCAGTCCAAGAAAAGAGAAGAGTGGATGCAGGAGGTAAGAAGGAAAGAGACTACAAGGGACAGCAGAAGTAGCTCACCCTACTTGGCCAACTCATCAGTTGCGTCGTTACCCGAAAAAAATGAATGTCCGGGAACTCATTGCAAATTGATAGTAAAGGGGGAGAGAAAAGACAGTTCCTGCCAGATGTGCCAAAAAGTTCACGATAAAAAAAAGATAAAGCAGAGGACAAAGCCAGAATTGGAGAGGAAACGAGAAATTGCAGACTTGTTGGTGCTGCCGAGACCAGCGGAGAGCTTGCAGAATGGCGCAGGCTTTAGAGGAAGCACTTGAACATACTGGCCCTAGCAAGAAAGAAAGAGCGGCCCTAGCGTCCCAAAGCAAGCAGTTGGCAAGTACGTCAGAGCAGCATTTGCCAAAAAAAAAAGAGCATTAATGCAAATCACCAGATCATGAGGTGGGAGAGAGTCAAAGTGAGCAAGAGTCGCATCGTGGCAAGAGAGAAGAGGGTCAGAGCGGAAGCATGGGGAGAAAAGAGTCAGTTCCACTGTAAAGAAAGGTGGATTTTAGGGAAAGAAGGAAGGCCAAGGAAAGAGCATAACCATAGAAGTAGGAGAAAGCATAAACGGGTGAGTGGTTGCAAAAACCCTCAAGGAGAACCTGGAAAGTCTTGGTTTCACTTCAATCCTGGCCAAACCTGAAATAAGAAAAGAAGTTGGGAGACGAAGGGCCCGCTCATAAGAAGACAGGGCAAAATGAGTCAGAGTGCCTCACATGAGAGGGAGGTAAAACGCCTCAGAGAGGAGAAGTGGAATAGGGGGAAGGCGAGAGGCAGCTGGTGAAGGCACGAGTAGCCGCTCAATGAAGGTGTTTCAACTTGATTACGTTGATAACGCTAAGGAAAGGAAACCATCTGGGTAAAACATAAAAAAGATGCCCATGAAAAGCTTTGAAAAGACCGGACAAGGCGGAAGGAAAGCCTCTATTGTCTTTGCTTCAACGATCATAGCCTTTTTTAAATGTTTCTCTTTTTCGTCCTATGAAAGGGTATCTATGATTCTGGTCAGACACAAGAAAAAGATGGGGATCGAGGGTTCATTCTTTAACACCCCAATCTGCTGTGTTGTCTAGATCAGATGCTGGCAGTGATAAAGTTGAGCGAGCATCTTGTTTCGTCATCCAAAACTGTCAGATCCATTATTCCTCGAGGGGCTCGATGTATAGGACATGTTAAAATAAAGTGCTCTGCAGTTTGTTCACTAGCGCCACACTCGCAATTCGCTGAAGAAGCGAGACCTCATTTGTGCATGAACGAAACGAAACGCCTAATGCCAGTACGCAGGCGATTGAGTTTGACCCTAGCTGTTCTGGTCAAACTCAATCCAATGGGTTTTGTGCTGATCCCAGGAATGTAGACACTGAGCGCTGACATACTCTTGGAGTAATCTGTGTCCCATATAAAGTTTGTCCATTGGGCAACACGGGTGCCCAACTCAGATAAGTTGTGCAATAACTTCCGCACGGCAGGAACAAACGGGCGTCTAGATTTTAGTTTCTCCTAGCTAGCAGCCTGTGGCTCAGTCAGCTGGCCATGTAGAATGTGGCCAGGGTCCAAAGAACTGCGGTTAGCCAAGGAGAGTGTCGCTCGTTGGCGGGGAAGCTCAGCTGGCTGGATGCCTGAGAGAACTGGAAGGTTGGCATCCAGTGACAATGCGCAAAGCGTCATTACGAACGCTGTCAATGAGGCGAGTATGCGCGCTGCGATACCAAGCTGGTGCGCAGTACTCAGCAGTTGAGTAGATCAGGGACAAGGCAGCTGTGCGCAATGTCTTGGCACCAGCGCCCCATTCTGAGCCCGCAAGTCGCCTCAGCAGCGAAACGCGTGTGGATAGTTTTTTGCGCAAGGTCTCAAGGTGGTGACGGTACATGAGCGTTCTATCCAGTGTCACATCGAGGTAGGTCGGCAGTGGGCAAAATGATAAGATTTTACCATTGTTATTACTTTTAGCTCACGCTTAGCCTCTCGATTGTGGAGATGAAAGGCTGCCGTCATCGTTTTGGCATGGCTGAGTTTTAGCCGCCAAGTCTGGAGATATGCAAAAAGTGTAGTCGTGTCTTCGCTCAAAGTTCTTTCCAGCACCTTCTAATCTCCAGATGAATGAAGTATCGCCAAGTCGTCAGCGTAGGCATACTTCTTGGAGATTATGGAAGGCAGATCGTAGATGTACGCTCGTATATGTTGAAAAGAAGAGGAGCCAAGACTGATCCCTGTGGAAGACCATTTTTCAGACGTCGGAGCCTGCTTGGCTTGCTGTCACCAGTGGTCAGGGTGAAGCTTCTGTTACGAACAAGTTCCATGATCATCCGGACCATGTGCTTGTCCGGCAGAAGTCTCAGCAGCTTGCAGGTGAGGCCACGGTGCCAAATAGTGTCATAAGCAGCTCTCAGATTGAGAAAGACGGCACCAGCCTTCTTTTTTGCCTCAAAAGAATATCAATGTTTTGCGCAAGCAAAACGATCTGGTCCACGGTAGACTTTCGGTGTCGAAATCCAGCCTGTTCCATTGGAAGCAAGGGGTCGACTATTGGTTCGACACGATTGTAGATCAGTCGTTTGAAGATCTTGAAAAGGACACAGAGCAGAGAGATGGGACGGTAGCTCTGTGGATCCTCTACAGGTTTTGAGGGCTTAGGGATCGCGACTACCAGCGCCCTTCTCCAGACTTTGAAATTTTGAGTTGGCGCAATCAGGAAGAAAGGGAGCCACGGAGCCAGGAATTCAAGCTGGAACCAGCATGGATTAAAAACTCTGAGAAAATAGAGTCAGGGCTCGGAGCTTTACCTGGTTTTAAGTGATAAAGAGCAGCAGCAAATTCACGTGGGGAAAATTTCCGGAGATATTCATTACATCGGGAGATGTAGCCCTCCAAAAGTCAGACAATTCCTGCATAATGGAACGAGAAATCTCTCGATTTGCACCCTCGTATTTCCCGTTTTTTACCAGATGGCTAGCAATAGCATTTGCTGAAGTGGGACATTGACGAGGGGATTGTCGTGACCTACCAGTAAGATTGTTAAACGTACTCCATGCTACCCGGCTGGAAGGTGAAAAGTCGATGTTTTGGGCAGCCTCAGACCATCGATTCCTCCGTTTCTAGTCAAGCCTGGCAAGCAAAGCTGCAGAAGTTCTGCTAGATTCATGCCCTTCAGGGTATTGCAAGAATGTTTGGTGGAGGTCTTCACACTCGGTATCCCAACATGGTATACGAATATTTCGTCGGCCACGAGGGATGCACTTTTTCACCGCAGTGCTGATGGCGTTACAGAAACACTGATATGCCTAATCCATATCAGGTGAATCAGGTGGCGGTAAAGTCCTGGCAAGTTAGTTTGTGAGAGTAATATAGTGGCCCCACTTGGCCTTGCGAAAGTTCCATCGCTTTACAGACTTGCTTGGTACAGGACAAGCAAACTTGAGTGGTGTAATAAGCGAGGGTCGATGCTGAAACCTTGGAAACTTTTCTAAGATTTTTCTGTCGGGTAAACGACTGTCCGAATCAATACTAACGAATGCAAGATCTGGGCTGGTACTTGTATTCCAGAGGCCAGAGTGGAACTGGCGGCATTCTTTGGGTTATGGAGCAAGACAAGATTGTTGATATTTGCCCAGCCAATCAGGCATTTCCCATCTTCACTGTTGGCATCATAACCTCAGTCAACATGCTGGCAATTAAAGTCGCCAGCATAGAGACAGGGATGTGGGAATACTGGGAGATCGGGAACTTGCAAACGAATCGGTGAAGGTTTGTAAACGTTGACTATCTTATATCCATCAACGTCAACGCACAACCACTCAGTCTCCGATGTAGGTGGAGATTGTTCGAAAAGGGTCCACTTCAATCGTTCATAGACAAGCATAGCAAGACCATGATTCCTGCTTAAAAAGAGCCCAGCTAGTTGGTAGTCCGGTAGAACTAACCTCTGTGCAGACGTGCAGTGGGTCTCCTGGAGTAGGATGACGAGTGCCTCTCGCTGTGCAGCAAGATGGTAAAGAACGCTCATCTTGCTTGCAGTGAGGCCTTCGATGTTCAGCTGAAGAATGGCAGGCCTTCGAAACTTGTTGACGATGCGTTTTGATGCAACGCCCCGCCCTGAAAAGGGCGTTTGCCACTTACAAGGCCTTGCCAGAACATCGGTAACAGTAGATGCCCTACCGTTTGGGCAGATTTGGTTTCGGTCTGCCATACGAGTTCGGAGGACAGGCGTACTCGTGGACCGGGCTACTGGAAAGCATCTGCCGTCCAGTCCTTTGAATGTTTATCCCTTTGGAATTGAAAATCCTTCGAACAGCTGCAGCTGTCAACCAACTCCGGAGACTCATTCTGATGTGGACGCAAGTTGTACTTTCTGAGTAGAGCCTTTGAAAACTGCCAGGATTCTGTGCTTTGTGGTTTTCCGCTCTGCCCATGTCAAAAGAGAGGTCAGGTGACAATAGCAACCAATTTAATGGCGCAACGTTTTTACTGAAGCAAAACCAGAGGCGCTGCCACGTTTCATTTAAGAAGGAATCGCTTTCACGCATCTATTTATCAAAGTGTCTTGTCGTTTTCCTTTTTTTACTGTTTTTTCCACCCCTTTATCATTTTTATCAAGTTTTTCGATTATTCTGAAGTAACTTCTTAAAATCTTGGATGACGTAACCAAATATTTAGCAGTTTGTAAGCCTATACTTTTTAATGTCAATTTGCTGAGTTATGAATTTTATAGCAGTGTTGGAAATAGTGCGTTCTGTATGGAGGAGAGAGAGAGAGCGTCGTAAGCGTTGCAAAGAAGGCCACAGGGGCCATTTTCCCTACACTTTTTGAAATTAGATTAAGGAAAAGCCGCCTTCAGAAAGATAATTTCAGAACACAGGAAACTTGTATCTCCGCTTTGGGCCGAAAAACAGCAAAATAGCCGAAGAATTATGAAAAAAATAACTATAGAATAGTGGGATAGAATAATTAGACGGGTGACAGAATAATTACTATAAACTATAAAAACTTACTATAAACTCTTTGAGTGGTACACTGCATCTTCGATACGAATGGGATCCCCGTACCAAAGTGATAGCATGCGCCACGCGTGTGATGTGTGTGAAGGAGTTTGTAATAAAAAGATACTACATTTTTCATATTATTGCAAATACGGGGTTTTGGTTTTTGGTGATAACGGGACAGGCTCTGCTGATGAGCCCAAAAGGACGAAACGCCTGCGTATATTGACCTTCTTGCTATTGAACGTTTAATTCTCGAAAATCCTACTGCCGCTAGTCAACTGACATTGTCGATGGTTGAGAACAACCGGTACATGGACGACATGTTGATGACCTCTGAATCGTTGACTAACCTTGAAATGATTACTCGTGAATCAATGTCGCTCTTTGAGAGTAGAGGATTTAAACTGCGTAAATGGGTAGCAAACGGCCTGTCAAAGTCTATTTTATCAAACATTCTTCAGAGTGAACTCGGATCTAGTATTCGGGAGATCGATCTTGGCTCTCATCCTATGCCCGACTGCAAAGCTTTGGGTGTAGTATAAGATGTAGAAAATGATTGTTTGAAGGTATGCCGAAACAGTGCATTATCGGAAGTTTCTACTAGAAGGGAAATGCTACGTATGCTTGCAAGTCACTTTGACCCCTTAGGCATCCTTGCTCCTTTCCTCTTAAAGGGAAAATTAATTCTCCAAAAGGTCATCTTGTCGGGTATCGGATGGGACGATGACCTACCTGGAGACGTTAAAAATTATTGGAAGAATTGGATTAGATCTATGGAAGCTGTTGCTAATTATTCCACTCCTCGTTACTGTTTTTCTGGCGAGGTCGAAATTACGAATGGTGACAAGGTTATCTACCAATTGCATGGGTTTTGTGATGCTTCTAATCATGCGTTTTCATGTGTTGTATACTTGCGGCGTTTGGTTAATGAGAAGTCGAACGTAGCCTTTATTCAAGGAAAATCAAAACTTGTGTCAGCCAATCAAAGAAATTGGGTCATATCTCGTAAGGAACTGGAAGCTGCCAGACTGTGCGCAGACTTGATGCTTAGTGTTTCTCGTTCCCTGAAGTACCTGGATTGTCGGTGCCACTTCTGGACCGATTCGCAAGTAACTCTAAAGCGGATAGTGAACCCAGGCCTTCATTTACCTCGATTCGTCAAACGACGGGTGGACAAAATACTCCTAGTTGCTCCAGCTGATGCTTGGAACTACGTCCATTCGTCAGTTAACCCTGCCGACGTGGGCACTCGGGAAGCTAGTGCGAAACACCCAAATTGTTATGCGCTTTGGCTGGATGGCCCAAAATTTCTGCTAGATGGAAGTTTGGAACTTGAGCCATCAATTCTCACCACGGTTGAACATAAAACTACTGTTAGTCACGAACCTTATAGCAAACGTAACACAGGCCTGGATCGACTAATTGCCTCTTCTCCTGATCTTTACACCTTAAAAAAGCGCGTTGGGTATCTCATCGCCTTTAAGCATTACTTGATGACTAAAAACAAAGGAATCGCATTTTCAAAACCTACTTTGGATGCCACCTTTCTGGACATGGCGCTGATGAATATAGTAAAATACGTCCAAAGTAACCTCTTCGGAGATGTTGTCGATCTGTTAAAGTCGGATACACCGGACGCCTTCGAATCCTTTTTGAAAAATCCAAATCCTGACTGTTTAGGTGATACATTAATCCTGCGAAGTCATAGTCCCAACCCAAATCATCAGTCAACAACAAACAGGAAACATGTGAATCCCGAGCATTTCCGTCATGCAGAAAACGCATGACTTCGCAATCACAGGTCCACCGCGTTACCCCTGGACCATCTCAACACGCATGGTTGATCACTAGTTGACTTTTGCAACTCGCTGGATGAACGGCTTCAATTATTCCAACCCGGTTGAAACACGGGCTGCTGCATTGATTAGATTGTATTTACTGCTTTACTTCAATGCTTCATTGAACCGCATTCGGATCAAATGATTTATGATTGCCTACTCATCATGTACGTGTCGTTCGCCCACTGTTATAATAATTACGATATAATTTAGCAAACATCGTTGGTACAAAGTGCAATATTGTTACGATTACGACTGTTTATCATCAATAAAGTTGAATCAAGACGTTTCTGAACTACAACTGTAGCGAACAAGTTTCTGTATCGAGTGAAGAAGCAATCAATAAACAACCGAACTCAATACATAAAAAGAGAAAACTTTTATTATAATGAATCATTTTCATCAATACTCGCAGCATCGGCTTCATTTATATCTTCTATCTCTTCTGGGATTGTATCATTGTCATCAACAAAACTATCTTCCCTAGGCTCATCTTCAGCCGCTTTATCATTTTTACCGGCTGTTTGGGAATGATCTTCTTGCTCCGCTTGGTAGCTCTCGCTCTGCTTTTTTACTTTTGTTGCAGAATCGACTTTGTTATAATCAGGAGAAAAGTTGTTGGAGTCCTGTTTAAAACGACAATGATTAGGTAAGGCCTAATCACCGATTTATATTATCATAATTTTATTGCTGTAAAAGCCAAATTTTTGCTGTGCTTCTGGAAAAAGATAATTATGCATTAATTTTAGGCTTAATATAGTCGTTCTTGATCCTTTTACCAATTTTCATCCAGATGTATCCCCAAAAAACACTTCGCTTTAGCCTAGAACTTCACACGTTGATCTCCAAAAAACATCATAAACAGAAATAAGATAGACCTAGGATACAAATATATAAAATTGAAAGTCAGGAAATGTTGATTTCCAAAAATAGGTTATTTAATCTGACGATCATTGAAGTGAAAAAACTTACTCCCTATGTTGATGTCATTTACTTCAGGTAAAGCGCTATTCAAAAAATGGAGGTAAGCTTACCCCAGAAAATTATATAAATTTTATGTCTTTCAGAATTCTCGGTCTATATCTTTCTCCTGCACTTGCGGACCTATTTCTAAAACATTTTCTTTACGCCGTTTGGCTCCTCTCTCTGTAGTTCATAAATGCGGTCTTGCTCCCACTCAGTAGTTAATAAAAATCATTTGAAATTAGATTATTAAATTTTTTTTTAGTAAACAGATGAACACTAGAAACTGTGAAGTTGTCAAAGGCAGGAAGGAACATGGTTCACCATTATTAAAGATACAAGAAAAAACGTTGTTTTGTTGACGAGGATTTTGCGTTAAAAGAACCATTACATGTAAGGTTCTGACTGTTACAAAACGTTTTAAATAAATTATAAAACTTTTCAAAATGCATTTAAAGCTTGCAAAACTTAAAGCATTTTGATCTAGGAGTACCACTCTTTGAATATTTCAAAAGAGGATAACATTTAGAATCGTAACAGCATAACATGGGTGTCTTTTTGTTTGACCCTCAACTTAAAGACCCTTTTCGTTAGGGATCCACTCAAAAGTTGAAGGCCAACACAATGCGGTCAGGTAGACCTTTTTTTGTTAATTCTATACTTTGGACTTCTGTTTATAAAATTCTGCTAGTCGTGCCACTTTAACTGGAGATTTGATGATCGGGAATAACCGCTTGCCAGAGCCAAGTCTGTGAAAACAGATTTTTTCTATTGCATTTTTACCACTTTAATCAGGAAATCTCGCCGTCCGATTCGACAGGAAAATTTAGAAACAAACAACTTTTTCACCTCCAGTCCGACACAAAAGCACAAAATTCACGATCAATCATGCGTAACACAGGCATTGAGCTCGCGCCTATGAATTACTTTCAGCAATATGGGAGGAGCCGTTTGGAAAAAATTGCTTTGTGCGAGTGCTTTTTAGCGTATTTATTATAAACCAGTCAATAAAATCAGTTGCAAAATAAATCGAAAATGCCTGATATATATGCCGAAAATTTCCGACATATACAGTATATATCGGACAAAAAACAGCTGGAAAATATATCGGACAAAATTCACCTCAAATATCGCAAAAAAATCTAAAACCAAGTAGGAAATTTCCGATATATATGTATATATAAATGGTACGTAAGTCTTGTACTTTGTGTTAGATTGTTTGGGTTTGTTTTGTATACAGTCCCATGTAGGATATTGGCAGGTCGGGGGCCACCTAAAGTGTCTTACACTCGACATGAGATCTAGTGATGACGATGTGTTTCAATTACCCGTACTTTAGGGATGGTCCTGCCCATTTTTCTATACTAACGTTATTCGGATCGTGACTCTTTGTAAAAACTGAATATATACCTGTGTATATATATCTGACAAAACCCACCATAAATATCACATAAAACATTTGAAAACTAAGTCGGAAATTTCCAATGTACAGTATATATCGGACAAACCCATCTGAAATATGACAAAAAACAGCAGCAAAATATATCGGAAATTTCCGGTATACATCATATGAGCTATATCGGAAATCTAGAGCTAATTTCACGTGATTTCGTGATCTCAGTGCAACAAGTAAAGCACGAGAAAATCTTGAAACTTCACGTTACGCAGGCACTAATTTTAATAAATGAGGCACAACATGACATCACCATTGAAAAACTGATAAACACGGAACTACGGTCGATCAAATCAATTACATTACAAACAAATACAAGCCTGCCAAACCACAGTTCGCTTTTGGGGAACGCCACAAATTGCACCCACAAAAAAGACACAAAATCTTATCTCTAATTTAAAACAGGTAGAAACAACTTCAGCCAAAAATGTAATCAGGTAGCACGTAACAATTTCTGTGGGACACGACTATAAAATTTCAAAAGCACTGGCCTGGAGCTTACCCTGGTGATTTTTAGCAGTTGTCGGCTGGTGTTTATAATGCAACCCACAATGTCTGCTGGATTAAAATGATGTCATAATGCACCAAAGTCACGAAATTACGTGATATTAATTCTAGGTTTCTGATATAGCTCATATGATGTATACCAAAAATTTCGGATATACAAACTTGCATTACAACTTGCATTGGTGCAACTTGCATTACAGTACAAAACTTCGAGTCTCGACTGATACTGTGTACTGTACGGTTGCTGCTTTTTTAGTCGCCTTTAGAACCCGGCTTTGGCGAGTTATGTTGTATTGTGATTAAAACAGCGCAACGTCACTCGTCTTTACATAGCATTTGTTCAATTTCTATACCCAGACAACCTTGCTAAATTGACATTGTTAGATAAAACGAAGTAGGTCGGATTAATGAGGCATGACTGCATTTAAATGCGGTTGATATATGCCCCTTTTGGTCAATGATATTGATTTTGAGAGGTGCCGACATGCCCGTCTACTATAAGATCTTTTGAGAGCAACTATGTCGCGAGATAACTCCAGATGTAAGCTACTTGTACGATCTCGAAAATGCTTTCCATTTGTGGTACTCCAGCAAAATAGTACAAAGAGAAGGTCTTGTACGATCTCGAAAATAGTACAAAGTAAACCCTCGCTGCGAGCAGGGGTAACGCAACGACGCCCCACACAGCAAGTCGTAGAACTGCTCGATGTGGCTACGGCAGTAAATATAACTTGTCCACCCCAGCCGACTAGAGGTAGAAGACACTTTTTTCTGTGTTTATAGACAGCCCGGGAGCGGCTCTTAACAGAGCTGTCCAAACTCGTGTCTGATAGACGAGCTGTAAACTGACTTCAATCAATATACAACAGATGCCGACAGGCCTGTCACAATCACGATTTTTAGGGCATCCACGTAATGATAAACCCCTGATGTAACTGGATTTGTACTCTCGTAAACATTTTCTATTTGTGGTACCTTAGCAAGCAACAAAAAGAAGTCGTACTTCGTCTACCTCTAGTTGGATGAGACGGACAAGTTGAGAAGGACAACCGTAAGTCACGTTTAAAGTTTTTCTGACTGGAAACAAAATAACAACTTACATCTTTCTAACATGCTTTAATTTATTTGTTTTTGTTACTTGTCTTTTTTCGCTAATTATTTGTTATCCTTTGACAGCAAATAATTAGCGAAATCATGGATCAAAACAGGCCTGTCAACATCTGTCATTTATGACTGGAGCATTTTTACGGCTCGTTGTTTTTCAGACGCGAGTTTGGGCAGCTCTGTTGATAGCCGTTCCCGGGCTATCCACGACCACATGGAGGCGAACTGTCTTCTACTAGTTAGCTTGGGAGGACAAGTTACTATTTGCTATTGATATTGATTCTGTAACTATTTTGTAGGTATTTGCGTTCAAATATGGTATCAATTGCTAAACGGAAAACATTTAAGCATTTCTTGGTGATCTGCGAGGACAATCATTTTTCTTGCCCAAATAAGACGTATGGTGTAAGATAATAGTCAACTTATTGAACACAAGAGTAGAGAGCGTATAGAAGACTTCCAAGCAGACTTGCAACTCGTCCAACAATTAAAGAACTCGAGTCAGTCCCAGTCCAACAACCTTTGAGTCCAAGTCCAGTTCGATTTTTTTAGAACCATGACTTGAGTTGAATCTTTTCTAAGATGTCCGAGTTGAGTCCGAGTTAATGTAATGAAACGATAAATTATAGCAATGTAATGAAAACCGGATTATGTGGAAAGCCATTTTTACCCAAAAATACATGGTTATGACTCGTAACTAAAGTTGTATCAAAAAATATCCTAAACAAAAAAGCATTGCATAATACAGGGTGTTCCAAAAGTCTTGGGCACACTTCAAGTCCTCATTTCTGCTGATCTATGAATGGTAGTTGAATGAAACTGTTGTCATTTTAATGCTAAATTCATTGAGTTTTTTGTCATGCTGATAATTTTTTCAAGTCTTTTCATGTAGCTTAAATAACTAAGATAACCTAGATCCACCAATGGCTTTCACTTGCATTTTGTGTCCTTGTTCTTTCAAAAACTGATTCAGCGACACTTGATGATCGCGTTCTCTTGCCCTGATGTCCTAGGTCTCCAGATGTCACACCTTGCGACTTCTTTTTGTGGGTTTCGTGAAAGCACTGGTCTATGCGCCTCCCCCCTTCAAAAAATGTAGCCGATCTCAAGGCCGAATAACGGAAGTTGTTGCAACTTGCAATCATAAACAACACAATGCTGGAACGCATTTTAGCAGGAATTTGACTATTGGCTTGAAGTGTGGCGTGTGACTAACGGTGTTCACATTCAACATCTTTGAACATTCTATGAAAAACTTGAGATTGCAAGCTTTCAGAATATATGAGATGCATTGCTATTTACCTAATAGTTTTTGACATATTCAACGTCAAAATGTGCCCAAGACTTTTGCAACACCCTGCATAACAATGCTGCGTAGTGAAGACTTGTGTCGAACCCGCGTCCTTTGCAGTAAGTACTCAAGCCGATTACGAGTTCTTTTAAGATTTTTTCGAGAGGACTCGAATCTTTTGAATTGACTCTAGTCATTACAACTCTTCTCGCAAGCGACATCACGGTCTTCGAATCATTAGTTACCCATCACGTGGATCTACTGCAAGCAATTCTTTGAAACTGAAGCGTAGGCTGTACAGCAATGTAGGCACCGATCTGCCATACCGAATGCAATATTACGATCTAAGCCAAACAGTGCCAAAGTAAATTTTTTAATAACAAATCTCTCGTGCAAACGACAATCTGTGATCTAATGGTTGAGAAAAACTAGCATTTTTAAAACTTTCTAAGCTAATACTTCAGCTGTTATCTTTTCCAGAATGCAAGCTCACTCTGCCTGTAACTCAAGCAGGCCTACCTGAAGAGACCGCTTTAGCCTCTTAAGGTTGCTGTAAAACGTCTTCTTCACCTGCCTTAAAGTCAATACTGCTTTTATCATTTTGAAGTGACAACATAGATAAAATTAAGCCACTAAGCTTAACTACATGCATTTAAAAATATTCGAAACATGTTCAATGTAGTCTAGTTAACTATTTGAATATCACCAATGTCGTATTTAGGGGGAATAAAAGGCGATGGGCCCATCAAACAATATGAGATACGCAAAAAACGTAAAAGTAAAATATTTTCAAAGGCAAGATTTTGGCAGAAGATAAAAAGAGCTTCAAGTTGTTTGGGAGACCGAAAACTTCCTACTTTTGAAAATTTGATCTCCAAAAAAATTTTAATGCTGTTTGAAAGATTAAATGGGCCTGCTCCTCTTCCCCCAAACAAGATTGAGTTCTCTTACATGTATGTTATTGGATCGTTTCATAATAATTTTAAGCTGATTGAATGCTCTGCCTCTCCCTCCTTCCCTCCCCCAAAAGAATTGTTTCCAGCTTTAATAGTGGATATCGCAACTCATTGCTGAATGGAAGACGTCCACCTGTTTAATTAGAACCAGAGATTGGCTCTCAGCTACATTACTCCATGTTAACAAACACTGTGCTACACTTACCGATTTAAAAACTCCATCAGTTTTTAAGCTGCTGATATCTGATTCGACCTTTTTCTTGCTTTTTGATGACACGTCATCACCTGTTGACGTATTGTCCATGCTCCCAAGTTTATAACTATTTTTCTTGGTCAAACTTCTATTACTGCTGGTGTTTTGTTCAATACTTTCTTTGCTTTCCAAAGACTTAAGTTCAAAGTTTTGTTTCGACATATCTTTATTACTTCCAAGTTTATAGCTATATTTGCTCAAACTGGTTTGACTGCCGACAATATTTTTTTTGCTGTTAGAAGGCGCTTTGGTCAAAGAGAGCCTTGAAACATTTGCTGTGCCATCAACTTCAAAGCTATCTCGTGTGCTTACCCTTCTCTGACTGCTGGAATTCTGGGTGCTATTTTTTTTGCTGGTAGAAGTCATATGTTCCAAAGATTTTTTTGAAATATTTTCTACACTTCTGCCTCTAACGCTATTGACATTGCTTAAACTTTTCAGACCGCTGGAATTCCGCTCATTATCTTCCTTGGTTTTAAAAGTCCTATCTTTGAAAGATTGTTTTGAAACATTTTCCACACTTCTATCTCTATAGTTATCTCTTTTGCTTAAACTTCTCCGACTGCCGGAATCAAGAACAATGTTTTCCTTGCTGTTAGAGGTCATATCTTGGAAAGATTGTTTTGAAAGATCTTCAAAGCTGCCGAGTCCGATACTGCTTTTTTTGTTCAAACTACTTTGACTGCTGATAATATTTTCCTTGCTATTAGATGGCATATTTTCCAAAGATCGTTTCGAAATATCTTCTACATCTCTTCCTTTCAAGCTATCTTTTTTGCTTAAGCTTTTTTGACTGCTGGAATCAAGCACAATATTGCCTTTGCTATCAGTAGACATTTTCTTCAAAGTTTTTTGTGGAACATCGTCAGTGCTTCCGACTTTAAAGCTATCGCTTTTGTTCAAACCTTTTGGCTGGCCAACGATATTTTCTTCGCTTTTTGGTGGTACATTTTCCAGAAACTTTTTTGAAACAGCGTCAATGCTTCTACTCTTAAAGCCATCTCTATCATCTAAAGTGCTCTGTTTTCTGACATCAAGTCCAACAGTTTCTTTGGTGTTTAAAGAAATATTTTCCAACGATTGTTTTGAAACATTTTCCCTGTTTGCACCTTTAAAACTACTGCTACCTTGTTTATTCAAGGTTTTAATGCTACTAATATCTAAATTTGAATTAACAAATCCTTTGTTTTGAGGAGACTTTGTTTCGAACGAAAGATTTAAAGCGTTTTTACTATCCTCTGGTTTAAGGCTGTCTTTATTATTCCAAAGTTTATGGCTGCTGTTTAGGTTAGCTTGGAGGTCTTCTTTGTCATAAGATAAAATATTTTCTAATGATCGTTTTAAGATATCTTCCTTGCCAGCAATTTCAAAGTTATCTCTTTTATTCAGGCATTTTTGATGGTGTTTGGAGTTCCAATCAACGTCTATGTTGTCCTCAAAAGAAAAATTCTTCAAACCATCGTTGTCATCTCCATTATCCGATACCTTTGTAATGTTTCCATGGAAGCCATTCAAATTAGATACGAAACTTCCACTGCTCAAATAGGCTTCGTTTTTAGCAGTAGGTTTCTCGGAATCAGTTACAGAAACATTGTTTTTATCGTCAGATGTATTCGAAATGCTTCCACGGAAGTCATTTATGTTGAATGCAATGTCTTCACTGATGACAGGTGTATTGTTTTCAAAAGAAAACTTTTTGAAAGCATTTATAACATTTTCTTTTCTGCCAGAAATTTTTTTCAAGCTTCCATGAGAGCCATTTAAATTAGATACAAGTTCTTCTTCACTGACGATTGATCGCACATCATCTAGTGATGGTGTTACTTGAAACGACACTTCAGGATTAGTGTGGTTATATGCAGCCTTCGAGTTCTCTTCTTTTGTTATATTTTCTTTGCTGGTAATCACGCTGAAACTGTTTTTATTTTCGTTTTTGGAAAGCAAATTATCTAAAGATTGTTTTAAAATACCGAGATTATTGTCTAGCTCCATACCGGCAAGATTACTTAGCCTTGGATAACTACCATTTGAAAACAATATTTTGTTTTGTATGTCAGCAATTTCTTTTTCGGATATTTGAACGTCAATTTCATCTTGAGTTGATGTAGATGATCGATTTTTTAAAATGCTTTTGGCTAACGACCCGGTTGAAGGTCTTTCTTCCCCTAGTAGACTCTCATGGTGTTTCTCACTTACGCCATCATTGCTAAACTTAGCAGTAACTAGGGCTTTCCCCTGCACTGTTTCTTTTCCAAATGTTTGTGATGATACTTCTATAGTGCTATCTACAGAATCACTTTTATAATCATCAAGATATCTTTTTGACGGAGGTCTAGCTATTTCTTTAGCAATTTGTGTTTGGGAAGATATAAAATCTGATTGCTCCGAAACTGGTTTCACACCAAGAGCCTCTGATGTTTGAAACTTGATCATATGTTGGTTTTCGTTAGATATTTCATCAATACTGGAAACTTCAATTTCAGTTTCTTTATCTTGATCTGTACCTTCCTTTTTCAAGACGTTTTTGTCTGAATGTATGGTCTGAATTGGTTCTGCTGGTACGTATTGATTAAGAAACAACAGAGATGAGCTTTTTCTCGGTATTTCTGTCGATAATAGGATATTTTTTTCTTGGTATTGCGCGTCATAAAAATCAGTTGACTTTACTTTGGCGCTGCTTTGCTCTTCACCTTTAATTAGATTTAAGGGTTGAACGGACGATGAGTCTTTCTTTAAAATTTTTTTCAAAGAGTCTTTACTGCCATCAAATTGCTTAAAGGCCGGCAAAGGTTTGTCGTTGGTAAACATTGAACTTTCAAACCCACTAAAAGAAACACGCTTTGTTTTTTCACTGTGAGCGCGATGAAGACATTTTTCTGCGAGACTTTTCGAACGCACGTTTTTTGTTTTCACGTAAGCTTCAAGTTTGTCGATATCCATATCGTTTACATTCAATTGCCAAGAAAGAGGTAGACCTTGGAATTCATTTTTTAATGGAGAAGGCAAACTTGTACGGCGAGTTTTTCTCAAACCTTGTTTTATTTGGTTAAAAACTTGAAAATCCGTTTCATTTTCTCTGTCAAGACTGCCGTCAAACGTGCTACGGAAAACAGGAAGTGGCCTTGTGAATTTATTGGCGAGGGACTTCGGGAGACTTTCTTTTTTGCCCCACGAATCACTCGGGTGTTTGGTGTCGTAGTTTTGGTAGATGTCTGTTACATTGCTACTATCTAAAACTGCACTGTGTAATGACGATGCCAATGTTGCTATCACATTATCAACATATTGCTCTTCGCCGTATGTATCAGGTAATGGAGGTTTGGATTTTTCAAAAATGTCCTTTATTTCTCGATCTTCTAAAATCTCTGATAAATTCAGATGTGTTTCGCTAATGTTATCTAGTTTCTTGTCATCATAATATTGTTGATAAAATTCGTCATCGCAGGTGTTTGTTTCGATGGCTGCTTCAAGTATTTCCCCTGCATGGTGAGGTTGCTCCTCCATTGACGAATAAGATTGCATAATATAAGGTTCTACAACATCCTCCGGCTCAATAAATGAAACATAAGAAGTTATTTCAACTGACGGTTTTCGCGTTTCTAAGTTTGGAACGGAAGCCTGATTTTCATGCACTGAGTACTCGGAAGGCGATTCGCGTTCATTAATCGAGTCCGGAACATTTGTAACTTGAGGAGTTCTGTGGATGGACGACAACCTATGATCCGGATCAAAACTAGATTTACCAAGTTGAGATGGAGACTTATGTTGTCGAGGACAAGATCCACCCCATCGCAGCTCTTTTTCACATGGTGGTAACGAAGTCCCAAACTCAGATGATTGAATATCGTTCCTTTGCTTCATAAAGTTATTAGAGTAGTACGGATCACAATAAGAGTTATACGGATTTAGATATGGTTCAAACGACTTTGGATAGGAAGTATATTGATAATGGTGAGGTATTTGCTGTAGATGGGTTTGAGGACAAATTTTGTCCTTTTTCTGCTGTGGGCTACATTGTTGTAATGGAATTTTATGTTGCTGAGGTCCAGGCATGTAATGTAACGATGGAATGCATGGTTGCGGTAAAATGATTGGTTCGTTAAGAGGCATTGATCGCCTACTTCTACGTAATGGATAACCAACAGGTAGGTCTGAACTTGATGGAGTGGAATGGCAAATTAATTCACAACACGGAGTTTTTTGTTGAAGCGGTTTGTGAGGAAATTGAACATCGCAATATTGTGGTTGTTGACTACATGGTTGCTGATTAAATTTTTTGGACCGGACTTCATATTGCTGGGACCGCTCGTTCTGCGAAAACCTGGGCCTATCTTGAAGAAAGGACAACTTCTTTTCTGGAACGATGATACTGCTAGGGGATGGCGAAGTCTTCTGACAATAAGGAATGTCATCATCACCTTTTGGTAGTTGAAATCTGAATTTTTCGCGTGAAGGTATGTGTCCTTGGTCGCTCTTTCTTGGAGGGAGCATAGCTTGAAGACTAGATAGCTTTTTTTCTGGAACGATCTCGCTACTACGGGATGGAGATGCATTTCGAAGATAAGCAAGGCCCGGATCCTGACGTTTTGGTAACTGAGGTTTAATGTTTTCATTTATAGAAATACATTCTTGCTCCCTTTTTTTCTGAGGCAACATAGCTTGAAGATAGGATAGATTGTCATTTAAATTGCATATGCTCTTAGGTGATGCCAATAGATCCGACCAATAAGTAACTTCCCCACGAGCTTCTGATAGACTTTCCGCGCTAGTCTGTGTTTCAACAGTTTTAAATTTTTTTTTTAAATCTCTTTCTTCTTGCAGGCGTGTATTTGTGGGAAGAAATTCTTTATAAGTTTTATCTTGCTTCTTCGCTTTCTGATTTTTTCGTGGACAAACTGAACCTTCCGCATTAGTTAAATACTTTTCAACTAAAGCCTGCATTGAGGGAGGTTTCATTTGGTTTAAAAGTGTTTGGTTTTGTAAAAAAATGTCGTCATCGAACATCTTTGGTTCAAAATACTTTTTTTCAAGCACAGTCTTGGGCTCTTTTCGAGGGCAAATAACAAATTCAGAATTCTCGTCACTTAGACCAAGCTTGTCTTTCAGTGGAAAAGGTTTCGCAGCAGAATCGTCTGATACAAATACAGCGTTTCTGAAACAAAAGCAATCTCATCATCGCCGTCATTGAAATATGATTTGCAATCTTATCATCCATTGATTACAAGACGAAATTTATAGTTATGCTTAAGAAAACTAGTGTTCAATTTCGCTTCGGAGTTGTCAGTAGGTAACATGCAGGCATAGCGCGTTGTTACACCCACCCTGATGATCGATGAGGTGACATTGCTGTAAAATATCTTTCCACACGTTCAAAAACACACCAACCACTCAGATATCGAATTCAAAACTTCACGATAGCAAGCCAATTTGGCATCACAAAGATATCGCAAATTGAAATTATTCAGTTAAAATAGATGCGGGTGCTTTGTGACATGTTTTTTGTTTGGATGGCTCACATGCGCAACGTGCATGATCCAAAATTACAATAGAACAGCTAGATCGTTCAGTGTTTGGGTTTGGTGGAAAGCAGCAGCATGTTGAGGGAGATGGTTGAGATAAAATCAATGCACTCTCCCTATCACTCAAAAACGGGAGCGGGAACAACGATCAAGAAGTGCTCTTTAATGATTAACCTTTATTTGAAACATTGTAAAAACAATATATAAGAAAGAATAACATACTGCCAAAAGCTCATTTTGGTTTTTAGTGGCATTTTAGAAATTTTCCGGTGAACTTTTGTTCCCCTTTTCTCCGCTACCGACTCACTTTGTTTCGTACAGGTTGACAGGCGGCACTTCTTGCACTGCACTCGCATTTTCTGTCGGCATTTTTGTTATGAACGATCTAACAAAAATGTGTTTTCTGTACACTTGACTGCTAAGTGGCGATAGTCTAATTATTGCTTCATAAAAAATCATTTAGACATAGACTAAGCAATTTTGCAACAGAACTTGTATTCCAAGAGAAAGAGAGAGAGAGAGAGAGAGAGAGAGAATTTATTTGATTTGCGCACCGACACAACAATCAGATCAATAATACACAAAAAAATCACTTGTAGCAAAAGCCAGGGAGCATCGAGGAACCTTTCGGTTATCGAGCCGAGATACTCCCTGATCTCAGCAGATTGAGATATAAGCGAAATCTATTAAGTGGCACTTATAATTTGAGTACATTATGTAAAACAGAGTTGAGTTTAAGTTTTTATCAAATGATAAAAAGAAATAAAAATGAAAAAGGAAACGGAACAAACAATAACAATAAATGTTTTTTACACAATCAAAAGCTTTTGCAAGCGTTAGTATTCATTTAATAATTTTATTTTATACGCTTTTTTAAAAGAAACCCAGTGTATGCTCTTTAATTTGGATTCAAGGTTACCCCACAGCTTTGAACCTCTGTGAGAAAATAGTTTTTGGCTAAATAATTTATTTATTCGGGGGCGGTAGCAAGCAGTCGAATTAATTAATCTCGTTTCATGTTGATGAATAGTATTTAACTTACGAAAAGAATGATAAAAGTTTTTAGGCAATTGATTATGATGGAGTTGATACATAAATTTAGCTAACTCAAGGTGATATATGTCTTCTACTTTTAACACTTGAAGTTCTTTATACATTTGTGAAGTTGGCGTATATAAGTTACGAAACAATATTATTCTCAAAATTTTATTAAGCCTTACTCGAATTATTTCTGGTGAAGTTTTATTTGCTGTTGCCCACGCAGTAATTCCATATTGAATTCTGCTGTATACAAAACTATAGTATAGCATGCAAAGGGCTTCTCTTGAAACAAAATTGCGCAATCTGTAAAAGAGTCCTGTGCATCTGGCAAGCTGCGTGGACAAATAATTTAATGCTACAGAACTAATGCTACAGAAGAAGGACCGAAAAGTGGAGTTAAACTGTGGAAAATTCTTTTGTTATTTAGACTTGCAGAAATTTATCTTTCATATGAAACCCGCCTACTAAAATCCTTTTGGAGATTTCCCTCCCATCAGATCGCCAGCAGCTAACTTCTAGTGACGGGCTCGCAAGTCAAACCTTGGAATGATAATAATAATAATAATAAAAGCCATATACCAAAGTTTGACCGCAGTAAACTGTTGTGATTCAATCTCAGATAGTACCATCAAAGGTGTCGGCAGATACTTTTTTAGGAGACATAACAATATAAGCTGCTGCTTAACGTATGCTACTTTATTTTTAATTCCAAAGGAGGTCACGGATCCCTGTTGTCCCCTTGCCGATCATCTTCAATATCACGATGAAAGGCTAATAACATTCAGCAAAAAAAGTAAGATTTGCTTACTGTTTTTGAAAATTTACTCGACTTTTTTTATAAAAGACATCGGTAAAGTTGTTGATGCTATCATTGATAGAAAATGCAACCCAGTCATCCACGAATTGCTTGGCTGATTCACGAGTGCAGTTAAGTTCAACAGTTACTGAAACAACAACCTGTCTCTTCAAAGAAGTTTTCATCCATCCATAATGGTTGATTTCGTTCAAGTAGTGATACCTCAATATTCCCATCAGGGATTTGGAGCAATTTGTTACTTCTTCCTTCCACTCGTTCCATAGCAAAGGATTTTCTTCGTAACTAAATCCCAGAGGCTTGATATTAATCTGGAGACCAGGAGGAACAGCGTCAATTTTCAAGTGAAAATCTACTAGTTCCAAAAACAAAGTAAACTTGACATGGATAACAGACACATTCCGCAATTCGTCTAATAGCTGCTTTACTGCTAGACTGAGATTTTGATAAGTTTCATTTACCTTCTTTATGTTGAAAGATTGAGTCATATTTTGAAATAAATGACCTAAAACAACACGACATGACACAGTATATTACTTTACTACACACAAATTGGTAATAAGACACGCAGTTCAAAATTATAAAGTAAAATGTTCTTGTATTTATTAAATAAACAAAGAATATTGTCTTGTCATCATCATCATCATCGCTCAATATTCTTTTCAGGTAGGGAAATCAAAACTTGCAAAAAGCTTGCATGCTGTATACGAACAGTTTTTGTAGTCGTTGGAAACGGATTGTACGGAGTTTTGTTTTAATTACTCCATACGCTCTGTTTTCAACGGTACACAAATATAGGCTAATACCCTACAGAACTCAGAAACCAATTGGAGGAGCAAGAATTTATATTACTACCATTTTCGGCCAAGAGACTGAAAGCAATGATCAGCTTCTTGTAAATGCAAGTCTAGAAATAAAGTTCTCTAAGCTACAAAACCCGTGGTAAATTGCGTTTTTTCTATCAGAGCACAGCATCAGATGCAATGAGGTTTGAACGTACGATCTGGGGACCACAGCAAGAACAACGGTTCACTGATTGGCGGATTTGGAAGAAGGGGAGATGTGCGCATAATTTCCTAGATGAATTCAAATCTCTTTTGCGATAACACGATGGAAACGAAATGAAATACTTTTCTTTGAGAATTGTTAGGAGGGTCAGAAATTTATGGATCAGTTAGTGGTTTCAGTTGATGATAATTGTAAGCGCCAAACAAACTTTGTCTAACTTTTGAATTTGATACACTTGGGTTTTGAACCATCGTAATTTAATCTTACCTCAAAATTCTACATAGTTAACGCTTGGCCCACAATTATTCAAATGCACTGCCTGCAAACAAAACGCGTCTTTTCTTTTTCTATTACGAAATCAGCACTGCCTTTACAATTCGCTTTGGTGTCCTTTGTTAAAAAATAGTTTTGAGTTTATTGAGTTGAGCAACGTTAAATTTCAAGTAGTGCGAAGTCAAGTTATGTGGTTGTTGGTTGACGCTGGTGTGATGAAATAAAAGCCAATTTCCCTAAGTGACTGTCGGAATTGCCAAATACGGGTGCAAGTTCGGACAAATATAATAAATAGAACAACAATAAATCCGTGTGAGGCTCCACAAGTCACAACAGAATTCCGATAGCCGCCACAAAAATCAAAGGGCGACTATATGATAAGATTAGTAACGAAAACTAATATAGCCGCGGTTTAGTTATTGTTGCGGCTATACGTTTTATATTGGTTAACAATAAGAAGAGGAGATGTGCGCATAATTTCCTAAATGAATTCAAATCTCTTTTGCCATAACACGATGGAAACGAAATAAAATACTTTTCTTTGAGAATTGTTAGGAGGGTCAGAAATTTATGGATCAGTTAGTGGTTTCAGTCCATGATAATTGAGGAGGTTAATAGCTCGCTGGTGAGGCTCAATAAAGCTATGGGTGTTAAAATTTTTTCTATGATCTCAGCGCAAGTGTCTTGCCAATTGCCTCATTTAATGTCCTATTCCGACACTAAGATTGCAATCGGCTCTTTTAACTAGTTTGCTTATTGGTATGCCTTGTTTTACTACAATTTGGACACGAGCTGACTGGCAGCTGAAATGTTACACACTGTAAAATGTTTTTCGATTGCATTGCTGTTACATATAGGTAGCTCTTTACGACAATTTTTCCTCTTTGATTATTTTACTTCAAGCAGAAGCGCACTGAGCCAGCGCAGGTCGATGGACAGCTACGACCAGAGATGATTTAGATACAGATCAAGAAGATTAGTCTTTCCATATCCCCTTTAAATTGCCAAAGGTGATTCCCTTCTTAAATGTGCAATCAGCCAAAATTCTCAGCCGCTTGTGGAAAAAAATATTTTTTTTATCTTTTCGTAAAACATGATTATCTCTATCAAATCAACAACCCTAATCAAGAATCTTGTTATGATTGAGTTGATGAATCACTGTTGGCAGCAAAAAAATTTACTTAGTCAGACTAAATACACTGTATATTTAGTAATGTAGACTTGTGAGATCTACAGCAGTGCCGATTAATCAGAGGTGATCAGTGACTAGATAGTCCATTGAAATAAATTAAATTTTTCAGGAACCAACAGCTCATTAAAGCAGTATCAATTTTTTACTTTTTGAATAGCTTACATTTCAATTGAGTAAACCGAGTAGGAAATAACGTTGAATTAACTGAGCTTACGCATATGCTGAAGACATACGGATAATTTCTGTTCAATTGGCATGCCATATGCTTCTTGAAAAAATAAGTTTAATTCCAATTTTTTATATTCTGCAAATCCTCTGTTGAAGTAGGCTGCTTTTGGTTTGAAGTTTCAAAATCAACTTTAGCTAGTGTTCAATGCTAACTTGGCAAGGTACGGTGAGTTACTCAATGGGCCGACAAGTCATAAAGCCTTCTTAAAGATGTCTTGCCCCAGAACTACACTAAGTATTTCACAACATTAAATTTTTTACTAATTCTTTTATTCTTTCAAGCCATACAGCGGATAGTTTACAAACCAGCTTTTGTTCCAGTCAAGAGAGTAATAGCTATGGAGGGAGGAAAAGAGGTAAATGCTCTTTTCAACATTTAATAAAACATTGGTTTTGGCTATTTTCAATCTCTAAAACTGTGGCACTGGTTCTTTGCAAATGTTTGTGGGATCTGCCAAGTAAGCCACGTAAGAAAAGATCAGGAAAAATGTAACCAGGATTATGGATGGTTCCAATTTTTCCTCAGTTCTTGAGTTTATGTTTCACAAAAAAAGTTGGTCTTAAATCAAAAATGCTTTCCTCCGGATGCATAAAAGTATTTGGTCATGCCCCATCAGCTATTTTATTCCTTCGAAATATTGATGATCTTCAAAAAAAAGGTCGTCATTGAGAACTCGAGCAGTTAGGAACCCCTCATGAATTCTTTCCTCAGGCTTTTGAAATTCTTCCCACTGCTCTGACAGACGTGACGCCAGAACTTTGCATCTGGGAGGGAGTCATGCGATAGCATTTTTTCGTCACTACAAGCCTACACTGCAAATTTGCAAGTGTGAAAGCAGTGTGACCGAGGTAGGGTTGTCCTCCACAACCGTCGGGTCAAACCTCTCTTTTCCAAATAGATTAAAAGAGCAAAACAAATATAATTGAGTATTGGCTGTAAAAAATCTTTTCAGTGTTCGTTTCGTTATGAGTTTGTCGTTCTGGATTGTATAAAATTGAATGTCAGCTGACTTGACGTCACTGCCCATGTTTTTAACAAAAAAATTTTCAAGTGCTGTATCTGAATTATCTTATCTCGAAATATTCCTGATGTGTAATCGTCTTTTCAGGTATATAATAAAAAATAGAATGTGTGTGTGTGTGTGTGTATAGTTTTTTAGTTTCACCAAGAGTCACGATCCGAACAACGTTAGTGTGGCAGAATAGGCAGGAGCATCCCTCAAATCCGGGTAATAAAGACGCATTGTCGTCACTATATCTCATGTCGAGTGTAAGACACTTTACGTGGCCCCCGACCTGCCCAATATCCTACATGGGACTGTATACGAAACAAACCCAAACAATCCAACACCAATCACAAGACTTACGTACCGTTTACTTTTGAATCAAATTCGTTTTGACATTACTGCCAACCTTTCCAGTATGAACTAAAACTGATTACCTTACATAAAGCTGATCACACAACAAGCGGTTTGGCATAGAAAGACCTTCCAAAGGTTATAAACTAAACGTGGTGCTTTGAGGCACAATTGGCAGCACGCGGTTACATGTCAGCGAGCCCCGGCGTGCGACGAGATTAGCTCGAAAGACGCGGGTTCGAACCCCACAGCAACCAGACAAGACGCAACGCACTCTTGACAAAAATTAGTTTTTACAAAAGGTCACGATTCGAACAACGTTAGTATAGCGAAATAGGCGGACCATCCCTGGACACAGGTTTCGGCCTTTTTGCTTCATCAGCAAGAACTCGTTCCACCCAACACAGCGCCCCCGGAGGGGATGTTGTGCGCATAGAATTAAAATTATCGTTGTTCCTGCATTGCGGGTGGACGCGATGTTCGAACTAGAAAATGAATAGCTACGGTATCGGGGTAAAGCGACGTGGTATCATAAATCATAACAGCGCATAGGCCAACGTTAGAATGTTAAAAGTGCAAACCGCGGCGCTAGTGAAAACAAACCATGTTATCAGAATCTACGTAGCCCGGGGACTGTTATAAGGCGGGCAGTCGGGCGCGTGGTGTTTAAAATTTAGGCCGCTGGGTAAAACCAATGCCTTTGTCCCACTCGAAAACGAAGGTCGGATGCCTCACCCTCTATCCCTCCATTTTTACCGGTTATGCCGGTTCAATCTAGGGGGAGTCGTAAGTGGTTGGCCACTCTTGATTAGTCGCTTACAGCCGCAAGATGTATATCGGGTGGGCAGAAAAGTGTGATTGTCCTGTTTAATCAAGAAAAATTCAAAAACTAAGCTTTGTATAAAAATTAAATGTGATACATGTCATGAGCAGCTAGTTTTCGTCTACTGGTGAAATTTTCAGCCAAATGTATTCATCTGCACAGGAATAATGAGGAAATACAAAATTCAGGTCAAAAAATGCAATGCTAGACGTTGACTTAAAATTTACTTACCACGGTTTTAATCGAGACGATGGTCAATATGGCCTCCATCTTCGGAATCAACCAATCGAAGGCTTTTTTTCCAGGAAGATATGGACTTACGAATTTCAGCAACTGATATTTTATCCCTCTTTTTTTTTATCTTGTTCTTCAGTTCCTGTTCTGTGAAGTTTTCCGTCCTCGCGGCAAAAATTTTTCCGGTTAGCTTTTTCAGTTTCGCTACGATATCGACGTGAGGCTTTGTAGCGCACTTGGTTCACGTCCTACGTGGTCGTGGGTTCAGCGCTCGGGTATGTGAATAAATTCTTTTTTTAGTTGTGATCGAACTTTCAACGATCATGAAAGACTGGGCAGAGTAAGGAAATAGAAAATCCAAGCTTTCCTTTTAAAAATATAGTCTGACATTTTATATTTTGACCTGAATTTTGTATTTCCTCTATATTCCTGTGTTTATGAATATTTTTGACTGAAAATTTCACCACTTGAACAAAACTAGCTGCTCATGACATGCATGCAATTTAATTTGTATGCAAAGCTTGGTTTTTGAATTATTCTTGACTAAACAGGGTTATCACATTTTTCTGCCCACCCAATATACTGTATGTACATATATATATATGCATATGGCTTGATTTAGTGGTGGCTTTTGTAGTGTAGATACCACAGGCCTTTAAAACCTACTGCAAAAGAATCCTCTCAGTCATTTTGTAAAAAGAAAATGACTCCAAAATTTCCCTTTTTGTTTAATCTGACCTTTATCAAACTTCAACCTGCTAAAATGATTACATTGGCTTCAAATTAGTGTATAGTTATATGAAAGCTTGATATTTTTTATCTTTTACTTAGTTGCATTAGGTTACATGACAAAAATCTTTAGAAGCTTTTACTCTATTATTCGTACAGGCTGCAAGCTTTATTTTTCTAGTCTAGAGTTACAATGCTGAGCTTATATATTCCCCTTATAGGATAACCCAGGGGTGTGCAATCAGCGACATGCGACGAGAAATTTTGTGGCCGGCGGAAAGGATTGCATATGAAGGCCTTTTATTTTTGTTTTAAGATTGATACATTCAAAGCAAATATTTACAACATATTATTGTCATTTTACTGTGTAGACTAATTTTTTATAGCGATCGTTGGAAAGTGTTGTTAGATTGTTTTGAAAATATTGATCTTCAACAAAGGTCTTTATCATCTCTTTGGATGAACACCAATTTTGACAGCCTCGCTAATTATTAAAGAAGTCAGAAATCGGCCCGCCTGTTAAAAAGGTTGCACACCCCTGGATTAATTTACTATTACATCTGTTGGCATCTTTAAATTTGTATTCAAATGTCCATTCACTGCGTTTTAACTAGCAAGTAAATTTTTTTGATTGACCAAATAATGTTCTTTCAATTATGGTCAAATTTCAGCTGTTTTTCAAAGTTGTTGCTGCATAACTGAACATTATGCCCAAAATTAAACTCGTTTGTTTGATTGATACCGGTACTTTAAAAAGCATGCATCTGCCTCGATAGAATGGTGATTGCGCCCACCTTGAATTCAGTTGGTTAAAACTTTGATTGTATTACACAGACTTCTAGAAGAATGGTGTTTTCAGCTTCTTTGCTTGACGTATACCACTTCAAAAATAGCATTGAGAAAAAATGTTCTATTGGTGTGCGTTTAGGACTGGGTCTTTAACGGAATTTTTTTCACGTTCAGAGGGCAGTGAGATAAGCTTGATTTTTACTGCTCGCCCTGAGGCATGGATTGTCACTCTGAGCTCTGTTTTCTAGTTTGGCGTTTCTGTCAAGCACAACGCCAATAAGAGCTTTTGCTTATTACTTTCTTTATTTTTATTGGAAGAACACCTCTTTCTCGCAAAATCTTTAGACCACTTACTTACACTGAAATATTGTACATTTTCCAACAACTTTCATTATTTTATCTAGGAAAACGGCAAGAAATTTATCAGCAACGCATTGTTTTATTGCATTAGCTGACAATTAATTTAAGCTTGTTGTTGGTAATCCTGTTAGTACTCACAGGCCTACACAATATTTGCCTTCAGAAATTTTGAGACGTTTTTCATACTCAAAATTAAAGTTTTTAGTGTAACAGTATAAACGACTGTTAAAAACAAAATCAAATGAAGTTACGATCCCAAACAAAAATTTTTAACAGAATTGTGCAGTAAAGACAAAACTACTGCACTAATGGCAGCGAAATTGTGGTTGTTCTTATCTCTCCAGTATTAATATATTTGAGAATCTGTCGTGGAGCGACGGTGATGACCAAATTCGCGACACTCCTCATCTTCATTCCTGTTCTGTAGCGTACCTCTTCATGCTGCACGTTCTTTTTCTAGCCTACCAGACCTCTGACCCAGCCCAGAGGTCTGGTAGGCTAGAAAAAGAACGTGCAGCATGCAGTAAAAAGCCACACGGTTTCTGGGATTCATGGTCTTTTATGATGTCCCCATCAAGAGAAGAGAGACGGGTAGCTTCAACATAATTAAACAATTGGAAGTTCTAGTGCAAAGATAACGACCATCATCGTCATCCGTCCGCAGGCGATCATTCATTAACTTAAGATGGTATTGAGTATAAGATATCAATAACAAGTGATGATCTTTACTACTTGCATGATAACAAAAACACAGATATATTTTGTATTTATTGTAAAAAATCATTTTAGAAAAAGCGGTAGGATTACAAAAATCTATTTTCTACAACCAGCAAAAGCACGCTCTTTGCCAGCGTGGTTACACACTGATGTGGCCAGAACATCCCATCCAAACTCTGACATTTAGGATTGTGAGATAATTTCTTCACAAAAACAAAACAGAAATTGGACGTGATATAATGACATTACAAAATATTTCTAAATGCGAAAAAAAGCTGTGGTTAAATTAAAATAGGTTGTAGAAAAATTGATCTGATGAGCCAAATTTACAGGATAAACTTTAACGGTGCATTACTGTTTAGATTCACTTACAACAATAAATTACTCGTTGACAGCATGCTTTTCAAGTGTGATTTTGCAAAATTATCCAGCTCTTCCTAGAAAAAGTAAAGATATAGGCCTACCACCCTGTCTCCTCCAATAAATAACTGAACGACATAACTATTACGTCACAACTACAGTGATCAACGCGATAGATTATAACTAAATGAGTGCAAAATAACCCAAATAAAAAGACGATTGAAAATATGAAATTAAAACGCACCGCTAACCTAAAGCATTATCAAGTGTCAGGCCGCATATCAAAATTTCTTTTGCTGGATATGCTGTATATGAAATAACGAAAAGTATAGTGAAATCCAACCAAAACCCGTTAGCAGAGACAGAACTAGACCTCGCTCTCTCTCTCTCTCTTTGAACACCAACAGTATAAGAAACAAGTTGTACTTCAAAATTATCAATCTAAAATAGATAAGCTCGCATTTTGGGCAGGAGTTCGAAGACACAAAAAGTTGTGGTTCACGTTGATGAAATTATTTCTTTGATCAAGTGGAACATGACTTTATCACAGTATCCTTCAGCGCATGCGCAGTGCAATAGGTCAAAGATTAAGTTGGCATCAAGTCGAAATTATTTCGTGTAAAAATTGGCGGCTTGAAGTTGTTTCATAATATTACAAGCAAAGTTATTTTGTACGTACTTCATTCTTGCATGCGAAGTATAAATTTGAGGGGATATGAAATGTTTTAGGCCTAATGTAAAAAGATGTAAATCTAATACTTAACGAGAGTGTGTAAAGATATCACAGTAGTTCGAACATTACAGTGGAGTCGATGCAAGTAACCACCAGCTTTTGCCAAACACTATATATTGCAAATAACATCACAGCATGTTCCATTACCTCACTGCACAACCACAAATGTTTTGATACTTCAGTATATAATCAGAGAGGTAACTATATACCATAAACTTTAGAAATAAAGTTTTTCCCAACAAAAACTCGAAAAAAATTTTCATAATTGGTTGCTATGTAATTTGCATTTTATGTTCAAGATTCGCAGGACAGATGGTGAAGCTATGTACATGACAATGTTAAGATCTGGTGTTTTTACCATTCGGCATGTGTTAATTGGTATTTTAATAAAACTGGTGCTTGTTAGAGTCGCAAGGCTCACAAAACCATGGCAAAGTGCTTTTCCCAATCGCACGACTGCATCACGGTGAGCTTTAAACGCACAACCATTCGATCTGCGCCGCATTGAAGCTGTGCCCCAGCATCCACCGTGGAAGCCTGTCAATATTTACGCTACTTTAACATCTACTTTGGCTTACGTTTATGCAATAGATAAGGTAAACTACAACACACTTTGAAATAAAATAATCTCTACGTCTTTGCTTAATCACCACATAAATATTACGTTAATACAAAGTCCAACGTAGAAATGACATCCTGGCGGTTAATAAACCACTTATTTAAAAACATTAGGGTTTATATACATTTTAAGGGAAGACAATTTGGTGCCCCCTTCCAATTTCACTCCCCATATAAGGCCTTGGTTCATTCACAATGACACTCGTACAAAAATACAAAAAAAAAAAACATTAAAACGCATCATCATCTGATTCAAAATCATCACTGTACTTGATGGTATCTTCCTGTGCATTCAACAAACTGCTTGCAGCTGGTTTATCCTCCTTAGCAACATCACTGCAATTATTCGTACTTCCCCGGGCGCCGGTGAATCCAAGTTCCGATTGCTCCGGTGATTTCGGTGGCTTTAAAGTCATAGATAACGCCGGCACGGATGTGTAAGTTGCTTCCGTGCCGGCTTCACTGCCCAGGTCAGATCCGGATGCTTTGAGAGCCGCATCTCGGATCTCATCTAGGAACGAGGAAAATCCTCCCTCTTCTTCCTCCGCTGCATCTCTTCTTCCATCACTCATCGAGCTTTGTGAAATCGCGTAATCATGAGTGCTCAAGTGATTATCAACAGGCACTCGATCAAAGTTGATCACGTGATCATGGGTTTCTAAATCATCACGGCTGATCATGTAATTACGAAATTCTACGTCATCATGCTGTCGTGACCCATTGTGATTGCTCATGTGATCATTGACGCTCTCGTGACTGGACTTAATTGCCTTTTGTTTCAAACTGCTCTTACTTTTCTCAGTTTCTATTGATTCCGTTTTGACATCAATCGCTGAAGAGGAAACCGGTTGAACGGAGAACTCAAACTCCTCTTTCGATTTTGGCTCCGCAGCATTGAAGCGTCGTTTTGGAATCGGTTTAGATGCGCTTTCCTCTCGCTCTACAAAATTTCGCTGCAAAGTCGCATCGGCCTCTGAAGGCGTTGAGAAGAGCGAGCGCTTTGAAGATGATTTTTCTAACGAAACAGGTGAAAAAATTCCTTTCTTTTCAAAATTCAACCCCGAATTTTGAGAGATTTCATCATGGAAAACGTCGTTTGAATCCAAATGCAGGTCTTTTACCGACTCGCCACTAGAGGTGCGGGACTTGAAACTGGTCAACGAATTTGATTTAATCTGAATATCATCAGAGCGATCGCGAATTTTCTTAAGTGGTGCTTCGGCAATATTCTGGCCTGAAGTTTTCTCGGCTCTCGAATGTGATGATCGATTGCTAACGACAGAACTCGCGACGACTGATGCATCTGCATCATCTTTTAACTTTTCATTTTTTGGAAGGTTCTGAGATTCGGGAACACCTTTAAAATCTGTACTATGGAATTCCAGCGGTTCTTTGACAAAAATTTTCCCAGGAGAAAATTCTTTATTGATTTCTTTATAATCGTCGTCCCTGGTGACGCCAGCTGACGTAAGTGTAGCAAATGTTGACGTAGTTGAATCGAGTTTTATATCTTCAGGATCCGGTCTTATATGAACGTGTTTCTCGAGAGCAGTTTTTCGTGGCATCGCGCGAGGTTCCTCCGCGTGGCCTTCATTATAACCGGAATGCAGCGGCGCTTGCAGCATTGGTTTGCGATCAGCTGCGTTCCGGTGTCGTTTATCAGACATCCCAAGATCAATTTTTAACTTATCCAACATCTCCCACATCTTACGAACAGAAAGCTCGTTTTTTTTTCGATCAACATGACGTTCCATGAGCTGGTGCAGTACGCTAAAGCATAAACATAACGGGCATTTACGTCTTCATAATAAGTGCTCACACTTGGGGTAAAAAATTTACAGCAAAAGTTATCGGTTTTAGTCTACAACAATTTCTTAACTTTTCACTCCACGACCTAAACAGTTTTGATCGATATCTCTTTTACGGCAGCGTTGCATCTCTTCCAATTCAAACTTTTCAAAAAGTGAGCATTTGTGGGGTGAAATACAAGACCCTTTTTTGAAAACCATAAAAAACTTTAGGACCCACTAAAATTTTGCCACTTTTCACGTTAAGATACTCTGTTCTAGAAAGTATCCGAGAGGTATACCTCGGTTGCTCATCCAAATCCGGTGCAAAAGCAGAAGGCCAGCGGTAAACATACTTTGCATCACCAATGCAAAACTTGCATTATGCGGTGAAAATAAAGCAGAACACCATTGCTAAGGCAAAAATTAAATAAGGCTATTTAACTAGAAAATAGAGGCAGGATGCGGTGGAGTATAGCAATTACTCTTACTCAGTAATACCAACTAACCTGTCAGAATATACTCCTGTTGATAAAATATCTTCTGTTACTTCATTAACAAATTTTAAATACTTAAGTTCCTCTTCTTCCAAATCAATCATCTTTCTTGCACTGGAGCGAGCACTTGAAGGACCAGATCTATCAAAGAAATAACCACGAATCTGCTCCACAACGGCAGCGCAGCGAGATCTAGCAAGTCTCAGATTGTGAGTTCCATCCCTACTCAGGTTATACGTGCGGTAATCTTGCAAAGCTACTTTGGTGCAATATTCCTGCTTATGCAAATGTACCAGGAAGTGCCAATACTGGCAGCTCTTCCACGACCCGCGGATCACGATACACACCTGGTACCCAGTTGATGTCGTTAAGTCTAAAAAAGTCACTACATTTTTTATTTATTTAAACTCCCAATGAGGCCACTCTAAAGTCCTGTCAAAAAGCATTTTCTTGTTTTGGTCATCTCCACCGAACTAGTATTTGACACAAACCCCCCCCCCCTCACCCGCTCAGCTGCGTTGCATACTGTCGTTCTTTTCTTTCAATTTCGGACAACTTTTCGACAAATTCAGACTGTTCTTCAATCCACTTTCGGTGATTTGTCTCTCTGAAACATTTATGATGAGCATTGAGCAAGTATTGTAAACCTATACGCATCAAGATAAAACTTAATAATAAATATAAAAACACATCGCTTTCATTGAAAGGATCGATGTGCTGCTGGAATACGCGCTACCCAGTGTAGTGGGAACTATTTGCTTTGTAACATTTTTTGACGCTCAAAGTAGACATTCTTTTTTTCTATTCGTCAGTGCTTTCAGCGATAGATTCAATGACACCATGACAATATTTCAAGATCGTCATGATCAAAGCACAGCAAAGTTTAAATGGATAAATAGCTTTAGTTAGCAGGTGGAACATTTGCCTTACACATTCTTCAGGAATTGTTTCGGCTTGCATATTCTAAAAGAATACTCTGGAGTGAGAACAGCGAAATGATGCTCACAACTACTCGTGATTTTTGACAAAAAAAAAACAAAAACATCTTGGCTTACGCTTGAAGAGCAAGGAAATGCCAAACGGCGCTAACTGCTAAAGAACTTTATTAAATATTATTTTGCAAAAATTGACAATTTTTTACATTTTTCAACAAGTTCCTTTTGAGAAATTATCGTAGCAAATCTTATCTCGCCTCTACCTAACTGTGACTGGATTATCAGGAGCATAATTCTGCTGATAAAACAGATTCGTGAAGCAAGTAACATTCTGTTGCACGACTTTATCAATCCAGCATTGTACGTATTCTCTTGCTGCCAGTGACGTGCAGTGCTTGTGAATGGTGATTGCATCAACACACTGCTTCTGTAACGACTGCTTCAACCACGTATTCGTCTTCACTTCTTCTTCGTAAAAATGCTTCAGTATCTTGACAAAGCTCATGGAACAGCAGCGTAGTTGAGAGTTCCACCGTTCCCAGATTGGAGACTTGTCGTTCTCCTCAAATCCAGGAGGTTTAATCTGAATTTGAAGACCGGGTGGAATGGTTTCGTTCTCCAAATGAAAGTTAATCAGTTCCAAAAACAAAGAAAACTTGACTCGTTTCAATACGGCATCTTGCAGGCCATGAAGCAGCCCCTTAATTATCAAACACTGATCTGTGAAGCCATCAATTAATATCTCATGAGCTTTCACCACGTTCCGACTTCGAGGTTTCCTCGGATGAGAACATGCATCACAAGTAGCAGCCATCAATAATATGACTTTAGATCAAATTAGGTGGTTACAAATGTAGTTCTTCTCTGCCAAAATATTAATCCAATTTATAACCACCAAAAAAAAACATATTCATTTCGCAGTTACAATTGCAATGTCTTTTATGACGTCATAAACTTACCCCATGTTAATATTTCTTATTTTAAGTTGTATGTACCGTAATTTATCGAATTCTATTACTTAAAAGTTCATGCTTAACCTCACTAAACTACCAATACGTTCAGCTAGACGAGCAAAAATTTTACCAATTATAGAACATCCTCTTCCTGGTCACAGCCGACTGTCAGAGAGCCAGAGCTGCTTGCAACAATATTACAAATGCTCTAAATCTCTTTCCTCAAGAGGTCGAAGAAAAAACAAATTTTTGAATTTTCTATGCACACCATGATCTCCAACAACATTTGGTCACTTAATAAGTTCAAAGACTGTCATGGCTTATAGTTTAGCTTACTGGTGTCTCCTAATACAGTATGATGGGCGAAGACATTTCATAGCATATTGACAATGATGCCATCAAAATTTATTTGATAGAATCTTGCGGACGCCCACCAAGTGTGCAAATGCGCGATCTTAACTTTTCTAGCTCTTGAAAGCACTCTCTCTGATCCAGAAAGCACCTGTAAATACACCCTCGTCTCCAAAAACTAACTGCAAGACCCTGTACCGCACCACATAAATTAATAGTACGTTAGCTTATCGAACTGATGATGCTACACCTGCACATGAAATAAACAGCAAATTAGAAACAAATCAACACTGATGGCAAATTGCGTGCTCAAAACAACGAAATAACGACTTGCTTTTTTTTGTGAAAGTATCTGATCTACAAACGAACGAAGTGAAAAATATCCATGTTTTTTCTACCCCTTTTCCAATATTAACTTCCGACCACTATGAGCCTGCACCAATCAACAGCTGCCTCAACGTGGTGGTGCGGTCCCCGACCCCACTTGGGTCGGGTCAAAATGGCTGTTAGCCTTCCCGAGGGTGCCAGCTACCCTGGGAACTCCCCTTTATTTTTTCGCTATGCTGCCCCCTGAATGACCGCAGAAGAGCAGCACACAGCTTCTTCAAAATCGATCCTGTTTTCTCTTTCTCTCTTCTCCTGCCCTTCTTCGTCTCCTCATTCTCCTCCTTCTCTTGATGAGCGGTAACGTTCATCCCAACCCGGGCCCCATCTTTCCTTGCTCAGTGTGCGCTGGAAATGTGACCTGGTGGGGCAAGTCAATGCAATGCTGCACCTGCTCCAAATGGGTCCATCTAAGGTGCTCACAACTTCCCCTCTCCAAATTCAGATCTCTTGCCAGCTCTCACTCTTGGAGCTGCCCCCCCTTTTGTGTCCCCACTCATAACACTGTAACTCCACTCTGGCCTCTCCTCCATTTTTCCTTTTACCTCAAACTCTCTAGCAGATCTGGTAGGAACAGTTTTCTCTCTCTTTTGATTCTATCAGGCTACAGTGGGCCCCTGGACACTCGTTTCTCCCGGGGAACAACGCAGCTGATGAGCTGGTCAGATAGGGAGCACTACTTGTGCCCTCTGCTATCCCTTGTCGTCTCTATCCTCTTATCTCTTGTATCTACTCTTTTTATTTCTTGAACAGAAGGTGTACTATCTCATCTAAATTCTTCGACACACAGGTTCCCTCGAGAAGCTTGTGCTCCCTTGTCATGCTTGCTGTGTTTTCTCTCGTCTACGCTGCAACGGACACAGCCTACTGTTAAGTTCTATCTCTCTAGGATAGACAGAATCGAGAATCCTTCCTGAAGCACCTGCAGACACTTTGTGCTGCTCACTCTTTCGCGACTCTCTGTCTCTATAGGACCTTCGGTCTAGACCCTGGGAAGTTGCCCAGCTTCTGGGGCTCCATGGTCTTCCACCATGCCCCCATCCCTCAGAAGGGGTCGGGTAATCAACAACAACAACCACTATGAACCTGGGTTCACACCCCCTAAATAGCAGGTGCAGACGCTGTTGTTGCTACCTGACCCCTCACGAGGGATGGAGGCATGGCAAAGACCATGGAGCCCCAAAAGCTGGGCAACTCCTCAGGGCCTAGACCAGAGGTCATAGAGAGACAGAGAGTTGCCAAAGAGCCAAGCGGTCCAAAGAGTCTGTAGGTGGACAGTACAAAATGAGATGACAGGGGTCTTGAGACGAGTGCATGCAGGCGCTGCAGGAAGGATTCACCAATCCTAGAGAAATAAGAACTTATCAGTAAGCTGCGTCTGTTGCAGCAAATACAAGAGAGCACAAGTTCCTTGGTGAAAATTGAGAGAATCTGTGTGTTTAAAAATTTAGATAAGACAGTACGCCTCCAGTTCAAGAAAAGAGAAGAGTGGATACGAGAGATAAGAGGAGAGAGACTACACGGAATTGCACAGGATACAAGTAGCGCTCCTTGTCTGGCCAGCTCATCAGCCGCCTTGTTCCTTGGGAGAAACGAGTGTCTGGGAATTTATTGTAGCCTGATAGTACAGGAGAAAGAAGATAGTTCCTGCCAGATCTGCCATAGAGATTGAGGTAAAAAGAAAAATGGAGAAGACGAGGACAGAGCAAGAGTCAAATAGCAGAAGAAAAGAGCAGTGGCAGATTAGTTGGTGCTGCCGACATCAGTGGAGAGCTTGCAGAATGGCGCAGGCTTCAGCGGAAAAACTTGAACATACAGGGTCTGCCAAAAAAAGACTGGCCTCAGTGCCAGAGAGAGCAGTTGGAACAGAGCCATCTGCCCAAAGCACCAGATCGTGAGGAGGGAGAGAGTCAAGATGAGCGAGAGCTGCACCTAGGCAAGGGAGAGGGAATCAGAGCAGGAACATGGAATGGAAAGGGTGGACTCCACAGTGAAGGAATGCAGGTTCCAAGAAGAAAAGGGAGGGCAAGCAAGGTGAGCCTCCCTAGGAGAAGTAGAAGGAAGCATGAGCAAGTGAGTGGACGCAAAAGCTCTCCAGGACGATCTGCAGAGTCTTGGTTTTACTCCTAGTCTGGTCAAACCTGAAATGGAAAGCAAATTGGGAAAACAAGAGCCCATTCATAAGATGACAGAGCAAAATGACTCGGGGTGACTCGTAGGAGAGGTAGAGACACCTCAGAGAGGGGAAGTGAGATAGGAGAGGACGAGAAGCAGCCAAAGATGGCGCGACTAGGCACTCAGTGAAGACGTTTGAATTTGGTGATATTGGTAATGCTTAGAAAAAGAAACCATCCGGGTGAAGTATAAGTGAGAAAGGGCCGAAGAAAAGCTTTATACAGAGGAAAGAGGGACTCCTTAAAGGGGCCCATGACCTTCAGCAAAGATAGATGTTTAAAAAAGGAAGGAGTGCGGTCGAAAGTGACCCCATGACAAGTTGAAGTGGGATTGAAACGGAGGCAAAAGTTGAAAAAAAGACGTACAGATTGTGGGTTCGAATGTACTTGTGGTAAATGTTTGCTGAAGCTGAAGCTGTGTTACGATAGCGACGTAATTTATTGCACTTCAAAGAGAGCAATTTCGTTATCAATACAAATTTACAATTCGGCACCACAACGTGCTCCCTTGCTTGTATTGAATCAAACTACAGAAATGGCAATTTCTTAAGTACTGAATATCAAATGGCACAATGTGCTAGTAAGAATTAAGAAAATCTGTTGGAGATTGTGTGCAACCCGAGTGGAAAATTAAAAGTGGAAAGCCAACAAAATAATGTGTTAAAAAGCGGCTTATGGCGAATGCACGTGCACTAACAGCAGTCATCAACGTAGCCATAAGCAAATTTCGGAATGGGACAAAACACATTTTTCGGGCTTTCTGTTGCTCTATTTTGCTTTACAACCTTTTTTTTGGAAATTAACATTCTGTTGCCGTTACACTTAACAATAGCTTTTTACACTGACCAAGTACAAGAAATGTGGGGGCATGGCCCCTTTGGCCTACGCCTATGGCAGCAGTGCGGCTTGTTAATGGAGCTACAAGTTTGCTCGTAATTTAAAATAAAACTTTTTCAACCTGAATTTGATTTGGTTTGTGGTTTGAATCTAAACGTCAATTTTATGCATCACTTATTTCACAGTATCACGATTCTGTTTGTATCCAATTTCAAAACATAAATGCGTAAGGGAGTGTTCGTAAGAACCTGAAAGTTTTAAAATGTGGAAAAACAATTAAGTGAAGAAGATAAAGAGACATGATCCTAAATTAAAATATAGAACCACCAGGTAAACATGAACTAGCATAAACATGGGTGATGCAATAACACAGCAAGACGTTGAAAATGTTTGACGAAAAAGTTTACATTAGCTGTTACTCCCCAGGATTAGCGGAATTAATAAACTACCGGGAAATTACTCTAAGCATGACGGATTGCAAAATATAAATATGCTATTGCTTTGATCAACTAATTATCATATAATCAAAAAATGCAGTTTGTTTGCTTACCGATCTAATTCGCTGATGTTTCTGACGTCCTCTTGAGTGAGCTTCTTGTAGCTACCGCTTGAGCCAGGTTTACGTTCTGAGTCTTTCTTTTTTGATGCACGTACAGGTGGAGCATAATGCTTAGATTGTGAAAGAAACGACTTTCCTGGCCTTTTCTTGGTGCGTGGTGTAAAAAGAGAACCATCTGAGTTATGGAATCGGTCTTGATGTCTGTTCAAATAATCTCCGCTGTAGGTTAAATTCAACACGTCCTTCTTTACGCCGTTTGAGCGAGGACTTAATTTTGTTGTAGTGTTGCTCTTGTGGGTTGTGAAAGTATCAGCAGTAGCAGGTCTGGGTTGAAGAGGTGCTGCATTATAGCGATTAGGAGACCATGAACTCGAAGCAGTAAGTGGCCGGCTGAGGACAACATTTCCATTAAATTGGCTTATACCATCCTCCGAATAATATGGAGAGCGTTGCTTGTTATGCTTGAGCTTCTGCAATTTACGCAATAACCTTAGTAAATGAATAATACAAATGTATAAAGAATATGAAAGACAAAAAATTGTGCAAACGGTAGCAATAAAGTGATATTTGAAAAAATCAAATACGATTTTACATCCTTTTTCCTGGGTTTTCGCTGGCTCAGTCGAGCTGATTCAGTGCATGTCTATCACTACACTCTCGCTTTCGAACCATACGTTTTGTTGGAGCAATGCAGTACTATAAATTCCGGATGCTTTTTCTGACAAATACCAAAGATGCTTATATGGAGTTTCGAACTGCTTATCTTTAGTTCCAAAGTCCGTAGCGATTACCATTACACCACTGCAGCTGCAGTTGTTAAACCAAGATAAGGAGTTTTGATCCAAAATATATAAATAAAAGTTCTATGCAATTGGTAAACATTTTCCAGTTCGATAAAAGGGCTGCAGACCTCAGCCGCAACTCGAAGCATGTAATCTGATCACAATCCCTGAATTAGCTCGCTTTAACATTTGGCTGCAATAATGGTTATTTATTTCTGAGTAAGCAGCATCCATATAATGCATTTTAGCCATTGCAGCCAAAAAATTAATCTTGCAAAGCAAGGGTGTTCAACCTTTTTTCCAAGCGGGGCAACTTCAGACTTCTTCAATATTTAGCAAGCATATCAACATTTCTGTTCATCCAAAGTGGTGATGAAGCTCTTTTTTTGTTGGAGATCAACATTTTCAAGCAACCTAACAATACTTTCCAACCGATCTCTATGGTCTATGGTCAGCAGATCTCTATGGTCTGCTGAAATAAAATCAGAAAAATTTAGCATGATTGTTGCATTGTATCTATTGATCTCCAAAAAAAGTAGAGGCTTTCAAATGCAAATCCTTTCCAATTTTACGTTGTAGCCGCAGGATAAAAGCCTCTGATTTAAAATGCTTAGAACTAGATCAGCGGCCGCAACATTGCAAGAACAACATTTATTGAAAATATTATCCACTAACAAGTGAATGATGCGTAAGCAGTTAAATTACTCAACAAGATAAACACACCAAACCAAGAGATGCAAGCCAACTCATACCGAAGTTGCTTCTCGAAAAGACCCAGTACTTCTAATTTGTTTTAAAGCAGCTTCTCTTCGAATTTGATCTTGTTTTTTAATGCTTAAAGAAGTTGATTTTGGAGCTTTGGTGTCAATGGCACCTATGAGAATATAAATCAATTATATCATGAATACCACAGCAAATGTATTGAAAACATTTTAAGATAACACAGTCAGTGTATTGATGTTGATGTACCCAATATATGAAATGCTTTCAAAAATTGTATTTTAAAAACTTCCAATAAAGTATGTGGAAAGATGAAAGGTAGAAGGAATCATGGTGATATGTGAAATGAGGTGGAATGAGTAGGCGAAAAACGAGATGGTGGTAAAAAAGTGGCCTGTGAAAAGATGCGTGTGAATCAATCTGGGATAAATAAGACTAGATATAAGAATGTGAAAAATCGAACAAAAAGTGTTGTTTATTCTACAAGAAACTGATAGAAATTAAAAAATATTAACTGAAAAATCAAATTACATTTCTAAACTAGTGAAGTTCAAGGAAAAGATGGACAAGATATTAAAGGAGGAAGATGCATGAGAGGAGAAATGGAAAGTTAGGTTTTAGTGAAAAAGACAGCAAAAAAGGAAAAATCAAATGGAGATCATGAATAAAAAGAATAATTCAGATCACAGGTCACAAGCTCAAATAATGGAGGGACGTATTGAAAAGGTTGCCTGAGGAAGATGGCAATAGCAATAAAAGCAGTAAAACCAAGAAAGACAGCTGGACCTTGAAGTATGTGCAAATTTGATAGCTGCCAGTAAAGAATTGTAAAGCCAACGTGTGTTGGATGGAAAAAGAATGCAATATCAATGGCAAATGAGTGTGTTGGTGCCAATATTTGAGGAAAATGGAGACATAGAAGTTGTATTGCATACAGAGGAATAGAGTTGTTAGAGCATGCTATGAAGATCAGTGAAAGTGTTGGAAAGAAGATTCAGCAATTAGTGAATGTTGATGCAATGCAATGCAATTTGGTTTTATACCAGGCAGAGGAACAACAGAAGCAATGTTTGTTGTGAGAAGAATGCAAGAGGAATAGAGAAATTTGTATAGGAAATTTGTATATGTGTTTTGTGGATATTGAAAAGGCATTTGACAAGTTTCAAGAAAGGTGATGGCATGGGCGATGAGGAAGAAAGGCTTACCAGAGGTAATTGTGAAAGCAACGATGAGTTTCTGACATGGGAAAAAATGAAAGCTATAGTGGGGTCAGGGTCATTCGAAGCGTTTTTGATGCAAGTAGCAAATTTTTGCAATTGCTGAGTGTGTAATCCAAGAGAAGGCTTGATGAATAAAATTTTGTAAGCAGATGACTTGGTTTTGATGAGTGAAAGCATGGAGAATTTGAGAGAAGTTTTTGTAATATAGAATAAGGTCCTTGGGAGCAAGAGCTAAAGATAAAGAGCTAGAAGCTACAGCTCCATTAGGTTAGGCTAAAGGCTAGGGCTCGAGAAGACCACAGTGATGGTGAGTGGTTCAAAAAAAGAAGTGCTCAAGAACTAAGCTGATCTGTGCCAAGAGGGTGATGACAAATTCAGTGCAGTGCACAAAATGTGGTAAATGGGCGCATGGTAGATGGGCAAAAATGAAGAATGTCGTTAACTCTGGCAAAAGGTTTTTGTGTGAGAGATGTGCTGAAGTATTAAAAGGAATTGTGGAACCAGAGGAAGAGTTATCCTTTTAAGACAGGTTGAGCTGGTGAAGAGTTTTTGTTTCTCGTGGAACAGATTGAATGCCAGTGGTGGAAGTGAAACAGCAATGGTAGTGAAAACAAGAATTGAATAAATAAATTTAGAGGATGTGGGGAATTGCTTAATGGAAGAAAGCTTTCATTGAAAAGATAAGAGCAAATTTATCAATCCTGTGTAAAGACAGTGACGTCGTATGGGAGAGAGGCAGAATGAGAGGGCAATGTTGAGTAGAAAAAAGCAAAATAAGAGCAATGCGAGGAGTTAATTGAGAAGGGGAGTAGTCATGGACTTATAGATTTGCTGGGTTTGAAAGAAACTTTGGACAGAATTGCCAAAGCAAGAAGAATGCAATGGTATGATCATGTTTTGAGGAGGGATAATGATGACATGTTAAGAAAAACATTAAAGTTTGAAGCAGTTTGAAAAAGAGGGCATGGGTGACCAAAGATGATATGGAGAAGGTAGGTGGTTAAACTAAAAAAGGAAAATGCCATTGAAAGATTGAAGCAGTGCAGAGCTGTTCATAAAGTTTTGAGGAACACGAGGTGAATCTGGCCACCTTCGTAAACAAAAACTCAAATTTAAAACATTGGATCTCTCTCTCTATCAGTAAAAATTATGTCTTTTCCTATTCAGAATTTTATCCATTGGGTTCTTTACGAATGTTCTAGAGCTTACTATTTTTCATACATGGCATATGTTTTGCCAGAGTTCAGTATTTGTCAATTTACAATCCAGTTTCAACTTTTTCTTGTCTCTTACATCTCTCCTCTCACATTTCTGACCACAGCAGCTGCAGCTTTTTGTGCCTTAGTATGACGACATCAGAAAAAAAGTTAACATTTATTCTGCAACCTGAATTTAAAAGCAATTATCTATGCTTGAATATCTTCTTAAATTTTTTGGTTCCACCAAAGACTTCCTTCTCACTAACACCACCCAGTCAAGCAGTTGTTGTTTGCAAATTTTGGTGGCCTCAAAAAAAATTGTTGATATGAACGACACCAACTCACACTGAACATTGTCTGTAAAAGCTCAAAGATTTTTGTCCTTTAATGATAAAATCTTTGCAGAAGACTTTTTCATTTCTTTTTGGCATATTCACTGGCATTCATTAACACTAAAATTGCTACTTAGGGATACATCTTGGCTCTTCCTCTATGCCCTGGTACTCAATCTTAATTCTAGTTATTCATCGAAAACAAATAATATTGAATCTTGGAACCAACAGCTTTGAAGTGGTAGGTCAGAACAAAAGTAGTTTATAGCAATGCCTATTTGAGCATGACGAAAAACAAGCATTATTCCAAAAACAGACTTACCCAAAGCAATTACTCAGTTTGCTACACCATAGGTACAGTCTTATCAAAGTATCACAAACAGGTTTGGTAGTGATTTTTTTGCATCTTAATATATTACAATGTAGCCTTGATGACTTCACCACTATTCAAGTCACAATCAAATGGTCATATTTAACAGGTCAGTTGCCTGAATAAAGTCAATATTGATAATATCAAGTTAAAAAAATGAACCTGTACCAATAAGTAAAACAAAGTTTTAGAATAATTCATGGTCTTTTTTCCATCTAAAGTAATGTGTGCAACAAAAGTGGATTCAATGAAATAAATATTTGGTATTTAAAATTTTGCAGTAGTGATATTTTTCATGTCAAGATAGTTATTTATGAGAGCAACAATTCTAGATCCAAGCTGCTTGTTCTCCATCACAGTGAGTTAGTAAAATCAGTGTAAACTACAAGGTAAAAGCACTTATAATCCAGCACCACAGATGATAGCAATTATTTTTAAAACACTTAATCAGCATGTTTGAACCAGTAAGACGGCACGCTAAATCTGGTAATAAGGGCGGTTTCATTATAAAAGCACACCACAATGTACTACAGTAAAAGAATATATAAAACCACCTGGAAAATCGTTACGGTATCAAAATAAATATCAATCAGGGTTGTACTAAGGACAAAAAATACAGGTCTATTTACTGAATGATTTTCTCTATTTAGCTTCACTTACTCTTAATCGTAGCTAAATTGTAATAATGGCTAGTCATGTGATCTTGTATCATGTATTGCGAAGACAACTTGTTGACACATGGCTTTAAAGCTGAAAATATATTAGTACAAAGTTACATTTTTCATCATATTTTTAAGTATTAGATACACAGCAGTTATCTACCACTAATCACCTGATTTTATTGATGTATCAATTAGCAAGCAAGATTCTAAATTCTGAAGGCTTATTATGATGAATGTCTATGACACAAAACGTACTCCAATCATGCAACCAAAGTGATACAGGATTTAATTCAATTACAGAAAAATTATGCAAAATGTATGTAAACTAATTTGTAACCACAATATACTAATGACAGTGGCTATTGTGCCATCGACAGCATTTTACACATGGAACCTGTTTTGCTGATGAATGTTAGTGATAGGTCAACTTCTAAGACATAATAAAGATGTTTCTTCAAGTCATTTGTGATCAGTCAGTTTTATGAGAAATTGAAAACGCGACTTAACAAAAATAAATCCTCAGTGTACCCTCATAGGTTTACGTACCCCTCCTCCCACTGTTTATACTGCTTTGTGCTTAGAATCAAACTCTAAACCATGACATTCAAATGCAGCAATGCTAATCATCACATTACAGAAACACTGAGTGCATTATAACACTCCAAATGAGCTCATTTAATTTATTGGTGCCTAAGCATCCCTACAGGGGTGCAAAAAATGGGTATTTTAAGTTTTGCATTTCTTGCTCCAGATTGCTGATAATCATTCATGCTTTTTCTAGGGCTTTAGGAACACTAAATTTACCTAAATTATGTATTAGTGAGTTTTAGAAATAAATTTTAGTTATTACTGTACGTTGTTTGAGAAAGTCTATTTGAAAGCTTTGCAACCTGTCCACGGCACCCAACCTATGACTAACAGATCTACCAATGTAACATTGTTTTTAGCTAACAGCTCTGTGCTAAAAAATCTGGAGACATCTACAGCTAAGTGCTAAAAAGGAAATATTACACTTTTTGGTTATTTTACTGGTTGTATATAAGTTAGATAAGTCCCTGTACATATGCTTGGGCACTTGTGTAAACAACTGGTGCCAAGTAAGAAATTGCATATTAAAAATAATTTGGTGCAGTTTTTTTGGCTAACTAATTATAAATCATTGCAATTGTTGTAACTGAGTAAATAGGCATAAAAATAACAAGTTTAAAATTTTAAAGCAAACTAAAAAGATAAAAAGTATTATCGTATTTTTGGAAAAACAAAAATCTTTTTAATAATACGTGGTTATTGTCTATTGCTGATTTTCTCTCACTTTTTATAAAAACCTAAACTTGCCTGTTTATAAAATTTTGCTAGTATAAAATGGAGGCAACTCCTAAAAGCAGCAAATACTGTAGCTATTCCTCTAAATGAGTCTGGCAACCTGAGTGATGAGAGTCATGCAAATGAAGATCACACTTTCAGAAACATCAAAAATATCACAAAAGATATTCTGTGTCTAAAGGGCAAATTGGTGTTGTATCACAGTCAAAATTGTCTCAATGGAAATGATGTTAAAGATCAACTGAAATTTAGTAGATAATTTCTAGATAGGGTCATCAAAGTCAGAATCATTCAAAACAAACCACTTGCTTGGAGCAAGGGTTCTTAAAGTTTACCTTAATACCCGCTGGAGGTGTTGAGATTAGATTTAGAGAGTATTAAGATTTAATTTGAAAATAATAGATGTATTAAATCACACAGTAATTGTATACTACAAAGTATTCAAACTTAGGCAAATCCTCATTAGGCGTTTTTGGGCTATAAAATGTCAATGTCCACTGATGTAGAAACTAGAAATATCAAGAAAGAAAAATACAGAATATTTTACAAAATTGATCATAACAAATAATGGCAATAACACTATTTCTTACATTCCATCAATCCATGGATTTGCCAAGTAAGCAGAGATTGGTAAAAACAAAGGCAATTACATGATCATCAAAATTAGCCAAAAAAGCATCAGCAAACTTTGTCACAACTGCACATCATTAATAATGCTTTTGATTTGACGTTTGGACTGCATCCTACTGCATCAACAAGTACCAAAATTAAAACAGTTCTGTAATGTTGTTGTTGTTAGGTACGATTTTTTTTTGGTGTTTTCCTTTTATTATAAATGAGATGAAACAGCAATTTACTTTTACTTGCAAAAGAAATCCTTGAGATGTAAAGTGTATAAATTCATGTTTCTTTACCATCTTTCCAGTTGATGCAATATGGGTATTGATCAGTGAATCATAAAAAGCTTACAGCCAAGCAGCTTTTTACAGCCATTTTGTATTTTTGTTAAAATTTTACTTTTTCATCTTACACCAGCGTAACTTCATTTATATATATTTGAAATTTCATCAAGTGATATATTTTAATCATAGCAAACATCATGTAATTGCCAAAACACTTCTCCAGGGATGTACTATTTTCAGCCTTTGTGGGATGAATATTAAAAAATTTTCTTTTAAATGTTGACGCTCAACCTATAAAAACCTTTTATGTAAATTTTCTTTGAAATATTTCCTTTAAATCGATGACTGGAAAGTAATGGGTTAAAGACACACAAATCATGAACAGCAAAATAGCCTGTGGGCGTATTTTGTCACAAACTGCAAAATAGCCACTCTGTAAACCTATATGGTTATCAAACTTATATAGGTTCAACTCAATTTTACCTTTGGAGATCATGCTGTGACTCATCTTGATCACACAAGCTGCATTTATCAAAGATGGATGTACAGCATGATTCAACAAAAATATGCCAAAATCATTGAACATTTTTTCAGATCTATGGCATAGCAGAGGAATGAATCAGTGGTTATTTGATAGAGCAGTTATCCAACTTTGATTAGGTGTTTGAGTGGGTGTCAATTTCACAGCTGTGGTTAGTAATCCTTCAGGAGCCATTTAATTGTGAAAGATCACGTTTTTATTTACACTCAAAATGGTGACTCCTCCACAGAAGGAATTTTGTGTACTTGAGTTTGCAGAAACAAATGCCATTGTCACAGTACAGTGTACTTTTAGAACAGATTCAGCATTGATCCAACCCATCTTGAGAGCATTCCACAGTGGCTTGGACAGTTTAAAGAAAGTGAATGCCTGTGCAAAGGAAAGAATCCTGGAAGATCACATGTTTTAGAGGAGCAAGTGAAAAGGATTCACAATGCATTTGAGAGGAGCCAACGTAAGTCTACAAGTTAAGCAAGCCATCAGCTTGAGATCCCTCGAACCACTGTCTGGCATATGTGTTAACAAGATGATCATATATGTCACCATATAAACTAAGCCTCATCCAAGCACCTACTAATGATGACAAGATGATGCAAATGACATTCTTTGAGTCAATGCTGGAGATGGTGATTGTGTCTAGTTACTGGTGATAAAGTGACTCTCCAGTTGAGTGGATCGTCACAATGTGTATATTTAGGGAATACATCACCCACATGAAGCAGCTGAGCATCAAAGAGATTCCTCTGAAGTGAATGCCTTTTGTAATGTGTCTCAAAACAAGTTCTTTCAACCCTTTTTCTTCAAAAGAAACACTGTTACAGGACCAACCTATTTCAAAATTCTCCAAAACTGGCTATTTACGTTACTGCAAGCAGATTTGAATGACTTCATTTTTCAGCAAGATGGAGCGCCATCCCATTGGCATTTCAGGGTTCAAGCTTACCCAAATGAAAATGTGTCTTAGCAATGGATTGGTAGGAGAGGTACTAAAGACCTTAGTCTCTGCACTTGGCTTGCCACTTCCCTGGACCTCACTGTGTGTGACTTTTTTGTGGGGGTATGTTACAGACAAAGTTTATGTTCCACCACTTCCCTCATACTGTACACTTGTTTTCAGCGCACACTGCCATGTATATTCACATTTTGGGCCCCCTTCAGTGTATGCTGCGTTTCTCTGGCCCTCCCAACCAAGATTCCAATCTGTAACCATTGCATTTCAAGGCAAGTGCACTATCCACATGCCACAGTGTCACTTCCAGAATTGTAGAAATTATGGCTATAAAAATACAAATAAGTGGTCATCACAAAATAATCTCCAAGGGTAAAATGCCATTAATGGCAAAACAGCCACTTCCTCTTTTAGTTTGCCATTGAAACTGATCAATTAAAAACGACCAGGAGTAACATGTTTAATAAGTCATTAAATTGACCAATCACAAATGTCTTGGCAAAATAGCCTCGAAGGGCAAAATGCTGTTGACAGGAAAAAAGCTGCTGCCTACTGTAACATTTTGCAAAAGAGATAAATTTTAAGTTGAGTTCACTTATATCTTTAACAGCTCGGTAGTTATGTTAATAATGATAACTTTCTTATGACATTTCAATTTTATAATCAGCAGTCAACCAAAGATTCATTGCAAATTGCACAAAGTACAGTTTGAACCTAAGACATAAACTTGAAAACAGAAGTAAATTTCTCTCTGCCATGCCTCACACAAAGTAACATTTTAAGTGCTCAACTCAAATCCTTTAGATTATAAGTACGGTATGATGCTTAGTCCACCTCGCTACACTACTTACGACTGCTGTTCAATGCCATGTGACCTCGCAAGCTTTTTGATCCATAAGTTCCAGTTGTAATTGTCTGAGGCATTTCAATTTACATAAACATCAGCAGTTAATCAAATGGATTGCTACAATTACAATAATTGCTCTATTATGAACTACTGGTAACATATGTAATAAAATCTAAAATACAAGTAGGTTATCAGTTTACAGAGATTGGTCCCCACAAGCAGGTGAGGGTATGATAATATCTATACTCAATGAAGCTTACAACTGTCAGTAGCAAAGCAGTGGAGCCTATAACTGTCAGGACTTAGGAGCAAAAACGAAATTTATGTATCCACTCTTTTCATTGTTTGATTTTGTATGTTTTCATTGCTATTACATGTATTAGGTATAATCACAATCATGTTATTATGTTTAACGTTTTTCTGTTCATATTTTTATTTGTCTTGTTTTGTAATTTATTTTTTTAATACAATTTTGAATAGACATAAATTTTGTTATTACAGTACCTGACCACTAAAACTACTACTGTCATGGAAATTTGCTGCTATTTAACCTAAACTTCACTTGTCTTTTAATGTCAGGTATTTTTTACTTCATAGTAAATGCGCTTTTATCATTCAATTATTTCAAATTAGTCCTAGACCTAGCGTCTCAGAAGCGATCTGCAAATGCAATTGAAAATGCTTTTGGCACCACTTAACAAGCAACTTGAGCCGGTTGCCAGTACGGCAATTTAGTCTCACAGCCATGGAACCACTCCACCTTGGTATGTTTGTTTCGCAGCAACATGGAAAAATTTAGGTCCAACAACAAAGGAGACGTTCTAGGTTTAACCACTGCTATACCGAAAACTGTAAACTGAACACAGCCTAGCTTTACAATATCTTGTTCTTCACGAGTAGGATGGTACTAATTTTCTTGGCACACCGTTTATTGACGTCTTGAGCCATTTTTGATTTAACGACTTTCTTAGCCTACAGTCCTAACTAAACTTCGCTTTTGCTTCGAGAAATTAGAGTCTCACTAATTTGATGAATTCGGAATTGTCGGAAATGTCGGAAAACTCACTAATTTGATGAAATGTCGGAACTGTCTGAAACGTCTGAAATGTTGCAAATCTAATTTAAGGAACAGTCGGAATTGTCGGAATAAAAGTGAATTCTGATCAGTTAAACCTATTTGTTACGAAAACAAACTGCATCATTATATGACACTGTCACAGTTATCTGAACGCAAATGTAAATATTTTCAACACTTTAAAAAATTCTGAATTATGAAAAACAAACAAACAAAACAGTACGGGAAACGAAATTCATTTACAAGCCTTTTGAACAACAACACAAACTGTAAGCGAACTACTACTGTCGGAATTTCACTTGGAACCATCTACAAGCCAGTAATAAGTGTTGGAATTAAATTTAGAAGCATCTGAAAGCGAGTAATAAGTGTCGGAATTATATTTCCAAGCATCAGTAAGCGTATAAGAACTGTCGGAATTTCATTTAGAACCATTTACAAGCCAGTAATAAGTGTCGGAATTTTGTTTAGGAGCATCTGAAAGTGAGTAATAAGTGTCGGAATTATATTTAAAAGCATTTGTTAGTGAAAATCAACTGTCGGAATTTCATTTAGATCCATCAGTAAGCTAGTAATAAGTGTCGGAAAATCATTTACAAGCATCAGTAAGCGGACAACTACTGTCGGAATTATATTTACAAGCATTTGTCAGCCAGTAATAAGTGTCGGAATTATAGTTAGAATCATCTGCAAGCGAGTAATAACTGTCGGAATTTTGTTTAGAACCATCTGAAAGCAAATAAGAACTGTCGGAATTATATTTAGAACCATCAGCAAGCCAGTAATAAGTGTCGGAAATTCATTTAAAACATCTGCAAGCGGACAACTACTGTCGGAATTATATTTACAAGCATTTGTCAGCTAGTAATAAGTGTTGGAATTATAGTTAGAATGATCTGCAAACGAGTAATAACTGTCGGAATTATATTTACTAGCATTTGTGAGCCAGTAATATGTGTCGGAATATGATTTGGAACCATAAGCAAATGAGTAATAACTGTCGGAATTTTGTTTAGAACCATTTCAAAGCGAGTAAGAACTGTCGGAATTATATTTACAAGCATCAGTAAGCCAATAAGAACTGTCGGAATTTCATTTAAAACCATTTACAAGCCAGTAATAAGTGTCGGAACTTTGTTTAGCAGCATCTGAAAGCGAGTAGTAACTGTCGGAAATATATTTACAAGCATCAGTAAGCGAGTAATAACTGTCGGAATTTCATTTAGAACCATTTACAAGTCAGTAACAAGTGTCGGAACTTTGTTTAGGAGCATCTACAAGCAAGTAATAAGTGTCGAAATTATATTTACAAGCATTTGTGAGCCAGTAATAAGCGTCGGAATATTATTTAGAACCATCAGCAAGTGAGTAATAAGTGTCGGAATTTTGTTTAGTAGCATCTGAAAGCGAGTAAGAACTGTCGGAATTATATTTACAAGCATCAGTAAGCCAATAAGAACTGTCGGAATTTCATTTAGAACCATTTACAAGCCAGTAATAAGTGTCGGAATTTTGTTTACAAGCATCTGAATATAAGTAATATGTGTCGGAATTATATTTACAAGCATTTGTGAGACAATAATAAGTGTCGGAATTATAGTTAGAAGCATCTGCAAGCGAGTAATAAGTGTCGGAATTATATTTACAAGCATTTGTGAGCCAGTAATAAGTGTCGGAATTATAGTTAGAACCATCAGCAAGTGAGTAATATATGGGGCGCCATTTGTTCACCGCTGATTACACATGTTTTAGGACAACATTTATGACTAAATCAAATGCATTTGTTTAAATGCACAAATACATTTAACATTTGTTTAAATGCTTTTAACATTTGTTTAAATGCACAAATACATTTAACATTTGTTTAAATGTTTTCAACATTTGTTTAAATGCACAAATACATATGTCACTCAATCGTATCATTCACATATGTCACTCAACCGTATCATATCGTTCTTTAAAGGGAATGTACTGCGAATAACGCTTCTCCGATAAATTTGGTCATTGGACCATCACGCGATAGGTTTGCGACAGACTCGTTTGAAATGGGCGACAGGCGCGACATAGTTAATAAGAAATATTGACCCAACCAAATCCAGAGAAATTTAAAATCCCTAATTATTTACTTAGAAGAATATTTATGTTGTCGAATTTAGCCAAGAGTTTACATAATAATATATCATCAGCAGAGGAAAAGTTTGGCGAATGATAAATCGCTCAAAGATGTTGTAACTTATATTCATAAAAAGACTGCGAGTTTAGCACTTATAGTTACATTGCATGTAGCATGGCCGAAACGAGTCGGCATTTACAGTAAATTGATTTAACAAGATAATAAAGAAAATATACAGGGTGTCCGTAAAGTTACTATACAGTCTTACAAGTTACTATACAGACACCCTGTAATATATTAACAGTACAGTAAGATATTGTATTACAATATTTATTTGTAACAAAAGAAATAACACCTTTATGTTTATAAAAATCTCAGAAAATACATGTGTTACATCCGAAAAGACTGTAATAATCAAGGCAAACAATTTCTATGACAAATATTCAAATTGGAGGCCTTCAGCTTCAATACATTCTCGACAATGTGACACCACACTATGACAAATTTTGGTGCACAAGTGATGATCAAGGTTGGCAAATGCATCAATAACAAATTGTCGAAGATCTTCAACACTTCTTGGCTTTCTCGAATACACAGAGTCTTTGATGACTCCCCAGACAAGGAAGTCCATTGGCGTTATGTCTGGAGATCGTGGAGGAAATTCAATGGGCCCTCGCCTGCCGATCCATTTATCAGCAAATGTCTCATCCAGTAAATTTCGAACAGCTGTAGCATAATGGCGTGGGGCTCCATCCTGTTGGAAGTACAACTTATTGAAATGTGGTCGTTGTTTCAATGCCGGTACGATGACATTTCTCAGTTTGTCCAGGTACCAATGAAACTGTATAGTAACTTGTAAGACTGTATAGTAACTTTACGGACACCCTGTATATCATAGGATATAAAATTAAAAAGGTTTTTTAATGTTTTATCCTATGATTAGGGTGGCCATACCTCCCGTTTTAGGCGGGACAGTCCCGCTTTTTCAGGCCTGTCCCAGTTAAATTATCGAATGTCTGGTGTTTTCGCTCAGTCATGCAGCACAGCTTGACCTAGGGTATGCCAAAGTTAGCCGTGACAAACTAGGGCATGTTGGCAGCGAACCCTACCTGAATGATGATTCCGGCCGAAAATGACAACAAACGAGCAGCGAAATAGGTGGTGACCTTTTTTTTTGGAGATCCACCCCACCGTAGGCGCGACCGCGGTCTTGAGCGTCCCGATTTTGATCTAGAGTCTATAGTAAGCCCAACTATTTGGCTTCGTGAAAGGCGGCCATCCACTGTCCCGTTATTTGCTCATGCAAAACGGGACGCTCAATTGGAGGTCTGTCCCGCCTAAATCGGAACGTATGGCCACCCTACCTAGTCATAATAGCAGTCTGCTATAAGCGTCCCGGTTTTGCATTTCGAAAAATGGCCAGCCTACCTATGATGTATATATATATATATATATATACATATATAGTCTTTCATAAGTATCAATATTTTCTGCTAGAAACTGGCAGACTGAGTTCATTGACTAACAGCATAAATCTATACAGCCTATGTCGCACTTTTGCTTCCAGCAGTCACCCTATATCCTATCCAGCAGACATCTTGTAGTAAGAGACTCGGACTTCTGCGGTTGGTGATTTAATTTGCTGCAGACCACATGTTTCAAGAATTTTAACTATGTCACGCCTGTCGCCCATTCAAACGAGTCTGTCGCAAACCTATCGCGTGATGGTCCAATGACCAAATTTATCGGAGAAGCGTTATTCGCAGTACATTCCCTTTAAAGAACGATACGATACGGTTGAGTGACATATGTGAATGATACGATTGAATGACATATGTATTTGTGCATTTAAACAAATGTTGAAAACATTTAAACAAATGTTAAATGTAGTTGTGCATTTAAACAAATGCATTTGATTTAGTCATAAATGTTGTCCTAAAACATGTGTAATCAGCGGTGAACAAATGGCGCCTCATAGTAATAACTGTCGGAATTTTGTTTAGGACCATCTGAAAGCGAGTAAGAACTGTCGGAATTATATTTACAAGCATCAGTAAGCGAATAAGAACTGTCGGAATTTCATTTAGAACCATTTACAAGCCAGTAACAAGTGTCGGAACTTTGTTTAGCAGCATCTGAAAGCGAGTAATAAGTGTCGGAATTATATTTACAAGCATCAGTAAGCCAATAAGAACTGTTGGAAATATATTTACAAGCATCTGTAAGCGAACAACTACTGTCGGAATTATATTTACAAGCATTTGTCAGCTAGTAATAAGTGTCGGAATTATAGTTGGAATGATCTGCAAGCGAGTAATAACTGTCGGAATTTTGTTTAGAAGCATCTACAAGCGAGTAGTAACTGTCGGAATTATATTTAGAAGCATCAGTAAGCGAATAAGAACGGTTGGAATTTCATTTAGAACCATTTACAAGCGAGTAATAAGTGTCGGAATTATATTTCGAAGCTTTTGAAAGACGGCAATAAGCGTCGGAAATTCATTGACAAGCATCTGTAAGCGAGTAATAAGTGTCGAAAATTAATTCAGAATTCTCTGACATGCATAAATTTCTGTCATAAATAAATTAGTAAAATTTTGCAAAATTAGCATTTTTAATAGCTTGTACTCCAAAAAAAGGTCTTCGTGTTGTTTTGTCGAAAAAATGTGGAAAATAACTGTTTTGAAAAAATGTATTTACATAGAACAAAAGAGATTGTCACGAATAAAGAGAGCGTTGGTTTTTCTACTATGCATTGTCAAAGTTAACGCGTCTGTAAAAAATTTAGAACCCCTACCCTAGAAGGCGTGTAACAAAATTGCCCCATGGAAGAGAGAAATGGCATTTTGTATGCCCTGACTGGTATAACAGTAAAGATTTATCTCTTATTGGAGAATAAAAATTTACCATACACATTCTCCATCTTGGTCTCTCTGTCACAGATGTAGTTTTATGAGTAGGATTAAATTACAAATCGATAAACTAGCTCTAGGCCTATTGTATATACACAAATGGAACACCATTTTACCAAAACAGATTTGCTGAATTTAGGCAATCGGCCTCTGACATTGAAAGAGGCTAAGAATCTGTTGCTTAATTGGACTGATAAAATTTCCAGCCAACCTGCCGTAAAACCTCAAGGTGGCTTTGGATACTTTTTCCAAGGAACAACAGCAAAAGCAAAAAATGATTTCACGTGCGATCAATATCGTTTTTATTCTAACGGTCGGCACTTTCAAAACGGTATTTTGAAAAGATATTATAAAATTAAAATTGCAAACACAAAAGGCAAAGTTCTGTCTTCCGACTTTCAACGTCACGTGTATACTCTTGGCGATAATTTGAAAACATCTGCTACTGCCGTTAGCGAAGCTCCAGTTTGTTTGGTTCATTATGTTGGAGACTCAACCATACATGTTGATTCCAAGCATGGAAATGCCAAGAAGAAAACTGGGTTTTATTTACCAACTTTAAAGTCGGTAATGACAGAAATTAGCTCCAAATCAGACAATATGACTCCTAAATTAGTATACGATCAATTGCCGGAAAGCACAAGTAATGAAAAGTCACAAAGTCGGATGCCAGTTGATCGTCCGAGAGACAGAAAACAATGCGAAAATGTGAAGTATAATGACTCCAAAAAAAAGAAAATCAGCAATGATGAACTGTACAGCACAATGGAGTTGGCAGTTCAGATAAATCATTTTGTTAGAAAATTTACCATATATCCAGATTTGTTGTTACATCTCGCGAGTGAAAATATCTTGTCTGTCACCAAAGATATCACGCAGACATCCAACAAAAACTTGAAGTTGAAGCAACTTATTTCTTACGACACAACCTTTTTATTGGGCGAATTTTATGTCTCTATAGTTGTCGCTAGAAACATTTATTTTCAAGGAGATCCCATCTTTCCCGTAGCATTTTTGATTCATGATAAAAAATTTCGAAAATATCATCAAGAATTTTTGACGGACATTTTTGAAGCAGCCGGTTTGGCCAAGGCTGTTAACATTCCATTTGTAACTAACAGGGAAAAAGGCATTACCGAATCTTTCAAAACATGTTTTCCGCAGTTGACGAATGTTTATTGCACTAATCATATTTTACGTGACATAGAATATTGGCTTCGAAATAAAGGAGGAAAGGAAGATATTAAAGTATTAAAAGATGATATCACAAGATTAATTCAGTGTGAAAATGAGACACATTTCCAAGAGATGTATAAAATTTTGTCAAGCACCTGGTCTATGCCTTTTTTAGAATATGTAGAAAAACATCTTTTTGACGATTTGATTTCACACTCATGCCGTTTTGTTTCGTCCAAATTTGCTGCTTTCGCAGAAGGCTTGGTTGCTACTAACAACATGAGCGATGTGATAAAATGCCTTTCACAGCATAAAGACACCCCGCTTGACGTAATTGTTATGATTTTCCAACAAATGCAAGATATGCTACATTATGATTTCCTTCGCGGTGTAACTGGATTTGGAAACTTCCAACTTAAACCCGAATTTGAATATTGCTTTACTCCTCGTACAGAAATTAATTTTCCAAAAATAAAATCGATGAATCAAATTGTTAAAGAAATTTTATCTTCTGAACGTCCGAAAATTCCAATTATGCAAAAAGGTCTTTATTTTCGGAACACACAACGTGAAATTGCTCGGATTTGTATTGAAAGAGGGCTTGTCGGTTTTTCACCGCAAACAAGGTCATTTACTATGATCAACCCATTTACAGGAAAAGTACATAACGTTAAGTACTACCCCAAACCATCCAAATGTTCTTGTCCTAGCTCCGGGTTGTGCTTCCACATATTAACAGTGCAAATGTGTTTAGATGAACCAGATACAGATATGAAGCGCAAGGATAAATACTCACTTTCGATTCTTTTAAAAAACAAACGGGGTAAAGGAAAAAAGTCGGGAAGAAAGCGATCGAGGCCTCAAGACTACGATTATGAAGTAGATCCTGCACCTAATGCCTTGAGTCCTCAGGATAGAAAAGCTTTAGGAAAACCTATCGCTTCATCTACCCCAACCCCACATGATCAAGATTTCCAGGACCCCGAAAACATCAGTCAAGTGGCTGAAGGAAATAAACCGGGAAAATGCATTTATCCATGGGAAATCGTATCTGAAGGAAACACACAACAATTTCTTGCCTCCATTGATCTTTCTGGTAAAGTAACGAACAAAGCTATGCTTAATTGCTTATCAGGAACAACCTGGCTGACTGACGATACACTTGAATACGCACTTCAATGCGTTATACACAACGCCGTAAGTGGTGAAACCTTTTTGCTGTGGGATACGTTCTTTATGAATTATGCTGAAAGCAACTTGCATGATCAAATAGCAGCTTATGCTTGCGAGAAAGAGGCTGTAAACTATGATAACTTTGTTTTTATTGTCAACCCTGGAGCCCATTGGTATTTAATTATTGCAAACTTAAAGAGTAAACAAATTTTTGCGGTTGATTCACTCATTATGATCTCAAACCGAAGTATCCACAAATACATGAAAAACGTTTTCAAAATTTTAAGGGCGGCATATAGTGTGGCGTCGCTACAGATAATGGAAGAAGAATGGACGTTTGTTTGTTGCTCGGATGTCCCACAGCAACGAAACACTTACGATTGCGGAGTGCATGCTGTAGTTAATTTGTTTTGTTTGGCCAATGGCCTGCCACTTCCCAAGCAAATTCAATCCTCAAATGCAAGGCAGTGGATAAAAAGATTAATAACAACGAACAATTTAATACTACCACAACGCACAAAACCACCAAAACGATTAAAACAAGCGAAGCATGCAGTGAAGAAAACTTGGCCCGAAAAAATCGAAGACTTGCAAATTACACAAAAGTCAATTGATAAATGGTATCGAACGGTTGAATTAACATCCAAGAAATGGAAAACTTGTGATGCCAAGAACTGTTCGGGAAATAAAGAAGATGCAAAACAAATATTTTGTGCTTCTTGTCGCAAGTGGTATCACGAAACATGCTTACCAGACGATAAAAATTTTTACTCGCTTACAGATGCTTCTAAACCAATATCCCTTTTCAGATGCTTCTAAATAAAATTCCGACACTTATTATTCGCTTACAAATACTGTACTTCTAAATAAAATTCCGACACTTATAACTCGCTGACAGATTCCTTTAAATAAAATTCCGACACTTAATATTCGCTTAGAAATGCTTCTAAATGAAATTTCGACAAATATTACTCGCTTACAGATGCTTGTAAATATAATTCCGAAACAAATTATTCGCTTACAGATTCCTTTAAATAAAATTCCGACACTTGCTATTCGCTTACAGATGCTACTAAATAAAATTTTAACACTTATTACTGGCTTATAAATGATTCCAAATGAAATTCCGACAGTTCTTATTCACTTACTGATGCTTGTAAATATAATTCCGACACTTATTACTCGCTTGTAGATCCTACTAAACAAAATTCCGACAGTTATTACTCACTTGCTGATGATTTTAAATAATATTCCGACACTTATTACTAGCTGACAAATGCTTGTAAATATAATTCCGACAGTAGTAGTTCGCTTACAGATGCTTGTAAATGAATTTCCGACACTTATTATTGGCTTGCTGATGGTTCTAAATGAAATTCCGACAATTCATTTTCGCTTACAGATGCTGCTAAACAAAGTTCCGACAGTTATTACTCGCTTGCAGATGATTCTAAACATAATTCCGACAGTTCTTATTCGCTTACTGATGCTTCTAAATATAATTCCGATCGTTCTTACTCGCTTGTAGATGGTTCTAAACAAAATTCCGACAGTTATTACTCGCTTGCTGATGGTTCTAAGTAAATTTCCGACACTTATTACTAGCTGACAAATGCTTGTGAATATAATTCCTACAGCAATTGTTCGCTTACAGATGCTTGTAAATATAATTCCGACACTTATCTCTCGCTTGCAGATGGTTTTAAATAATATTCCGACAGTTGATTTTCGCTAACTGATGCTTCTAAATATAATTCCAACACATATTACTCGCTTTCAGATGCTGCTAAACAAAATTCCGACATTTATTACTGGCTTGTAAATGGTTCTAAATGAAATTCCGACAGTTCTTATTCGCTTGCTGATGCTTGTAAATATAATTCCGACACTTATTACTCGCCTACAGATGCGCCTAAACAAAATTCCGACAGTTATTACTCGCTTGCAGATGATTCTAACTATAATTCCGACACTTGTTACTAGCTGACAAATGCTTGTAAATATAATTCTGACAGTAGTAGTCCGCTTACAGATGCTTGTAAATGATTTTCCGACACTTATTACTAGCTTACTGATGGATCTAAATGAAATTCCGACAGTTGATTTTCGCTAACAAATGCTTTTAAATATAATTCCGACACATATTACTCGCTTTCAGATGCTCCTAAACAAAATTCCGACACTTGTTACTGGCTTGTAAATGGTTCTAAATGAAATTCCGACAGTTCTTATACGCTTACTGATGCTTGGAAATATAATTCCGACACTTATTACTCGCTTTCAGATGCTACTAAACAAAATTCCGACAGTTATTACTCACTTGCTGATGGTTCTAAATAATATTTCGACACTTATTACTGGCTCACAAATGCTTGTAAATATAATTCCGACACTTATTTTTGGCTTGTAGATGCTTCTAAACAAAATTCTGATACTTATTACTGGCTTGTAAATGGTTCTAAATGAAATTTCGACAGTTCTTATTGGCTTACTGATGCTTGTAAATATAATTCCGACAGTTCTTACTCGCTTTCAGATGGTCCTAAACAAAGTTCCGACACTTATTACTGGCTTGTAAATGGTTTTAAATGAAATTCCGACAGTTCATTTTCGCTTACAGATGCTTGTAAACAAAATTCCGACACTTATTACTGGCTTGTAAATGGTTCTAAATGAAATTCCGACAGTTCTTATACGCTTACTGATGCTTGGAAATATAATTCCGACACTTATTACTCACTTGCTGATGGTTCTAAATAATATTCCGACAGTTATTACTGGCTCACAAATGCTAGTAAATATAATTCCGACACTTATTACTTGCTTGTAGATGATTCTAAACAAAATTCTGACACTTATTACTGGCTTGTAAATGGTTCTAAATGAAATGCCGACCGTTCTTATTGGCTTACTAATGCTTGTAAATATAATTCCGACACTTATTACTCGCTTTCAGATGGTCCTAAACAAAGTTCCGACACTTATTACTGGCTTGTAAATGGTTTCAAATGAAATTCCGACAGTTCATTTTCGCTTACAGATGCTTGTAAACAAAATTCCGACACTTCTTACTGGCTTGTAAATGGTTCTAAATGAAATTCCGACAGTTCTTATACGCTTACTGATGCTTGGAAATATAATTCGGACACTTATTATTCGCTTTCAGATGCTACTAAACAAAATTCCGACAGTTATTACTCACTTGCTGATGGTTCTAAATAATATTCCGACACTTATTACTGGCACACAAATGCTTGTAAATATAATTCCGACACTTATTACTTGCTTGTAGATGATTCTAAACAAAATTCCGACACTTATTACTGGCTTGTAAATGGTTCTAAATGAAATTCCGACAGTTCTTATTGGCTTACTAATGCTTCTAAATATAATTCCGACAGTTCTCACTCGCTTTCAGATGTTCCTAAACAAAATTCCGACACTTATTACTGGCTTGTAAATGGTTTTAAATGAAATTCCGACAGTTTTTATTGGCTTACTGATGCTTGTAAATATAATTCCGACAGTTCTCACTCGCTTTCAGATGGTCCTAAGCAAAATTCCGACACTTATTACTCACTTGCTGATGGTTCTAAATAATATTCTGACACTTATTACTGGCACACAAATGCTTGTAAATATAATTCCGACAGTTATTACTCGCTTGCAGATGCTTCCAAACAAAATTCTGACACTTATTATTGTCTCACAAATGCTTGTAAATATAATTTCGACACTTTTTACTCGCCTACAGATGCGCCTAAACAAAATTCCGACAGTTACTACTCGCTTGAAGATCATTCTAACTATAATTCCAACACTTATTACTGACTGACAAATGCTTGTAAATATAATTCCGACAGTAGTTGTCCGCTTACGGATGTCTGTAAATGAATTTCCGACACTTATTACTGGCTTGCTGATGGATCTAAATGAAATTCCGACAGTTGATTTTCGCTAACAGTTTCTTCTAAATATAATTCCGACACTTATTACTCACTTTCAGATGCTCCTAAACAAAATTCCGACACTTATTACTAGCTTGTAAATGGTTCTAAATGAAATTCCGACAGTTCTTATACGCTTACTGATGCTTGGAAATATAATTCCGACACTTATTACTCGCTTTCAGATGCTTCTAAATTTAATTCCGACACTTATTACTGGCTTGTAGATGGTTCCAAGTGAAATTCCGACAGTAGTAGTTCGCTTACAGTTTGTGTTGTTGTTCAAAAGGCTTGTAAATGAATTTCGTTTCCCGTACTGTTTTGTTTGTTTGTTTTTCATAATTTAGAATTTTTTAAAGTGTTGAAAATATTTACATTTGCGTTCAGATAACTGTGACAGTGTCATATAATGATGCAGTTTGTTTTCGTAACAAATAGGTTTAACTGATCAGAATTCACTTTTATTCCGACAATTCCGACTGTTCCTTAAATTAGATTTGCAACATTTCAGACGTTTCAGACAGTTCCGACATTTCATCAAATTAGTGAGTTTTCCGACATTTCCGACAATTCCGAATTCATCAAATTAGTGAGACTCAAGAAATTATAATGCCAAACAAATTCTGATATGTACCGGTAGTCATAAAATGCGACAGCACAACCTAAACTTTTTTTCGATGAAATTCATAACTTTCTGTATTTAAATATGAAATAATCGAATAGAATAAAAACATAATGATTATCAGAGGCGACAGACTGACAAATAAGTTGGCAACGCGGTTAATGCCCATGCGAATAATTTCAGTAAAGACTAATAAAAATATTCTACTGGCAACACAATTTTGTGTTACAGCTGGTAAAACGTCATAAAAGAATTGTCCAATGACAAAGCTTGATTTTAGCAAGAACAAGTTGTTGACCAAGGATGTTGTGAATCTCGAACGAAATTTGAAATTAGCGGAGTCAAAATGGTCACCTGTAGACATTGCTAAAAATTAAGCATCTAGTGGCCTACAAATTTGATTGTTCAAGAGTAAAGTAAAAGTAAAAATCTTTTCTTTTTAAATTTTTATTGGAAACTGAAGTTTTTAAGCCGTTAAAGAGATTTAAAGACTCAGAAATATTCAACCTGTGAGACCAGTAGGTCTCAGTAGGCGTTTTGAAACCATAACAATGGTGAGTTTGTAGTTTCTTTCTTGTTTTCTATTGTGATGTTTATGCTTTCACAATATGTATTTAATAGTTCAAGCGTTCTGTTCAAGTAAATTTTAGATAATTAGCCGAGTGATATTAGTACTAAATTTGTAAGCTTATTTAAAATTAGTGGGATAGGCACTTGCACCATTATGCTGGATACCGTAAGTTAGTGAAACCATTAAAACTAGCCTGTGTGCTTTGAATCAACGATGGGAAATTTATATACTGTGCTAACTTTGATGTCTTGAAAGCAAAAGCATAACTGACACTTTTATCACTTACAAATAAATACTTTAGTTGTTAACCAGTAAATAGTTTCACAAAATAAAATAATTAAGCGATGTTAAATAACTTTGGTCAAAAAAAAGTGGTATGCATCAGAATTTTTGTAGTATAGTTTCACGCAGCCATCTTTTTTTAGCTATTGGTGCAAATGCAATTTAATCAGATGCAAAGTGACCATTGTGCATAAATTTTATAAAACGAAATAACAAGGCAAAAAGAAGTCATTACTATTTGTTTATGAAATGTCTAAGAAATACACTAATTATGTCAAAACATCAATTACTTAGTAAAGAGATAGTGTAAAGACTAGGCCTGTACAGTCATCTTACTGCTGCCACCTGAATTATCAGTATTTATGTCAACTAGGCCAAGAATAAAAAAACAAAATAAATTCTTAAATTAATAGGATGTCCTTGCACGTCTTTATTCTTAACGATATAAGAAAATGGTGAAATAGCTGCATAGTTGTTGAGAGACTTATGTGGTTTAGCACCAAGTCTAACCCTAACTTTGCATATGCACATTGGTATTGCAGATAGTAGTACCTCATGTGATACTGGTACTTGAGCTCCCATAAAGTTGGCACAGTATTTTTCCGAACATTTTATTTTATGAAGTAGAGTCATATGATATAGCTGACTATCTACTATGATGATTTGTGTATATTCTTCGGACAGCTTATTGAATTTCTATTTGTGATACAATGTTTTTTCTAAGTTTTGACGATTTGGTGTGTACCCAAAAATCTTGGCTGTAAGTAAAATTTGTCTCCAACTTTTCAATTAAGCTAATTTATCAAGAAAAAAAACACCACAGTTACAAAAGTGTAAAATTTAGTGCAGGGGTGGGCAATTACTTTCCTGAGTGGGCCACATACAGATAATAAACTTGGTTACTGGGCCAGAGGCTCAAAACTCAATATGAAACCATGAATTATATTTTTTAAACCCGCACATGTTTCATTACAAATCAAGCCGGCAGCTTTTGATTGACCAATGTCTATAAAAAAATACTTCTCTGTCCATTCTTTATTAAAAACACGGCATTTGGAATTCACTTTGCATTTCTTCTTATTGACACTGATGGATTTATTACAGGGGTTGGTAAATTGCAGCAGCTGCACAGTCAGTTGTTATGCTCATAAATTTGTTAAAACTCTGTCATACTCAAGATAATTGTATGGCATTTCCTTCTTGAAATTTATCTTTTATATTTTTACCAAATAGCTTTTCTAATTACTTAAGAAATTGTATTGCAGCTTTATTACCTACCTATTTGTACTAAATTTCTAAATTTTTATGTCTTTCCATTCTAAAAAGGGAAAAATAGAAGTCATTTAGGTGCATAATTTTATTTAGACAACAAGGAACCAAACTAAGATATATACAGATGTCAGTTTTAAAAGTATAATTAGTTTGTTAAAACTTATTAGCAAACACCAAAAGTAAAAAATTTAATAAATCCCCAATTTATGCCAATGTCTTACAACTTTAACAATCAAGCATATTCCAGTCACCAATCATCCTACAGATCTGACGCACTTTCGCTGTCAAATCACTCAGATTTTAGTAATTGTGGATCTCCCATTGAGGCCAAGCCACTCGGATTTAAGTAGATAAGTATGCAGTGTAGATAGACGGTGTAGAAAACAATTCTCCGAAAAAATGAGGATGAGTAACAGCTGCCGAGGAATAAAACCAATACGACAAAAAACTAGTTCGACTGATGTTTCGAGCAATAGGCCTTCATCAGAGAAAGTTGATAGAAAAAGAAGCCCAACAGCCAGGCTAATGTAAATATAATAAGCAGCACAATGTAACAATGGAGGTGCATTATGACGTTATTAGATAGATGCAAATCGCTCATTTATGCCTCAAGATTGAATGGTACCTAGAAAGAAAATGATGGGCCTTTCCTGTCATTTACAAATGAAATTACTGTGGCGTGGACTATTGAAATGGCGGGCGACGGGTTTGTCAGAGTCATTGCGTCACACAAATTGTAAATCTATCAGTCAATCGCCTGCCTGCCCGTTTCACTGATGTAAAGCATTAGGCATTTGCTGCAGGAGAAGCAGTAAATAACATTGGAAGACTGGTAAATGACAGAAGTACAGATGGAAAAATTGAATTTAGATTTTGAAATTGATGTACCAGATAGAAGGAAAGAACGTGTGCTGCAGCGTGCATGCCTGCATGAAAAAATGTCCTTGAAGGTAGCTCTCCAAAAAACATAATTTGCAGGCCTAAACGCTGATATGCTAGGTGCCAGTCTTGGCAGAGATGCTAGAGTTTCAGAATGACACAAAAAATTTTGATGGGTGAGTTTGAGGTATATGTGGCTCGTTTTGCACATTATACTTGGGGCGGACAATATGTGGAAAATGACAATATTTATTTTAGCCGACGATTTGTTTATTTTCATCGATATTTTCAACGGAAATTTATATCCATACAAACTATAGTCGTGGTTTCGGCAGGCACAAGTGGGCCAGATAAAATGCTGTGGTGGGCCGGATCCGGCCCGCGGGCCATAAATTGCCCACCTCTGGTTTAGTGCTTTAAATGGCAAGTGCAACAGAAAGCATGCTATGTTGTTAAAAAATGCATTGTTGACATTATAAACATATACATTCTGACATAAAGTTGTCATATGCCAAAATAATTAGCCAATTTGTTCAAAAAAAGGTCTTAATAAAGAGATTTATGTTGCAGTAATTTATATGTATTTTTCAGGAAGAAAACGAGCAGCATTGTTTAACAGTGGGGACAGAAGTGAGTGCCAAGTACAGAGGGGCATTCTGTGAGGCCAGAATTAAATCTGTGAAGAAATCTGTTGTATTCAAAGTGAGTTTTTGTATGCTGAAACTAAATGAATTTAAAGTGGCTCAATTCAAAGTTAGTTACTTGCATTAATCAAATGCATAATTAAATATGTTATGAAACCTTGCGCCTAATTGGTAACACAACATACGAGCGAAAAAAGGCATTAACAATTTATTAAGGCTGCATATACAGTACAAGGAAAAAACAATGAGTATATTGCTCAACCAATTTAAACAAGGCCATCCCTAGATGCGTTTTGTCTTTTTGTACTCATCAGCAGGGCCCATCCTGTCACAAGCAAAAGAAACCCACTCACTAACGTTGTCCTTTAAATGAGCAATGTACATGCAAAAGTGCTAAGACTTCAATCAACGACATCTTGTGTTGCTTAACGGGGTGGGTTAATGAATTGGTTAGTTTTTGCTTCATATCCACTAGAAGATCAGTTTACGCAGCTTAGCAGATGACTGATCTGAAGAAGCTAGGTTGAATGCTGTATATATAGTTTAGTGCCTTGTCTTTGTTATGCCATCACACTCGCAGCGACTGCACTAACAAGTGACAAGGTGGGAGCCAGGCAATCTTTGATAGACATGTTGAGCAAATCCATGCCAACAAATTTTCACTCTATCTCACTTTGCAGTAAACTGGGCCTCCTACAGCATATATGCAGCCTAAATAAATTGTTAATGCCCTTTTTCGCTTGTATACTGCATTACCAATTAGGCGCAAGGTTTTATAATTTCTGATCTTCACTTATGATTTTCAGAATTAAATATGTGTTAACTTCTTTTAATAAGTCTATTTTTGAATTTATTGTTTTTAATGTTTGTGGTTGTTATTGCATTAAAAAATTGTGACTTGTTCCGTAGAGACTGCATTAGGTTCATAGAACTGTATTTGTGTTATGTCTGACTTCTTAATTTTTTGATAAACAGAAAACCTTTATGTATTTACTTCATTTTAAGCTCACCACAGCTTGCACTGCCACCAAAAATATTAAGTGTTTCACATTATACAATGTGAATCGTAAAAGCATTTTATGTGTGTCATCACAGCATCATGCAACTTTTTGTGAATATTAATTGGTTTAGGTTTCTTGCAAAAAAGATGGAAAATCTTACAATATAACAGAAGATGCTATAAAAGGATCACATAAGGTTTGTGAAACAAGTTTCAATATAATGTTTGGGTGTAAATAGTATATCATGTACAATGAATGCAGTAATTTCAAGTGATAATCTAATATATCATTAAACTCTTTTCGTTTTGGGTTTATTTTCTGTTTTTTTTCTATGGATTTTTTGGAGTAGATTGCAAGGCCAGGGCTAGTTTATCAAGATTTGTTGACTCTTGTCAGAGAAATTACCAGCTTTTAGTATTTGGCCAATGTCTGTTTGCAAGTAACTTGGCTTTTACTGCACTTTCTTCTGTCTTTAGTTGCATTGATGAAAAAGAAACTGCATTATTAAATTTGTCGCTTTTAAGCCTGCATTTGGAATTTCTTTTAAGAGACTGAGATATATTTCTATTCCACTGTAGATCTTTATGTGGCATATGTGAAGATAGAGAGTCTTTAATGGATAAGATTCCATGCAAATATGAGTGAAATAAAGAAAGTTATCAAAAAAAAACTGCATTTTCCAGTTGTTATCCAGTAGTAGAATAGTTATTTAACATAATCAAGTTTTATATTGTTATTGGTGGGTTCAGACCTCTTTGCACACTGAAATGATAAATAGTAAAGTATATAATGAGAACATGATTCTGTCCTTTAAATTCAAAATAAACATGGACTGTAAAATTACCTTTTGGTTTTTCAAGTCCTGTTTTTTCAAGCTGCCACCAATCATGATAATGAAGCATCTTTTCTGTCACCAACATAACTTACTTGACTGAATTTTTTGTTGTAGATCGGTTCCCATGTTGAAGTGCAATTAGCAGATTTAAACGGGAGTTACGATTGTATTATCACTAGTGCTAAAGACAAGAGCACATATACTGTTGAATTTGATGATGGTGATGTGCGAACACTTGCAAGAGGCTCTTTATGTTTACAAGGTGAAGTATTACAAATAACTGAAAAACAAATTCACTTATGGACACTTGAAAGAATTTGAAAAAATATATATATAGCAAACTGTCAATGCAGTCGAATCCGTAAAAATGATTACTAAGTTTTCGCTTTAGTTTTATAAATAGGCTTGAGTATAGTGATTGGGATTGGCCCAAAGTGCTATGTTATTGCTGCATTATCAGTTATAATGAAGTACATTGCATATGCATTGTGCAACCAACATTAAGTAATTCAGTGTGAAGCTAGCTTTTCATAAGTTTATGTTCTTGAACTGTTTGTTGTTTTCTTTTTGAACATATTTGTTGTCATATTATTGATTATATCCCAATGATTAAACTTAGGCTATTTGGCAATCACTGTGATCCAAAAGTAAAAACTACGTAATGATATAATCTTTTATCATTTTTACTGCTGATTAACTCTATTATTATATTTAAATCTGTACTAGCAAAAGGGGATATAGGGAGAGATAGGGACAAGGCCTCCCAGATATTGATAGGGCTGCATCTAAGGGCGTATGCAAAAATTTGTTATGATGGGGGTGGAAATAATGACTTTTTGCAAATTTCATGGGACAGTGGCAGTGGAGACCTTTTTTCTGATGATGAATGTTTTCAGTGCTGTATCTGGGGACTTGTTTGTTACCGGTAGAAGCACAATGGCTGAAAATTACTTTTAACGTTTTCCTGAAGGGGGTGTTTATAGGGGTGTATAGACATTTCATCACCCGACACTTAATCACAATAGGTTTAGGGTTAGGGACAAGACACTTAATCACGTTAGGATTAGGATTGGGGTTAGGATGATCGATTCTAGTCCACTTGCAATATTGTTGTGTTATAAAGTCTACGCTATTAGATGTGTAGTGATTAAAGGTCCATGATTAGCAGTCGAGCGATTAAATGTCAGTAATCTGCACATAGGAGCTTCCCTCCTTATGCCACTGGGTGCATCAGTTTCAATCTCTACTTCCAAAGTTTTTTCCAATCCACTACAAATGTACATATAAGATGAGAATTCTGATGAGTAAGAAAGGGTCAATGTAAGCGAAATGTCAATTAAGCTGTGTACTTAAAAGAGTGAAATTATGAAAAAAGGTTATGTTAGTCATTATAGGTGAAACAGAGCTGCAGACTGGACAATAAGCATTGGCTAGTGTGGATCAACACAGCCGTTGCAGGCACTAAATATTAAAAATTCATAAAATGTAATTAAAAGTTTGGTGTCACTTAGTTCTGATGCTGAGTTGATTATGGTAGAGTTTGCTTTGATTTTGAGGCACGTTATTCAACTTACCTAGCCTAATATTGTTTGTGGTGTATGGAAACAATAGTAAATACAGTAGAACGTCAATTATCCCAAACGTTGATTATCTGAACACTACTTCAACAAAAGTCATTAAAGCGTAGCGTGGTGTGAACGACAGAGTGTTCAATACAACTTCTGCTTCTGGAAAGGATGAGAGACATGGCAGCGACAAAAAAAAAAACAAAAAAATCAGTGATTACCATACTGCTCATAATGTACAATAATTGTGTATGTGTAAATGTTGTTTTATTGTAAGATTGTATTTGTTCAATTATCCAAAAAAATCGCTTATCCAAACCACCCCTGGTTCCAATTAGTTCGGTTTATCAATGTTTTGCTGTAACTAAAACTGGCGACTGTTTCACAATGACCAACGATTGGTATGGCTGGCTTGCTGACTGCTCACAGCTTTTCTAAACCTTCTCTTTGGAGAAGCAATGGCAATGCCAACTGGCGTTAGTGAAAAAGCCACAGCAAATATTTTCAATGTTGACTGTTTTGTGACCGGCAAGGAAGTGAACCTGGGGTTATGATATTAATTTTAGCCCCACTATCAGTTAGGTTCTGTTGGTTGCAGAGAATATATAGCTGATGGTAGTGTTGTATTGAAGCACTGGTAGCCATTACACCAGTGATTGTTATCTTATTCGCAGACATTCATTAAAGCCGACACCTTGCGGTCAGTTTAACAGAAATAGTATCATTGTCTACCACTCTGCTATTGTAGTTTTGCGTGTTTAGAAAATGCACATTTCAAAGATTTTATTTTGCAATGCAGTCTATTTTTATCCCCATCATATGCATAGTACCTAAAAATAGCATTTTTTACCATTTCATGCAGAAGCAAATTTATAACCAGACATGATGCAATTAGTACTCGTATTAGCTCCTAGTTTTACCGTATATTAAATCTAGATCAGTAGCTTAGTACTACATTTTGTTTAAAAACGAAAAGTGACCATTACCTTATACTGTAGTATTTTAGTGAAAAAGCACTGAAAATCATGTTCAATTACTCCTCTGAAATAACCAAAATTGCTTTCAGTCTTTGCAACTTACCATTTAATGCTTGTTTTTGTAGGCGTTCGCCACTTTGCCGAGGGTGACACATTAGACAAGCTTCCATTGACAGATCCAGAAAATTTTGGCACACCGGTATTAAATTCAAAACGAAAAGCTAAAAGGAAAGCGACCATGCAGACTTCAATAGATGATGATGGTGAGTGCCTTCAATTGAATTTGTTTTGCTGTGGGTTATGATCTTTTGGTGGCCGTTGGATCGTATTGCAGTGTTGCCATCTAAGCTCTTACTAACGATGTCTTTGCAAATTTGAGAGGGAGTCATTTTTCTAGGAAGTGAAATAGATAAATAAATTGAATTGAACATGAACCTTGTCATCTTTCGAGACGGACAACCGTAAGCAAGCAATATAACTATCTGGGAATTGTTTTAGATTAATTCTCCTTTCCGCATAACTTTTGCATACTCCATCAATTAGGACAGGTGTCGCTGTTGTTGAAACTCCTTGAATATTGGCAGTATATTTAGTTTCTCATTATGCACGGCAAGAACGAAGACTTCCATTCCACTCAAGTTGTTGTATCATTAGTTTGTTACTGGCTTCGTTCAAATCAATTGAAGCATAATGACACGAATTCGCCTGCGTCATAGGATATTATTTGTTGTCAAAATTTCAATGCTGTTGATAAGTTGTTGCGGTAGGAAAAACAGTTTGAGGATAAGTCGTCATCTTCCATAATTCTCAGCCAAGCTGAGAAGAAACAATGTTACCAACAAACTATCTCACCACGCATGGGCCAACAAAGAACACCCACTGCACAGTCTGGTATCTAACCCACAGAGCCTACGCCCACAACGTCTGAAGTCACGCCACCCCTTCTACCGTCACGCAGCAGAACATCATTACTGCGACCACGATATCATTGAGGTCGGGAACGAAGAGTGGACTAAACATCAACGCCCTAAACAGCTGACGCTAACCCTGGATACCACCGCACCATCTGGATCCGAGTTACCTCGGAAACTGTGGGTTACCCTAAATCGCCTCAGAGCTGGAGTGGGGCGGTTTGGTGCAGAAATGCACAAATGGGAACTCAGAACATCAGCCTCATGTGCGTGCTGAGCTGCCACCCAAAATGCGGAGCACATCTTGTTTGATTGCAATCTCCTTCGTCCACCTAACAGCGTCAAGAACCTCACTAACGGGACTGATGATACAAAGAACTGGCTTTAACATCTAGCCGAAAACCTGCGATGAGTCCTCAAACGAAAGAAGAATTATATTAGCTGCCATCTTTCCAATTTTCTTTGGCTTGACAATTTCATACAATTTTGTTTTTTTAAAGCGATTTATATGATTTATGTTTTTGTTTACAGGAAAATAACAGTGTGTGTTGTGAGCTGCTTTGCCACAAAGTTGCTTTACCAAAGAAACCACGATAGCGCAAAATCAATGTCCTTATCGAAATTGAACACACAAGCTTGCGACTAAACGAAAAATTCTTTATCATACTGAATATGTTATCGCCATTTACAGTTAAAGAGTTCTTGACTGTCTTTCTTCTACTTAGATTTTCATTTTGCCATTAGAACAAATAAAATTTTGCTTATTTAGTAGTTTCGGATCGTTTGAATGATAATCTGTTTGAACTGAGCGATACGTTGTTGTAAATGTTTTATATGTTGTGCGTCATTGCGCTAGGCTAGCAGTACACTGATTGAAGCAGACTGGTTAATTAAGACGTGCTGACATTAAGCTTATTACATGCAATGCATCAACAGAATTAATTTTTTTTTTCAAGATAAAAGGTAGAGAGTTTCAGCTATCCCAATGGTTGAACTTCCCTCTGCAAAAAGAGTTGTTCGTATCACAAGGTTTAAATCCTTGCGAGACCTTCACCCACCCAAATACAGGAGAGTAGGAGTAAACAAAAACACAAATATAGCATTGTTAACGGTTTATTAATTTTTCTTCTAGACATAGAAAGCGACGACCAAAAAGTAGAACAGGAACCGCCAAGTAAAAGGAAAGCTAGTATCAGGTCTGAAGTCAAGGTAATAAATGATTTTAAACTAATATGTTAACCTAATAAATTTATCCAATGATATCACACTGATGCTTTCTAATGTTTCGTTAATTTTCTTTTGTTTTCTTCTGTACGTATAAACTTATAACGGTGCGACAGGTCTATTTTTTCTTGATTGTGCAGCTGTACCGTGTATTTGCTATATTTTTGTGTATTTTAAAAGTAAATGCTTGAAGCTAGTTATTTTAAAGATCGTTTATCTCCGTATAAGTTTAAACGAAAGTTTTGAAGTCCCTGTAGTTATACTAAATTGATATTTTGGCCTTTGGTTTATTATTTGTTAAATTATTGCTTGTGCGATGTAGGTCTTATCACTAACCACCTTCCTATCATGAAAATTAATTACTTTTGTCAGGCTTTAAGATTGCTGTTCTGCGGTAATTTCTGGCATTGCCACATAAAGTTTCAAGTTTGCAAGCAGTAAGTGAACACATTTGTCACTTGTTTCATTTTTTTGTTATTTTGTAGGATGAAATGTCAGATGCAGAGAAGCGAAAAAAGTGGCTTTCAGATCCTCTTATGGGGAAGTTGGTACTGGTCGAGCCGACCGACAAACGAAAACACTGGTACAACTTATCTTTGCGTTTATACTTAGTAATGAAATAATGTTGAACTCATCCAGCACGAGATGTAACAAGAGTGTTGGAAGATTGCTAAATGGCTTTGCAATCTTTGAGTTAGTGGTCACCCATGCGTGTCTAGCTTGTTGTAAATCCTAAAACACATCACGAGGCTTTTAATGGAAACATTTTGCTTTTCTTTTTGACTCAATCGGAATAAAGAATCTCAACAGCTTGCTTTAAAATGAATAGTTTTTATTGCAAAACTGCACAAACTTGGATATTTGTTACCCAGTGTAAATCTGTAACATATCCTTCAAAACACAATAATTGATTTGCAGATTGGTTTATTCAAGATTAGCGTGCAAGCTTAGCTCGTGTGCATGAGCAAAAAGAAAGAACTAGCTCATACGAAAATGGGCATACCCGATTAATTGAAGGGTGCGTGGTAGACGCGCGCACGATTTTTGTGTTAACGCCTGCAATAAATCGCTTGAAAGCGATTTTGTATGCTTGCTTGCAGCATTTACGGTAGAGGCAAAACCGAGTATTGACCTCTACAAAGCGGGTCTACGTGCAAGATGTTTGATTGATAACCGAAAAGTCTCATCGTTCTTCTTAACAAAGTAGTTCGTCTACTTCCTGGACGTAGCTTGTGGATATGCGCTGTGTATGTATCGTGCTGCTTTTGTGTCCAGGTATCCAGCTGTGTGCATCAATCCGATGTCGATTGATGACTACGACGAGTTAGATGCGCATCAAATAGTTGTCCGGTCTTTTAAAACTGGGAAAATTCAAAAAGTTTCGAGAAGTGCGAGGTTGATGAAGAATAATGTTCCTGGCAAAGTAGAACCAGTGTGGAAAGGTGATATAAACACTTAGTTTGGCTAAGCATAAAGATGCGTTAAATAGTTTAGCACTGCGAGGTAAAAACTTGCTGATTGTGTTGAATGATTGGATTTGATGGTGTAGTCAGTGGTTAGAGCGTCCTCCTTGAATGCAATGGTTTGCTGGTTCAAATTTCGACCGAGTCAAATGAAAAACTACTTAAAATGATATGTACAGCTTTCCTGTTGGCACTCAGCACAAACGAAATGTGTAGAGAAAAACTGGTTAGTTTGCCTGTTGTGTTCTTGAAGGAAAGCTTGTAACGAATTCTTCCGCATCTACAAGGAAGATAGGTGGTTAAGCCAAGCAGTCTATTCGTCTCGCTGGCAGTCTGATGACATACTAACTTAAAGAGCCTACGCTCATACGTTTGAGTGAATGGTTTTATAATGGTTTGCATCAGTGGGTTCCAACCTTCCCCATACACTATCTTCCTTGCCCTATCTAAAGTGATTTTTTATTTCTTTGGATTCTCAGTAATTGCAACGCAGCGAACACTAATCAAAAAAATTGAACTACGATATTTACAATGTTTAATAGATACAGTGTTGTTGCACTTTACGTGAAATGAGGATACTTTTGATAACAAGTTTTTAACAATGCAAACCACATGTCATAAGTTATATAAATCTTTTTTTTCATTTTAATGACCAACCTATGTTAAAAAGGCCATTTCCCGTAGAATACGATTTTACCTTTTTTAGAAAGGTTCGTTGGTCTTCTGGTCGGGAACCACCAGCCTTTTCCCAATCGTCTGTAAAATTACGCAGCAATTACTATTGTAATTAACCTAGCGTTAGGTGTGTGCAATTTTCATTTTTTTTGCAATTTCTCCAACAACAGCGAGGTGCTGCTGCATATTGGTTAGCATGAAGCACTTTGCTACATATTGCTAAAATCTATTTCTACTAGTAGGGAGAACGAACACTATTTTTCGCATTGATTTCCGATTTTTTACTAGCCCCGTGCGAAAAAATTATTTTTTACAATTAATCATTTTTTAGCTGGTGATGATTCACCCACGAAATTCAGGTAATCGGAAACACAGCTCCATGTTGAGTTTCACATAATCACTATATACAGTACTTCATATTAAGCTAATACGAATTGTTGTTAAAATTTGGTACGTCCGATGTTGGGAGCTGATAAAATTTTTTTTGCTTCTGCCCGGTAAGAAACTGCTTGGCTTCACAGCTTCAGCTCTGGTAGTAAACTTTGGAACGTGGTGATAGGTACGCTTGGCAAAAGCTCTTTTCCATCCTTTTTGAATGACCTTAGTATAGGGGTAAACGTGTTGGTAAAGCACAAGTTTATTCGTCAAACTGTCTCTTATTTTTTCATCCTTCGGTCGCAAGAAAGGATTTGTCGATTATAACAAGAAACGTCGTGTTCAAACCTGCTTCTGAGTTGCCGATGCATTTCTATCACCATCAGTGCAATCAAGCAGAAAAAAATTACTGTGAAGTATCTTTCCCAAGTGGATAACATCGTAAGGTTCGAACGCATAATGATTATCACCATAGTCGGCGCTCTGGCCCACTCGGCCAAGTTCATGCCGTCAACCTAATTGAAATTAGGCTAGGGGAAAGATGGCAGCCCATTTCGAACCAGTCTTGAGTGACTGGTAGCCCCACCACCAACAAGGCGGACTGCCACTGGTGGGTACCCAAGAGTCGTCTGACATGCTGGGTTAGCAACTTCACAACTGTAACCCGGTGAAGTACGGGAGGGCCACCTGTCTGCCACATAAAGGTGGAGGCGTCCCGTTAAGTGCCTTGCCCAAGGACACAACAAGCAAGCTTGCCGGCTTGTTCTCCACACTATCCCTTTTATTATGCTGAGCGCCAAGCAGGGAAGCTGTAAATACTATTTTTTAAAGTCTTTTGGTATGACTCGACTTAGGGAATGCGGTGTCATAATCAGTTTAGTAACTTTTTGTATTTCGCTACACTAATTTTTATCTTCTTTGCCACCCTTGACAACTTTTCAAGCATCTTACTGATAAGCATTGGGCAGCCTCGTGTTTCTTGTCATAGGGAAAATTTCACATGATTGGTAAATAACCCCATGATTTGCGTAAATGGTAGGCAAAATTAGGAGTATTTATCAAACGCAGCTTAAACGAAGTATTTTCCAACTTTGAAAAACAAACCTTGTTTTAATACTTTATCTTTATTTTGCGTATTCGAGGTTGAAAGTCGTTGATCACTTAAATGTGCGACCCACTTGAAATTTACAACTGTGCGTTTAAATTACAAAAGATTTTCATGTTGAATATCAATAACGGTGGTAGTAAGTTTTATAACAGTGCTTGGAAATCAAAAACATTTTCACTGGATCTCAGTAGAAGTATAATCTCGTCTTATATTTGGTGTAATTGCTTTAGATATTTTGGAAAATGCTTTTGTTTGGCAAGATAGTAAAGTTATTCCGGATGTATGGAAGACTGATCTTACAGAGGGCAGTAATAAGGACTCTGAACAGGAAAAAGATAATGAAAAAGACGATGAAAAAGTAAGGACATGCTCTTTTATTTCATATTAATGACTTCGTTTAATGAAGGCTTCACGTGGGGCCAGTGAAGTTGATAGAAATAGAGAACACTTTGTTCTTGGAAGATGTGACCAATCTACTGTATAAGCAAGGAATGGATTTGGAACTATCTAAGCAGATAAAAAACTTAACTGTGTTTTCAGTCATACTAGTTTTACGACAATTCGGTGAGGTTTATAAAAATCTTGGTAATACAAAAAGTAGTTCACATAAAATCGAAAGTTCAAAGCATTTTTGTCAGAAATTTATTGTCATTTTGCAACAATGCATCAGGAGGAATATATTGCATGTAAACTTACGTCACTGCAGCCTGGTTTGTGACCAGCATGCTGCGCTTAATTACCTTTTAAGTTGACTCATGACTTGTGTGGCTTTGCTTTTAATCTGGCCATTGCATTGCTATACATTTGTAGTTACGACGCATTTTTACGCTAAAATTGTAAAGTCACCTCCAATCGACAATATTGCTTTCTCATCTGTCAGATTGTCATTATACAGGGTATTTCGCAAAGCTGTGTCACTTAACCATATCTTTTATCTCATTCGTTGTTGTAGGCTTAAAAACAACGTTTTTTTTTGTGAAGGCTGACAATCTCTAGTTTTTGCCGTAAATACAAGAATCTTTGATTTTTTACAAATGTTCAATCACACGACCACTCACAATAGTATCACGGCATACGTATAAACGGTGTTTCATTTCTTGCCGAAAATTACCCAGCGTGTCGGGATTATTGATTACCAAGGCCTCAGATCTTCCATTAATGTTGAAAGTGCACGAAGCCTTTTACATGTCCCCAGGAAAAACTTGGCATGCGATTTGAAGATCTAAGGAGCCATTGAAAACGTTGATTGTATGTTCTTGCGATGGCATGAGAGTTCGCATATTAAGTATTTGTAAAATAAAATCGACTATCATTCGTTTCTTGGATTTTTAAGGTCAAAGGTAGTAAACCGTGAGATCATTAGCTTTTAGGAAAAAAAGTTATATTTTTATATCTTCAACAGTTAATTAATATATAAGATATTGTAAAGAAACAAACTGTCGGAACTTTATGTATTTGCGCGATTATATGTTGATTCAATTTTGATCAAATTTGATTCAGCTAAGTTGGAAAAATGTAAACTTCAACTGTTCCCGTTTATTTGTCCCCGCTGCCATATTATTTCTGTTGTTCAAGTCGCACAGCCTATGCTAGCATGGAAGAATAATGCTGTTGAACATACTGCTATAAATTTTGTTTTTTTCCAAAACGTTGCACCTTTGTTTTAACACAGTCTGTATGATTCAAGTGCTTGTTTTTTAACTTAATTCAGCGCTTTTACATCAGTGTCTGCATAGTGAGGTTTCAAAATAATATCTGGGTTATTTTGTTTTTGGAAAAAAACAGGTTTTGGCAATCTTCCCGGCTTAATAGGTGTTGTGCCAGCAGCACTACTTTGGTGCCCCCGAAGTGAGTCAAAACGCAAGTTGTTCTGCGATCTTGCAAAGGTTTTTTCGGGATTGGAGACAAGTTTTTGTAGCAATTTTGTTGCCATGTTGTTTTCATTACTCTTGTTTTTGCGCAGAGACAAGATTTCTTGGAACAACTCTACAAATTCATGGAAGATAAAGGAACACCAATCACGAAACCTCCTGTGCTTGGATATAAAGATCTCGACCTCTACGCGTTATACAAGTAAGTGGGAGCTTTATTCGTGTTATTTTGTGCTGGTCCTAATGCTGCTCATTCCTGCCCTTGGTATTTTTAATGTAATTAGTATTTTGAAATTATTCTATTGAAAGAAATTCGTTTTTGGTGAAGATTGCTTGCCAATCATAATATGATGCAAAATCAGGAAGTTAGTAGTTCACATACACTAAATAAGCGACATCTAATCTCGTTTAGTACAAGAAAAGAAAACGCTTTGTTTGCCAGAGACAAAATAGCTAAACTTGGCAGTTAACGGCATGCCACAAAAATGTCTCCAGTACAGTTTTAAGGATGTAAGCTACAGGTAGTCATTGAGTCAGCCTGTCAAGCGATATCCTTAAACCAGATGAGTTTAGGACGCTAGGTATGGGGTTCGAATCTACATTTTTGCCAGTCGAATAGGTCATAGGCTGGCGTTAAGAAGTCTGAATTAGCGTTTAGGTAAATCAATAATCTAAACAAAAAATCGATTTTTTGTAGTTTCAAAGTTAAAACTGTGTCGAACAATAGCTGAACGTTTGTAATACGTAAGCAATATTAGTTACTCGTATATGATATGTGTATTAAAACTTGTTTTCACTCTGAAACCGCGCAAGTAGTTTGTATGTGTGCGTGACGAATACATTTCCATTCAAAGAAAAATTTCACAAACTGTGTCTTGCTCTTTGCCGAGTCCTTTTGATTATTATTAATAAACGTTGTTTTTTACAGTTTGGTTCAAGATAAAGGAGGATTTTACGGAGTTTTGCGAACGAGTGATTGGAGAGAAATTTACTCGGATCTGGGAATTCCGAAGATCACACAAGCAGCTGGACACCATGCTAAGATGGCATACACCAAGTATCTACTGAGCTATGAAGAATACATGACCAGTTTTCAATGTAATAAAGAACCAGAGGAGAGCCCGTCTAAATCAGGATCAAAGAAAAGTGGAAAGCTTGCAAATAAAATGCCGCGTTCAACAGATGAAACGAATAACCCCTCAAGGAGGACGAGTCGTCGACGAAAAATATCGGAGTCCCTCAGTGTTGCCGATGAGAATGAAGTGGTTTCATCTGTGAAAGAGCACAAAAGATTACGCAAATGCAAGGTTGTGGTTGAAAAAAGAGATTCAGATCATGACGATGCAAGCTCCAACGCTAGTTCCGAAAAGTCAACGTCACAAACAAAAAGCCCTGCAGCTTATGTTAAATCTGAAACGAAACAGGGAAGAAGGCGGTCCAACAGCGGAATCCCGAGCTACAAGAAGCATCATCAGTTCAAGATAAACGATAAAGTAAAAGTAAAATACGGAAAGGAGTCGATTGAACTGTACACTGCTAAAGTGGTTGATTTCAAAGTTGATGAAAACAACAAAATACAGTACTTGGTCCACTATGCTGGTTGGAACAGCAGACATGATGAGTGGGTGAAACCTTGGAAAATTACTGGCCTCATTTCTGATACCTCAAACTTGCCGAAAACGCCAATTCGCGCACCCAAAACACCCACGTTGGTTGAGGAAAAATCTGAGTGTCTTATCGCACCTTCTACTCCCGTTGATACCTCTCCTTGTTTAGTTGAAATCACGCCACCGTCGATTGAAGGCGGTGAAGAAGCAAAAGAAAAGCTATCGAGCCTGGCGAAAGCTTTCCAAGATAAAAACATTACTGAAAAGAAAAAGAAGAGAATACGAAGGAGGAGCACTTCTTCTTCCACACCTCCTCCCTCTCAGTCTCCGTCCACAAAGAGAGCTTCTTCTGTTGAAAAGTGCGTACCTGAAAAATCAGACACAAAGCATTCTTTAAAAGAAGAACCAGTCTCGGGAGATGAGAAACCACTTGATAAAAACTCAGTTGTTCCTGCGGGAATATTTCCTCCAATTAGACGAACCTCCGGTCGTCGTTCAATATCTCCCGCCTATCTGAGAGAGTCTGCATTGTATGGCATGACTAAACGAAGGAGAAACAACAGCGCTGTGAGTGAACCACAAAGTAGTGCCGACGGAGATCCAGTGCAGGATGCAGATGACTTGTCCTCGGAATCTTCTTCGAAATCATCCAATTCCTCCACCAGTGAAGCGACGCGATCTTCACCTTTAACAGTGTGGACGGAAGCCGAGCAACAGAAGTTGACGGAGAAGAGCAAGAAACCAGAGCGGAAACGGGCAAGGCGGAAGTCTGGAGATAAAAAACTGGGACAGATTGATGAGGAAGATTCTCACTCTGCACTGCTCCGAAGTGCTGCATACGATGACTTCGATGATGATGTTCCCAGCATTGAACTGGAACGAAGTAACACTGAAACAGGAAAAAAGAGCTCTGTGGATGACAGAGTGATAGGTGAGAAGATGTCTGATGGTGCGGAATCTAGTGAAACCAACAACCAAGAATCATCAAAAACTTCAGAAAATAATAATGAATCAACAGAAAATAAACAAACTTCATCCGAATCGTCTTCAGACACTCCCAACGACGCCATCACTTCCAGTTCGATTTTGGAGAGTCGGCAATCGAGCGATGAAGTCCCAAAAGCAGTTGATGAAACACCCTCTAATAGCAAGGTGAGGTGTGATTGGTTTGATGGCTTGTATTTTTTGCTTTAAAATGCTGTTTTTGTATCAGCATTGATATCAGTAGCTATTTACCTCAACCGCGAAATAACTAGGGTGCATCCAACGTTATTAGGTGCTTGCTCAAACTTTCAATTTGAACCATTACCACTATTTTGCTCAGCACGTCGCCAAAGCTTTTTTACAAAATTGCTGTTTTTATCTTTTCCAGTTCATGCTTGAAATAAAATTTGGCAACGCTTGAGGGTCGCGAGTTAATTTTATTCTACAGCGTAGCAATCTCAATAAAATGTGGTGAAAGCAAGCTAACTTTTAAGTTATTTTTATCCAGGTCTTACTTGAAAACACTCCACCCAATACGCCAGACAGTTTTGTCAAACAATCGTCCGATGAATCGAACAGGTAAAAAAGTTGTGCGAATTGATTTACTATATGCTTTTGCAAAAGGTCCTAAAGTTCTGGAAAACGCCGATCTGAAAATATTAGTTACGTTTTAACAATCAAGCTTCTAAACATCCGGGTTCTCTTCTCAGCTCAATTCTTTGTTTGGGTACGAACTTTTACAAAACAGCAAATCTATTACAAAATTGCGTAGCTTTTTTCAAAATTCTATCAGAACACTTATCAGGACTAATTTTTCATTGTGTGCTTTGATTGTAACGTAGTTTCGTTAAAGTTGGACATGCTCGATCGATTTACTGGTTGAATAGTGGCTACTTGTGGAACTTGTCAAAACTAGATGAACGCAGTTTAGCGCTTTCGTGGAGCTGGTGCCAGCAGCAAGATTTCGTTCAACAAATTTTTAGCAAATAACCAGTCTTAATGCGGTCTGCATACTTTGTCTTTGATTAGTGCTATCGTACATAGTTCACAGTGATAGAAATCATAATTGTATTTCACAGTGGTGGGAGCTCACCTTGCGGAGACGATACGTCATCAAGTCAAGCTCTCGATGATGTTAGCACCCAAGATGAGCGCAAGGAGAAGAAGTCTGAGGTATGCTAACTGTATATTGCATTTTTAAAAAAGATTTGTTTTGATTTTTTTGTGTTTTTCGGAAATTCACAAAATTTTGATCAAAAGATCTATTGGATAAAACATAATCGTCATGACGACTAAGCAACCAGGCCTAGCCCACGGGGGAGACTTTCGTATATTGTTCTGTCGACTGCTTTCAAGAACTCCCTAACTTCATCGTTAGTTGTCAAGGAAAGTTTTTTGTAATTGAAAGCTCGCTTGCTAATCAAAGTCTAATGCAAATGCAGGTGGCCATTCATCGCATTACCAACGTATAATCTCGTATTTATTACATGGAAAAGAACGTTGCTGTCGCTCGCAGTGTGCATCTGATTAATATAGAGAGCGGCTGTTGGTAGAATGAAACAATAAACGTCTTCGTTTTGCGTGGTTTTCAGTAATACTTTTCAATGTAGTGTGACAGCTTTGGATTAATCCTAGGTCGCTTATGAATCACAAGACTTCCTTATTTTCAACCCATCTTTTTTGTAAATCAAACGCGTCATTTACAGGGTAGTGGTGAAGTTCGTGAGAAGACAGCGGTCGACAGTGAAAGTGAAAATGAGGGAACGAAGAACAAACAAAAAAAGAGACGAAAACCAAAAAAGAAAAAACGCCCGGAGCCGCCGAAAGCGCCCGACCCGCTGAATCAAGAAGGTAAAAAATCGACCGGGTTGCAAACTCATCCTGCTCTTGAACCATTTCAAAAACCTTTTCAACGAACCTGATCGTCTGTTATAGTAATGCAAGAGGCTAGCGATGCACTTAGCAAACTGCAGACAGTGACACTGTTTCGACCTATCAGGTCTCTTCAGTGCAGTTGGTGACCGACAAGAAGCTAGAGGCTTTTAATAAAGCATAACTTAGACCGCCACACTTGTGGGACCTATACTAGGTTCACTTGGTGGAAGGTCTGTCAGAACTCTGCGAAGCCGTACCACTCGTGAATGAGTGGCGGTTGATCGTCTTTGATCGTGGCTGATCGTCTTTCTTTTACTTGCTTGGATTGGATTAGATGTTTTGCTCCGTGCATTTGCCCAAAGAAAAAAGACAAATAAATCAATATTATGCAACCTTTAGTTTTGGCCTGGTGACGTCGACATATTACCAGTGTAGTACATTTAGTACTGAAGGTAGCCGGTTTCCAAAAACAAAAGCATTTCAATATGTTTTATTAAACAGAACTTTCCCTCCTTGGAGCTGAGGATCGTATTCAAGCGATGGTGGAGCGCATGGAGGAGCTTAAGAAATTATATCATCAACTTAAACAGGAAGTGACGTGGATTGACCGGAAACGAAAGCGAGCGAAACGGAAAGAGCAAGAAGGTTGGTGAATGATAAACGCAGCTGCGCCATTTTGTTTTTGGGTATCTGTTTTGTTGTCATTGCATTTACCATCTTCTCGGGATGGGAGGTACTGGTGAATCTGTTATTCAAATGCAAACCTTTAATCAAATTTGTGTTAAAGCTCTAGCCCATTTTAAATCAATGGTAAACACAATGTGCGGACTAGTTACCCCACCACCAACACGGTGGGCTGCCATTGATGGGCGCCAGAAGTTGCTACTTACAGCATACTATGTGACCAGCTTCCCTATCCTGTCCCGAATGAGCCGCAGGGACGGATGTACGCCTCGAGGGCTGAAATTTATTGATGTCAATTTTTCAGCTGCTGAACAGTTGGCGAAAAAAAGCTCCCCACAGAAGCAAGTAAATGACGCGACGAATAACGATACAAATGAATCGAACACGTGATCACTATTGACATGTGCTTCAAGCACTACTTCCACCATCTTCCCGCATTGAAGCAAACGTTTTGTTAACAACGCAATCAAGCCTGTGCCAACACGACTTTGCAAGTGTTTTAATATTAATAAAGCAATCTGATCACTGCGTGAGTGACTGAACTTTTTTAATGCTGCAAGCTTGCTACCATAAGCTTTCTGCTTCTCAGCACCTTTACTGTTGTTGCAGCTACAATGCTCTTGAAGAAAGCTTTAAACGCGTTTGTCGCATTCTCGCTACGATTATCCTATCAATCGTTTATTATTTTAAAACTATTTATATTTTAAAAGATGCGTTGCAAGGTAGACATTGGAAAAATATTAATATAACGATTTATCGGATGGCTGTGTTCGTAGTGGATTGCAGGAAGGCTTTCTGGTTAGTTTTCTACACATTTTATGTAATTGATGTATGCGTTTTCTATTCGTTACAGTACATGAACAGTGGAAGACTGTCCTTATAGTAGACTTTTTTTGGAGCGACTAGTTGTTAGAGCTGAATCGCTTTATACTCGATCTTGGTGTTTAATTTTTGGAAAATACTCTTTTTTTCAATCTTCGGTATTTCTTGCTGTTTTTTGATTTTTTATATATTTCAATATTTTTAATGACATCCGCCTTGGCATTCAAGTGTGCAGTGGCTCCTTTCGATTTCTGCACATATTCATCCATTGTTTTTTATTCTTGTGCTGCTGCACCTGTACAGTAGCTGACTTGAGCGACTTTTTGCTAACTATTGGGTGATTATCCAATTTGAGTTGCGGTTTTACAGAGTTACCGGCAATGTATTTTTTGCCTGATAAGTAACATTTTTTACAACGCTGCATAAAATGAAGGGCTGCTTTTACTTTGTAGCCATGTTACTACCTGTACAAGCAAACGGTGTATATCGAGATTTCCTTGAAAAAGAGTTGAAGAAAAATTTTTAGAGATGCAACCGTCAAACGTATAAAAATTCATCTTTTTTCTGTTCTCTCGTTCGGAACTTTGAGACGCTTATTTTCCTTAAATATACTGCTGTGTAAGTATGGTTATCATTGCAATCGCGTTTTGCGTTTGAGTTGTGAAGATGACCGGTCGGTCACTTCTGCTTTGCCGTTTGTGGAGGGAGCTTTGTGGAATTTCGAACCTTTTGTCTACTGCTTCGTGCATCGGTTTTACTAACTCGAACCGAGTAATTACTATATGATGGTACGTTTTAATCAAAAAGTTTGTCTGTTGTTTCAGTTCTACGTCAGCTGCTTGCTTTTTATTTTTATGACCTTTTAACTTTGTTATATCGCTGTATAACTATATTTTGTTCAACAATATTGTAGATACTCGTGATAACACAGCCAATAAAAATAAAAAGAAAAACTTGTTTTTTTGCTTTTGCATAGTGCCCAATCTTAACGAAGTAGAGCTCGCAAGCCCTCACATTCAGAAATCTTTACTTTGAGCCAACACAAATGGTGAATAAATTTTAGTTTTTTTAGAGCAAACGAAGATAGAAATACAGTACGAACATTTAGGTTCAAAGATATAGCATTTAAACACAAGTTTTTTATATATGATCGCAATATCTTTGACTTGCTCGTGACTAGCAGTATGGTGAGTTGATCAAGAACCTGTTCCGAGTGGCTGCCACATCAATACGCGTAATTGCGGCACCGAGTGGGAGGATTCAAGGCACATTGTCTTGTAGCTATCGCGTACCAGCTCAGCAAGGTTTGTCAAGAGAGAAGACAAAAATGGTCGGCAACTGAGCGACAGCTTGCAGCGTTGTTTGACAAGTAATCTTGCATGGCATTGCTATCTACGTGCGGAAATCTAGTGATTGACTGATATGGCGGGCGGTGGTAAATTTTTGAGGCCTGGCGCTGAAGCTACGTAAAGGAAGTAGATAGTGACAACAATCATCCACCATTAGCGTACTGAAGATTTCCACAGTGGGGGATCAATTTAGTGTCTAATTTTTTTACCCAACGCTCAATCTTTGTGTTGTTCTTTCCGAATGGGGTTTTTAGGAGAAATTGAGGTGTAGATCTATTTTAAAGGTCGTGGACGCTATATAAAAAGAATAAAATAAAAGAGAATAAAAAATTTTTGTTAACATCAAAAAGGCAATGTCACCCCACAATGCTTTTCTTCCAAATACGCTTGTGGGCTACACACTATAAATGTGCAATATTCTGAAAAGAAAAGACTTATTCCTCGCTTGGATAAAGTTTGAATTCCTTTTTCTCGAACCAAGCTTGTTTTCCCGAACAGTTGCATGGCTTATGGCCTTGCTCTTGATCTAGGATGGATAGTTAAAACCGATTTAAGTCGGAGTATTTGTAGACCTTTTGTTTTGACCACAAACCATTTATTTGATTTAACCTTACTGATTGATTCTGGTGAGTTTATCGGGTCAAAAATAGCTTGAAGATAATTCTGAAGACGATTTGTTCATCAAAAATTACATTTGCCACTAACCACCTGCTATTTCATCTTACTTAAACTAACAAACTAAGTAAATTAACTTCTGTAGTACAATATGTACGAGACTGTTTACTGCGGCTTCTGTAATTTACCATTTTCAATTGCGGAATTACGTTTGTAAGTAAACCTTTAGTTATCTAGTTTTTCAATATAGACCAATAGAGAACATTTATCGATCACTAGACGGCGTCGCCCAGTAGAGGCCCTCCATCAGTAATGTCAGGGTTTAGTATTTCGGTTCAACCGGCCCCACCCATCCGGCTCTTGTGTGAGCCGTGGCGAAAAGTTAATGAATTTTATGCAGTTTCATAATTCTTGTACACGAAGTTGTGATCATCATATTCTCTTAATCATGACTGGCAATGCTCACAAAAATCTTGCCACAAATTATCGTTAATACTTGTGAGGGAGCAGGGATTAATCAAAACTGATTGCAAGGGCGAAATGGTGGTTGCTTTCACAATTACAGAAATAAACTATTTAATGGTAAGTCTATTTTGCGATGTAGTGCTGCCCCTTTCCAATTTATATTTGTGGCATTAAGTTCATAATTTGGCTGCGCTATTGATCTTGTTTCCGGCATAGCGTCAAAAGCGGCTCTTGTTCGCTCTACATTCAGTTTTACAAACTGTTGTGGTAATGGTGTTATGCTGATATTTTTTAAACTTGAAATTTATTTCAATGCTGTAGAGCAGGGGTGTCAAACCTACGACCCGCGAGACAATTTAATGCCAGGGGGGCAAAATGTGGCCTATGGCCTAATATTCGGTGGCCCGTGTAAGGATTTTGTGCCACGGTTCAAATGCCTGGTCTCCGAACTTGATTTGCAAAAAATTGAGATCATTTAAGAGGAGATTACGTGAACATAGGCATGAAGTGATGGTCGACAGCTGCTGGAAGTCGCGGCTAGCATTGCAGGTAATGATCTTTTTTGGGGGGTAATCAGCATCATTTTGGGCTACATCGCATGACTTTCGAAGATCGTAGCATGGAAAAGTAGTAATCTCCAAATAATGTCGTAGCTGGTGTTCCGCAAAATTTAATCAACTGGTCTTTTGTGCCGGCAGACAAAAAGTTTGGGGACCACTGATAGACATTCTTGCCTGCTTAAATTTTTGTTTCAACAGAGTCTGGCCCGTATGAAATCCACATATGTAAATGTGAGCCGCAGCACTGAATGAGTTTGACACCCCTGCTGTAAAGCAGGAGTCGGCAGCCACTGGCACGCGTGCCACTTGTGGCACGCGAGAGGATATTTCATGGCACGCCAAATGATTTGACGCCCATGTGAAATCTACACTTAAGATTTAATTGATTTCAAAAACAGCCTCTTTACCTAAAAAATTACGGATTTAGGCTTTCTAAGAATCTTAATTTAGATGTGAGATCTTTCCAAAAATTCTGCACGACAGATTTCAGATTTGTTTCTCGAGACAACAAAGCTGTGTGTGCTCTTTCTTGTCAAAGTGTCGTTTGCCAAACATCTAGCACAAAACGACATTTTGAAACGAAGCATAAGAAGTCCTTCCAGGATTTTGCAGAGAAGATCGAATTTTTAAAAAAGGCAGTATCACACTACGAAAAGCAAAGCGGCATTTTCAAGAAAGTGATTTGTAGCACGAATCGAACAATCAAAGATAGCTACAAAATCGCAGAGGGCATTGCTAAACATGGAAAATCATTTATTGATGAATTATTTGTAAAGGAGGCTTTTATCAGTTGTGCTGAAGTGTTGTTTGATGATTCGTCAAACAAATGCACACTAATTTCGAGGATCAAGGATATGCCTGTTTCTTCTCGGACAGTAGAGAGACCTATCACGGATATGGCTACCGATGTAACTGAGCAACAAACTGCTGCGTTAAAAGCAGCGAATGTTTTCAGCGTAGCTCCTTGATAAAAGCATAGATATAAACAATAATCCACGTTCACCAGTTGTAGCTAGATACTGCAGTAACGGCGAAGTACATGAAGAGCTTTGTTGCTTGAAACCTATGTATGGCACTACTAAAGGAAAAGATATACTTGACTTTTCACCAAAAACTTTAAGGAAAGGGAGATTGATATAAGCGAGGTCTTCTCAGTTACAACAGACGGCGGACCTGTTATGATGGGCAACGCCTTGGATTTGTTACCATGGCTGAGCAAAAAATTGGGCACCCTGTTATGAAGTTGCACTGTATTATTCATCAAAAAAGTATTTGTGCAAAGATTTAAAAATTCTGCTCTTCATGACGTAATGTCAACTGTAACAAAAAGAGAGAGTTTCCTTGTCGCACACTCTGCTACCACACACAGACAGTTTTGATCTTTGCTTGAAAAGATGATAAGTGCATAACATGATGTGCTTCTGCACTGCAGTGTTGGGTGGTTGAGTCGAGGTAAGGTTCTCTTGACGTTTGTTGTTGTTGTTGTTGTTATCGACCCATTCTTAGGGATGGGGAATAGCGGAAGACCATGGGGCACCAGAAGCCGGACAACTCAACAAGGCCTGGACTGTAGATTGTAAAAAGAGAAAGAGAGAGTCGCCAAAGAGCGAGTGGCGCAAATAGTCTGTAGCTGGACAGTGGAGAATGAAATGAGAGGTGTCCTGGGACGAGTGCCTGCAAGCGCTGCAGAAAAGATTCTCGATTCTGCCAATCCTGAAAATATAAAAACTAAACAAAAGGCTGTGTTCGTTGCAGTGTAGACGAGAGAGAACACAGCGAGCGTGACGAGGGAGCACTCCAGTCTGAGAAAAGAGAGATAAGTGTGTACAAGAGATAAGATGAAAGAGACTACAAGGGATTGCAGAGGGTGAAACTAGCGCTCCCCGTCTGGCCGCGTTGTCCCCGAGAGAAACGAGCGTCCCGGGACCCATTGTAGCCTGGTAGAACAGGAGGAGATACAGTACCTGGAAAAGTCAGTTCCTGCCAGATCTGCCAGAGAGATTGAGGTGAAAGAAAAGATGGAGGAGAGGATGGGGTGGTGAGGACAGAATGAGAGTCAGATTGGAGGAGAAGAGAAGGGAAGTGGTAGACTTGTTGGTGCTGCCGAAACCAGCAAAGAGTTTGCACAATGGCGCAAGCTTTATCAGAGAAGCTTGAGCATACTGGGTCTGCTGAGAAGGAAAGAGTGTCCTTGGTGCCACAAAGAGAAAACAGCCGGCAAGCACGTCGGAGCCGCCCTTGCCAAAAGGAAAAGGAACAGAGCCGTCAGTCCAAAGCACCAGATCGTGAGGGGGGAGAGAGCCAAGGTAATTGAGAGCCGCACCTTGGCGAGAACGAAGGAGATCAGAGCGAGGGTATAAAAAGGAAAGGGTGAACTCCACAGCAAAGAAAAGGAGTTCCAAGGAGAAAAGGGAGGGCAAGCAAGAAAAGCCTCCCTAGGGGAAGTAAAAGGAAGCATAAGTGGGTGAGTGGACGCAAAGGCTCTCCAGGAAGATCTGCAGAGTCTTGGTTTCACTCCAAGTCTGGCCAAACCTGAAATGGGAAAGGAGGTTGGGAGACGAAGAGCCCGCTCATAAGATGAAAGAGTAAAATGAGTCAGGGTGACTCGTAGGGGAGTTTGACGTTTGGGGAATGTCTAGTTGAGATAAGGGCCTTTTTAATAGGACAATGAAAGGCCGACCCTGAACTGGAGGATAAAAAGTGGCTAGTAAAACTGACGTTTCTTGCGGATATCACCGCGCATCCTTACGAACTTTATCTTCGTTTGCAGGGTACAGGACAAACAGTGATGTGTGTTTTTGAGGTATGGAAAGGATTTGCATCTAAACTAGATGTCTACACACGGGACATCCAAACTGCAACTTTTTGAATCTTTAATGTCTAAAGGCTTTTTCAGTGGATCACGATGTTAATGCAGTTGTAATTGACATGTACATGAAGGATCAAACGTCTCAATTTTGCAACAGATTTCAAGATTTTCAGCATTTTGATTCATTGTTTTCTTTTCTCATCAAGCCCTAGAGCAGCAAAGACCTGAAATTATCTGAATTTGAATGGATCGATATTGAAGACTTCCAGATGCTGCTGATCGATTTTAAAGCATCTTTATTGTTGACAACGAAATTTGTTAATTAGCGGAAATCGCTAGAAACGATTGAAAACAAGCAAACAGCATTTTAACAGTTGGGAATCTTTGCTGGAGAAATTTAGCTGTCTGAAGAAGATGGCAATAGCTTTGCTGTGTGCATTTGGATCCACTTGCTTGCGTGAACAAATATTTTCACACACAAAGTTTATTCTCAGTCCCCATCGCAGCCGACTTATGAAAGATCCTACGAAAGCATATGTGTTTGACGGAAAGTGTCCAAATTTAGTCCCAATGTTATAGAGCTGAGCAAGAACAAGAATCTTCCTAAAAAGTTACTCTTTTGACTCTATTGGACTTCGTCCAATAAAGTCAATTAAATAAATTTGTGTCTTATTCGTTACCTATTCAAATCAGGTAGTTGACTGAGCAAACCAAACACATAAAAAGTTTGGCACGCGAGGTTGCTCACATTTTGATATTATTCGAAAACTGGCACGCCGCGTCCAAAAGGTTGTTGACCCCTGCTGTAGAGTATAGACATAAATACCTTAACAGGCAGCATATTAGCATAAGAAAAAGTTCTTGCTTTGTACTATATACGACGGCGTCACCCGAAGAGCCCCCATCAATAGCATCGGGATTGAGAGTGTCAGTTTAGTCGAACAAGCCGGCCTCACCTATCAAGCTCTTGTGTGAACAGTTGCCAAAATTTTATGTGTTTTCTGCACATAAAATTTTCACGACTTTTCGTGCACCTTTTCCTAATAGCAAAACTGTTTTCCCCAAATGTTTGATTTGATCCCGGTAGCTCCACAAAACTATCACAAAGCAAAATACCAATGACATATTCCATGTGGTTCAATTTGACACAGTGACGTTGTTTATTTTGATTTCCCCTCAAACTTTCTCAAGTCCCTGCTGGCTACGCATTATAATTCACATTCGTTTGACCTTGCTTAGGTATGCTCATAGAAGTTAACTCACTATGTTTCACTCTTGCTTTTCCCAAATTTTTAGGTTTGATCACGGTAGCTCTACAAAGCTATTATATCAATAAAAATAGAAAACATGTTTCTCCTAAGTATGGTGCAATTTTGCCCCGTCAAGGCATGATAACACCCGTGCCGATTTAAAACGTATCAATTGATGAAGCTGCGCCAGCTTCACCGTACAAACATTTGTGAGAGCAACAACGAAATGTTTAGTAAATATAAGCCATAGTTCCTGTACATGTAATGGTGATGATGTTAGTCTATTAATCAAGACCGGAAGTATTAAAAAAAAAGAATAATCACACAAATTACCATTCTCAATTTTTAAAAGGGTAAAGAGGGGGTGAAACATAGTCAAAATTGATGGCTTTTCCCAAAAGGTGGCCGTTTTGACATTTAAAGAAATGAGCTGTTTAGTAATAGCTCATTAACGTTGTCTTAACGTTGTCTTTAATCATTAACGTTGTCTTTAAAAACGAGCAATGCACATGCAGAAGTGGGTTACTTCTGCTTGTGACGGAATGGGCCCTGCTGATGAGTCCAAAAGGACGAAACGCGTCCAGGGATGGTCTCGTCTAAATTGGTTGGGTGGTATACTCATTATTGTTTCCTTGCATATTCATTTCAATAAATTGTTAATGCCCTTTTCTTTTGTTGCTGCTTTGCCAATTAGGTGCAAGGTTTACAATTTCCATCTTCGCCTACAATTTTCAAACCAAAATGATAGTGGATAACTTTGCTGCCAGCTGCTGTTTTTACCAAATAGTGGCAAGTATCGCGATGTCATTTAACATTATGACCTAATAGTCTGTTTTAAGCCATTAAATATTTAGATCGCTACAAACCACTTTTTCTTCATGGTGGGCGAATTAATATGAACTAACGTCTCTGACTGCGTGCATGTCCCTTGGCCCTGGCATAAACGCTGCCATGCAAAAAGCAAATTTACTCGAAATGAAGCACTCACCCTTAAGTTATAAGCAATAGCGGGAGCCCCCCCCCCCCCCCCCATTAATAATGTCGAGGTCAACAATATCAAATTAGCTAGCTGTGTCAGCCTCTCCCAATTGCAAATTGCTTCAACATTTAAATGATATATAGCTCGACACTTTCATCTGATGGCAAACAATATGAAAGGACCATCCTTACTCCATCGTCTTTTTCTTGGGTGATCACCAAGTGTTTTGCCTGGAGTTGGCTACAAATCAAAATTTGTAGACTTCGTTTTTCGATGAATCTTTTTGAATATTTTGATGAATAACGCCAAAGATCCATGCTATCAAAAAAGAATAGACAAAATGTGCCAAAGGACTTAATTTTTCTAGAAATTGCAATATCATGAAGTTCAGTTACCAACATTTTGTGTATTTTTTTTTCGGTGGACTACAATTCATAAACATTTAGATACTTCAGTTTTTGATGGATCTTTTTGAAAACGTCGGTAAATAATGCAAAAGAACTATGCTTGTGAAGAAAAGTAGTCAAAATGTCACAAAAAATTAACTTTGGTTTAACACTTGCAAGTTTGTTAGGTAAGGCAGGATAATTGTTCAGCCAAAAATGAAACTTGATATATGGCAACCAATTTTTGATCAACCAATATAAATTAATCCTTAGCCTTAAGTGACGACGCGACCGCCGCGATGACGTAGTGGTTAGAGCGTCCGCTTCGTAGTCGGTAGACCTGGGGTTCATTCCCTTGTCGAGTCATACCAAAAGACTTTAAAAAAGGGTATCTACAGCCTCCCTGCGTAGCGCTCGGCATTTATGGGAGGTTGTGGAGAACAAGCCGGCAAGTTCGCTTGTTGTGTCCTTGGGCAAGGCACTTAACGGGACGCCTCACCTTTATGTAGAAGACAGGTGGCCCAGACACCTCGGAAATAGCAACTCCCAAGCGAGTGCGGACTTACCGTCCAAAAACATAGCGATACAATTCGCTTTCTCGTGAATGGAGGATAAATATGGCAAAAAAAAAAAGGAATTGGAGTTACATATTACTGGAAAGGAAATTTCCTAAGCTTTCAAAAGACAATAATTCTTAGTACCTTATTATAACGTTTTTGTGTTAAAATTACCTGTTTTTACTGAGCTTACCACTTTTTGGAAAGGGCAAAAAGTTACACCACATGTCTTAAAGTTCAGTTTTTTCAGTATGAAAACTGATATTAATTGTACATATTATACAGTATTGGAATTGCTTTGAAATAACCTTTAATTTGTTGAAAAAAGTTTGAAAATCGGTTGAGAAATGAGGTCACAAATCAGTTTTTTATGTAACTGATTTTGCAAAAACGGTGAAATTTTTGAAAACATCTTCATATTATGATCTTTGATGGCAAAAGATTTGTGTTAATCGTGCGAGAAATATTGTGACATCATAGAGCCAGTTTTAAGCGTGCAAGGGAAAAAGAGAAAAAAATGCTTATAGGGCTTTCATTCATTCACGCGTATGAGCTCATGCTCGGTTTGCATGTCTTTCTTCAGACTGGGCCACCACGACGGGTAGACTGCTTGGCCCCACCATCTGTCTGCCACATAAAGATGGAGGCATCCCGTTATGTGCCTTGCCCAAGGACACAACAAGCGAACTTGCCGGCTTGTTCTCCACAACCTCCCCTAAATGCCGAGCGCCAAGCAGGGAAGCTGTAAATACCATTTTTAAAAGTCTTTTGGTATGACTCGACAAGAGGAATGAACTCCAGGTCTACCGACTACGAAGCGGCGCTCTAAGGGCTTAAAGTGCTTAAATAAAGAATTGCTCGCAGCATAGTCAAATAAGCATTAATTGTTGTAAAGTTGCTTTTATCGAAAGCACCTTATAAATATCTTTTGAAAGAGCGTTTTATCGCGTTTTTGTGATCAGTACTTTTTGAGAAAGAACAAAAAACAGATTGTGTAATGAATCGTTGATCGGGACGTCATTTTACACCCCAAACAAATGAAAGTTTTTGTAATGTGGTAAGAGGGAAGTTGGTTTTCGTTTAAGCAAAAAGCGGTCGTCCTCCGTCAAGTAATGCAAATTAAAATAGAAAATTTTGATTATGACGTCACCAACACCGTTATGACACTCACGTGGGGGTGGTGATCTATAGTGCCAAGTTTGATGCCTGTACCTCTAGCAGTTTCAGAGAAGTTAAAGCAGACATACAGACAGACAGAATTGCGCTTTATAGTATAGATATTGTTCTTTTTAACATGGTGAAGAAAGGAGTAAACAAGAAGCCAGAGCATCATGGGCAATATTTAATTAGTTTTCTGTTGTGTGGTTTTATGGAAAAGAAACTAAAAGATGAAATTCCATCTAGTTGCTGATTGATATTTGTGATGTTGGTGGACAAATTAACAGAAAGAAATTTAGTAGAATCTCTCCCTGGGGATAAATTGTCTACAAAAGTTTTTCAAAACGATGAGAAGTAATCTCAAGAGATAAAACAATATATCTGTCTTGCAGAGTCATAGTTCTCTTAGGACTATCTGAGGCTTTTTTCTTGATAAAGACCACTTTTCCCATGAACAGGTTTTCATTGAAGTCAGTAACTAATACAAGCTGAACGTGTTAAAATCAAATAAATGTTTGTGTTTTAGGCAACACTTGTATTCAAAAGTAGGAAGAAGCTTCTTACAACTGTATTAAAATTTTTGCACTACAAGCAGTGTTCAGCTTGCTGCCGGCTGGTAATATTTTTTGGTTTTTCAAATTTCTCAAAACTTTGTTCTTTTACTCTTCACGTCGTCAACCTTACCGTAATGAATTTTTCGGAGCTAATGGCAACACACAGAAGTAAGAATCCCAATCAAGCCAGAACAAAATTGTTAGTATGACCTTGGATACCCCTGGCCGAAGTATAATCTAGAAAATATATTTTACTTTCAATTTTTCAGCAAATTTTTTACCCGCAAGGTGTCGCAAGTAGTCTGTGCATAATTTTGATAACTTACGAACCGGTAGCCTATTTATTCTGTGATATTTGATTTTTCAGCTGCAGCATTGCCGCAATCAAAGCTTAAATCAAAATCATCACTAAACTTTGTTTTGAAACTCACTGATCCATAACGAAGAACTAATATTTAATTTCGAAAAAAGTAAATTTTTTTTAGTTTGCACTATATCAAACCGCGTACTTCACTTAGTTGGAATTATATAACGCCCAATGATCAAGTTATGTACTCAGTATTCATATTCTTTCGTTTTTGCATGTTTTTTCTCTTATCTACTTTTGCCCAGAAATTTTCATCCACTTAGATGTTGTGTTCTACGGTATGTGTAGTTGTCCGAATATCCGAAATATCCCGCCAAGTGCTTCCAAAAGGTTGTAAAGCATCATATAAATATCCAAGTAGATGAAAATTTCAGTTCAAAATGTATCAGAGAAAAATACTCACCAAACAGAACATAAAACGTACAGAAAAGCACAGTATGTACATCCGCCTACAAAAAGGTACTATTAGTCATCTGCTGGAACAATTCCTCGTTATAAACATTCAATTTAACCTCCTTTCGACTTGTTGGCTAATCTTTTAGAAACCTTCAAAAATTTGCATTTTTAAACTTCTGTTTTCATGATGATCTACTTTTGAGGGTTATATTGTTGTTCTTGCCGGAAGTTGCTCAGGCCTGCTAAAATGTTTTCTTGGCCGCATTATATAGTAAGACTTTAGCAAAACTACTGTAAGACTAAGTTCAACGATCAGGCAAAAACCTCGGTTCAACTCGTATTTCCGTGTTTACCCACTCTATCTAATGTAAAGTCAGAATTTAAAGAAAAATTTACGGAAGCAATACATTACTACAAAAAGGTAAAAATAAATCAACAAAAGGCAGAACAGATATTGCGTTAAATCGCTCATCCTAGAAACTTACATATGGAAAAGTATCCTACTAGTTGGTGTTTATGATGTCACAAATTGAAATTTTTTCGCTCAATTATGAGCTGGAATATCTATTGTAAGAAACAGCGATCCTCCTTTCTGATACTTTCCTCTGGATTGGGTTACTTTTCTGCTTCGTTCTTATTGTTTTAGCTTGTCCTGTTTCTTTTGTCCGTTAGAGTGCTGGGTGACAAACACAACAGTATCAAGTGACACTGAGCCACGCTGGCGAAATGTTATCAGGCAGAAATTTCTGCTTTGTCCCAAGAGCTTCATGTAATAGCCGTTGTACTAGTCGACGGCCTATTCATTGTGAAGTCGATTATAGATTCCGGCACAATAGAGTGAAAACAAAAGCGTGGGAGAAACATGATACAAGATTGATTCCTCTTTTGGTTCGTTTTCAATCAAAAAATCAGGACTAATATCAACGCAATTAGAATGATGTAACTTCTTATAAACAACTAGTAAAATTTTTATTAAGTTACCTAACAAGCTTCTCAATTAGATTCTTTTTGTAGATCGTATACAATGGGGACGCTAGATATCAATGAATTTCGTTTACATCGATGCTAGTTAGCAATTAAGCAACGTTGATTAAACCTTTTGTGAAGCAACGAAAAGTCTTGGGTTTAAAATTACATGTATATGTTCCCACAGAAATGTTATACCTTGTTCAAATGTTTCAATTTCTTGTTAAACGACTAAAAAACATTTCCAAAACTTCGCTGAACAGGGATTTTTTATGATTACGGACGACCGATCATCGTCATTCACAGCAAAGCCTAGCTTAGTTTCCATTGAGAAGAAAAGCCAAATTTGTTTAAAAATAACGAAGCTGGATGGTTATCAGTCAGGGATACCGCTATCTTGACCATGGACATTTTTGTTGAAAAATAAAGGGTTTTTAGCATATTACTATTATCATATTTTATCCCACGAGCATCGGAAAACCTTTTACGCTTTTGTATAGAACAACTTGATTTCAGAATTGCTTTGTAGTTGCCAGTGCTGCTGGCGCAGTCATACATTTCTGCGACAAACCTGCGGCCGAGCGGGGAAAATCGTCGTGAGTGCTTTTCCCCAGTGCTCTGCTACGTCCAGACCATGCGATGACTTCGCGTGATGCGAGTCAGTACTTAACCGCACTGAGCCACGCAACCAACTACCGACCCATTTTTTCGTTCCTGAGTGGTTTGAACAACCAATGACATCTCTACATTTTTGATGATGGGTTTGTGTAAATTATTTTTTGTAGGAGTCAAAGTTAGAAAATGAATTTCACTACAAGTTTAAGTTGGAAAACAATTTTTTTTCTCACGAGCTGTCAGACTGCAAGACTGCTCTTTTTGAACTGTCACCTTTAAAGGCAGCTTTGACCTTACAATTAAAATTCAAGTTTTACAGGGATGAACCTGAGACTGCATTGAAAGGCAACACTTTGTTTTACGGTCTGTTAGTTACATATCCTAACATTGAATTGCCGTAAAACCACTCGTCCTAATTTTTTTACCCCAGCATCAGACTTTTTTTTTCTAATCCTCCACAGTAAATCTAAGTTTCAAGAAAAAAACTCGTATTCGGATAGCCTGCCATTTTGTTGAAATATGTTTTTTAAATAGCCTTGGTTTAAAGTTTTTAAAGCAAAAGAACTCATGAATAATAATTAGTCGCGCCTATTTTTGTGGAAATTTCTCTCAGTTGATGATGCTTTTGCTTAGCGCTATATTTGTTTTGCCGTAGGCTGTTTGTTTTCATCATTCGTCAATTTGTCGCAGTGAAGTACTCTTCTCTAGAAAGCTTACATCATTTTTGCATTTAGTTTAATTTCTCTTTAGATTTAAAAAGAAGCAACATCTTTATATGGCAACAAAAGGCGTATCTCATAATTGTCATCAAATAGTTTATTGCCTCTTAATTTGCCTGTTTTGAGTTTTGTTACAGAAAATTAATGTATTCTGAAATTCGGTGATTTACGTTTTTTTATATGAATAAAGGACTACACACATATTAAAAGTCATAAATCCCAAAATTTGCTTGCAATGGCTTGGTTATTGGTTACTGTGTTTTAAAAAGAAGCTTGAAAAAGAAGATGTGTAGGTAATAAGAAAGCTGGTAACTATTAATCAAAAGCGTTGAAACTATGCCGACGTATTTTTGAGTTGAATGACATAACAGTACAAATTGTTTGTACTGACTCACACGTTTTTTTGGCAATTCACAGTTGCTGGCGCGATAGAGCAGTAGAGGAAGGCATCTTTGGGTCGGTGATCACATATTTGAAAACTGAACTCAACCAACACCTGAAAACGCAATTTCCCACGATTCATCCAAGTTTTTGCCGCAACCTCGACCCCTATCTTTACGATTAGGCCAATCTAGAGGAAACATGATCTGTGTACATTCCTTTACGGCTTTGGCACCTTGAATCGCCTCGTTAAACGCGCCAAGTTCAACTACATTTTATCAGTTAACAGCTTGTAAGGTTGCCACTATAGTTCAAGGCCAGCTCAGCCTTTCAGAGAAGTAACTGCAGCATGACGACGGGAAAAAAAGTTAAAAACTAAGCAGTAATAATCTCTTGGTCTTCGGTGTCAAAATAGTCAGAAGCTTTTTCGAAAAGCTTTTCAAGAACAAATTCAACTAACTTATAAAATACAATCACGATCTAGAACTTGTGCAGTATTGGACCGGGATTTCACTTTTTTAATTCTTAGTAGTACGGTGGATCATGAACACAACCTATTTTCAATATTCAAACAAAAAGCAATCAAAACAATGTAGCCATCCAAGTATTTCCGTTTTTTCTTTATTCTGAGATGCAGGCTTTGTATTCAGCAGAGTTTATTAATTATAAAGTAACTATCTTGCATTTGGCAACTACATTTGCAACAGTCTACACACAAGCCTTTTCCACAACAAATACACGTAAAATATTTTTATTGTAGTTTAAAAACACAAACGAAAGTAAGCAGATGGAAGAATACAAACTCAGCTGTTCTTGACACTCTTCTAAGGAACCAGGGCTACGAACTCGATAAACTCGGTCTTATTTGCCGCACTCGAACTGGAAAGATAAAAACTCCTAAACGCGAACTTGAACTCTAACTCGAAAAAACGTCGATCCAATTCGAGTTCATTAATGCGTAATTTTGAAAGGAAAATAGTTAGTAATATTTTGCAGTGATCTAGGTCTTAAGACCGCTCTTAGTCTTAGGTTGGATATAAATGAGCTTGGTAGGCATAGTAGAACATAGTGGGCATAGTACAGGCATGGTAGGCATAACACCAGTATGTTGGACATAGTACAGACAGATAAATATTTTTTATTGCGTCAATTCTACAGAGGTAACATTTAAAAAAAGCAGCGTAAATTGCAGAGAAGACACAGCGAGTGAGGCGAGAATGCACAACTTCTTCAATGGATACTTTGGGGGACCCGCGTGTTTCAAAAAATTTTAGTGAGCCAAAATTCACACAAGCCGTGGTACTATTTGCTCTTGTTCCGTGTGTGTCGGCAGTGTGACCTGGGGGGACAGGTCAACGTAACGATCTTCCTGATTCCAATGAGTCTTTCTAAAATGCACTTTCCTTTCCCTCCCAAAGTGGAACTCCCTCCCCTCATTTCACTTCTGGAGTTGTCTTCTTTGCGGTTTCTATTGGAAAGAAACATTTATCTTAAACTATTTGTTTTGTTTTGTTCGTTCTCCCAAGCGCGCATGCTTTTAATGTGGGCTGCAACTCAGCAAAACCACCTACTCACAAGGCAGTTCACCTCCCTCACTCCCCTTTTGTTGACCTCCTCTATCCTCTTTGTGCGCTATCTCAAACCGCTCCTCCTGAATGTCCTTCTCTCCCTTTCTGAACGTTCTGCTGCGAAGGCTGCTCAAGGAGCCCACCTACGAATGGAACTCTCTTCTGATCACTAATATTTTATTTTCTTAAACTTTTTGAAATCACTGATGTCTACCATGCCTGTACTACGCTTGTGAAACGCCTGTTTTCCCTACTATGCCTGTTTAGTACTACCTTTGGCCTTAAGGCCATTTATTCGAGGTCTTGGGTTTGATGGTCTTGGTCTTAACCGGGGCTGCAAACTCGAACTCAAAAACTCGGTCTTTTTTCCAAACTCAAACTCGAACTCGAAAAATTGAAAATAAAGAACTCAACTCGGTCATCCAAATTTTTTTACGAACTCGACCTCGAACTCGAAATCCACTAAAAATCCATCGAGTTTGTAGTTCTGCTAGGAACCCTGGCAAAGTCGTGTCGAAAGTTCACCTTCTCACGATTTCTATGCGAAAAATTAGGCAGGAAAAACATAAGTTAAATTGGCTAAAGCTTCTTTAAGAATTGAATCAAGCCGCAAGATATCGTGATGCAATCACTTGAGTGAGCTTTCATTGCTTGAAATTGACAACTAAATAAAAGCCCATTTTAGAAAAAGTCGAAATGGAAAATGCTGCAACAAAAAAAAGGGAAACTGTTCGTTTTTGATTTCTTAAAATCTCAAAAAAGCTTTCAAGTACCTAAATGAGGAAATATTTCATGCAATTTCCAAAGGCAACCCACCGGACCAAGCCCCTTAACACATTTTCGGAATCTTTATCAGTCAGTAAAGTGTAGAAGAACAGCGTTATCTAGCTTTCCTTTGGAACAATTGAGTATCTTTTATAAAAAGATTTCCGACATATCGTAAATGCTTTTAATTGATTGCCGTTTATGAGTTGTCAATCGCAATCGTTATCGGAAAAAGCATTTAGTTAATACAGCAACAGCAAGAAATTAAAGCTGTTTATCTAAAATTTTCTAAAAAGCTTTCAAGATAAAAAAAAAAGGTTACGGTATAAATGATTTTGGCAAAAGAGTGAAAAATAATGTGTTTGGTTAATGAAATTATTATAAACTAGCCGGCTAAACCTATCTGGCACTAATGTGAACAATAACGAAAAGTGTGAACAGCAACTAGCAACTTCTATATTTTGCAAAATGATAGTCTTAACAACGAACGGTGATTGTTTTCACAATTACAGATATAAACTATTTGATGGGAAGCCTATTTTATGTTTTGGTGCGGCCTTTTTCGTATTTATATTTGTGGTATTAAGCTCTTTGGCCCCACTATTTGCCTTGTTTCTGGCATAGCGACAAAAGCGGCTATGCTTTCCCAAAGTCATTTTCCATATGTAGTAGACGCCGATCAGACCAAGTTATTTTCAAGTATGATATTCGCTCTAAAATCAATTTTGCAAATTGGTGGGTTTATGGTTTTATTTTGATTTTTTATTGAACTTGGGATTTCATTTCATTGCATTATATTAATAGCATATATACATAGATACCTTAACATGTAGCATATCACCAAAAGAAAAACTCCTTGCTCTCTGGTATATATGCTGGCGTTGTCCGCCATCCGTAACGTCGAGATTGAAAATGTCGGTTCAGCGGGCCAAGCCGGCTTCACCTATCGGGCGCTAATGTGAGCAGTAACGAAAATATGTTTTTCTGCACATAAGATTTTCACGACTTGGTGCATTCCTTTCCTAATAAAATTTCTGATTTCAAGATCCTTGGCAATACCTTAGGTCTAAGTGCTCTGTTCATTGCTTACGCGAAGCCAAGGGCCGTTGCTTTTCCCTTAGTTTGGAAGTAGAAACAAGTTTGTGATATTAAGCTACTTTGAAGCATAACAGCAAAAATGTTTTTCATGTGATGCAACTTCACAAAGGGTGTTGTTTTCTTTTGATTTCCCTTAAAACTTTCTTAAGTCCCTGCTTGCTGCACATTATCTTCCATGTCCTTTTTTTCCCTGCTTGGCGTGTCCAAGGGCGCTAAAAGAGTCCTTGCTTTTCCCCAAATTTCTAGCTTTCATCCCGGTAGCTCTACAAAGCTATCTTCAACCGAAATAGAAAAAATGTTTCTCTTAAGAAATGATGGCAGTGCCCAAATGGTGGTCGTTTTGACAATCAAGAAAATGAGCTATTTATTGCTAGGCCTATTTGACGGTTTGGTGGGCCCGCTTGATTATTTTTATTTGTAATTTGGCGGTGCTGTTTGCTTTAATTCGGCCACAGCGAGAAAAGGGGCTGTACCTTTTCCCAAAGTCATATAACTTATTTCAATAGACACCTAATGTTGTACTATTTTGATCGTTTCTTCATCTTGAGATTTCATTACATTTAACTTTTTCCCTAATCCAATCTCTAGGGGTGTTCGGAACGAATTTTACTGGGGCAAAACAAACAAAACAAAATTTTACTCTATGAAAAGCGGTTCGAAGTGAAAAGAAAAGAAATTTCGTTTCGAAATATTTCGTAATTTTTCCATCGTCACTTATCTGTGTCATCACCCTCCTTCGAAAATTTATGTGGCGATGGTAAATTGCTGCTCGGTGTCTTCAATGCGGCTTGCGTGTAAAGCATCTTCATTAAACGCAATGAGTCCAACCTTTCACGGTTTCGTTTCGAACGGATAACGAAACGAAATCGCTTGGATTTTGAAACGAAACGATATTAACGACACGAAACGAAACCAAACCAAACCAAAGCAATTTTGCGTCGAAACGAAACGAAATTTCGAGAGATTTCGTTTCGAACACCCCTACCAACCTCCCAACTTTTAAATGAACATCAGTATTTCGTACCGATACAAAGAGCCTATCAATTACAAATATTAGTAATGAGCTTTCCTGTTTGCATTTGCTATTAAAATGATAGTGGATCGTTTTTCTGCTGCTGCTCTCACTATATAGTGGGCAAGCATTGTGATGTCATTAAAAATAAAAACATAACAGTGCTTGTTGAATTTACACGTATAAATCTTATATGTAATGTTCTGAGTTTTAAACCCGCGGTCTTTCAATACAGTCTTGGCACTCAGTTCATCATGTCTTGTTGCTAGTAATTACAATTTGAGCCTTTTGCCCCGAGCATTCCAAAATTTATGTGTGTTTGATTCGAAGACCAAGTCAAAAATGTATGTGAACCAGTATAATTGAGAATATGGGGAGAATGGTCGGAAGATGTGTAACTGTCGGAAGATTCGTGTGATATAGTTGTTGGAGATTGTTACTATTGTTTTTGGATCACAAGTATACTGAACGTTATATATGTATATTTGGATTTAGTTCCGTCATAGTCCGGTAAGCTCAATTGTAAAACTTGTTTTCGTTACCTATTTATCCCGCTGGATTTTTCTTTATATTGATCGTTTGAATAGCTAAATTATTAATCCGAAATTCGACAATAACTTGTGTTATAACTGAACCCGTAGTCTGATCCCGTTTTGTGTTTATGATATTCAAGCATAACTTGCGTCGTAATTGAACCCGTAGTTTGATCCCGTTTTTGTGTGTGCTTCATTTAGTAATTCATTTCCGTGCTTCAGATAACCGTACTTCTTTCGCTCCGCCACGTCAATAACTGCTTCAACACAGTAAAATTTTGTAACATCGGCTGGAAGTGTGAGATTTTTGAAGTGCGCGTATTCGGCTATACATCTGTCTCAGCAGCCACAGTGTTCCAAAGATTGATTTCATAGGCTGCTGTTACAGTGCTTTTTAAAAGAATTCAAGATAAAATAAAAAAGCATGCTTACAAAGCACTAAAATATATAATCGCTCTTTGCACCTTGATACTGCGTAAGATGCTATAGAATTACTTTTAGCAAAAATAAACGTTTCTTGAAACGCAATCGATTGAAAAAACATAACGGGCAGTTGCGCATAGCCACTACATGTCTCTCAAGTTTATCGAGTCCCTGGCAACATCTTATTTGCTTTGTTTTGTTTTGTTTTGCACTTTTAAACTAAACAGACCTTTATCCATTTAAATTAAGCTAGCACTTAAAAGCATATTAAAATTGTGGGAGGACGCCAAGATAATTCATATATATTTTCAAGGTTTGGCCAATAAAAATTAGAACCGTAACGACTTTTTCGTTACTGTAGGCGAATTTGTATGATCTGACATCAGCGGCTGCGTGCATCTTGCTTAGTCCTGGCATAAACGCAGTCATGCAAAGAACAAACTAACCCGAAGCAAAGCACTTGCACTCAAATTATAGCAATAGCAGGGCCTCCATCAATAATGTCGAAGTTAAGAACATCAAATCAGCTGGCTGGTCTCACCCAATTCCAAAGAAAATTGCTTCAACATTTAGATGATATATAGCTCAACGCCAATATTTTGTTGCAAAAAATAAAAGAGGACCATTTTTACCCCTTCTCGTTTTCTTGGGGAATCACCAAGTTTCTTCCTTGGACTTGGCTACATATTAAAATTGTTTGGGACTTGATTTTTAAATGAAACTTTTTGCAAATTTTGATAGATAATGACAAAGAGCAATGCTGCTGAGGAAGAACAGTCAATATGTACCAAAGTGCTTGGTTCTTCTAGAAATTGTAATATTGTGAAAAGCTGGCACCAAAATTTAGAGTGTTTTCACCAGTGGGCTACATTTCAAAATTGTTTGGAGATTTCATGTTTGGATGAAATTTTTACAAACGTAAACAGATAATGCCAAAGAACCATGGTTGTGAGAAAGATAGTCAAAGTGTACCTAAGAACTAACTTTGTCTAAAAATTGCAAGTTTGTTGGGTCAAGAAGGATAACTGTTCAACTAAAAATGGAGCATGATGTGTGGCAACTTCTTACTAATCATCCATTTCAAACTAATCCTTAGCCCTAACTAATTAGAGCTACATATTGCAAGAAAGTAAGTTTCTTAGGCTTTAAATTGACACTAACTGTTGGCACCTTATAATAACCTTTATGTATGAAATATACTTGGTTTTACTCAGCTTGCCACTTTTGCGATGGGTAAAAGTTACACTACAAGTTTTGAAGTTTGATTTTTTTTTTTTTTATACAAAAACAAATACCAGAGATATATGCTGTATATCATTGAAATCTCCTAGAAATCAACTTTAATTTGTTAAAAAAGTTTTGAAACTTGGTTGAGAAATGAGATCACAAATCAATTGTAAATAAACCGATTTCGTAAAAATGTTGCATCTTTTGAAAAACTGATCATATCATGATCTCTGGTAGCGAACGGCTGTGTTGATCGTACCAGACAGCATGATGACATCACAAAGCGAGTCTTAAGCGTATGAGAGAAAAAAGAGAAGCATCATTAGAAGGCTTGAAATGCTGAGATAAAAAATTGCTCGTTGTATCGTCAAATGAGCTCAAATTTTTCTAAAGTTGTTTTTATCAAAAGCATCGCATTAATATCTCCTGAAAAAGCGTTTAATTGCGTTTATACGATCACTAGTTTTTTAGAAAATGTAGATAAAAATTGCGCCATCAAGCGTTGATTGTGACATCATCTTAGACCCCACAAAGATGATATTTTTTGTAAGGTGATGAGTCGGGGCCTGGGTTTCGTTTGAGCAAAAAACGATTTTTTTCTATCAAGAAATGCAACAAAAAAATCATCTTTAATTATGACGTCAGTGTGACACCACGAACCCCCTTATGGCACTCACGTCGAGGTAGTGATTAGTCGTGCCAACTGTAATGTGTGTATTTCGAGTAGTTTTGGAGGAGTTAAAGCGCACGTACACATTTACAGACGAATCGTGCTTTATATATTAAAAACGTAGTGGCTATGGCTAAAATCGAAACGTTTCAAATTTGTTGAGGAGGTTAATAGAGGGTTAAATGTCAAAAAACGGAATTAGTGGCCTACAAACCAGAGCAGCACAAGCACAGTTTATTGCTGCTAAAAATAAGTTTGTAGTTTTTGGACTACTGTGCGTATTCATTTAAAATATAATACAAACTATATCGTGCCAAATTATGAGATTGATGTACTGTATTTTCGAAAATTTTATTAATTTACTTTCTACGCGGCAAAATTAAGATAAAGACAAGTATATTTTCGAGACCACTCACAAACACGAATTTAGCTGACTTTTCTATTTTGTTGTCAAATCCAAACAGAGAGTCATAGATTAATTTTTCCTTAATTAGCTAGTGCTGATGTTGTTTTTATCTTAAAACAGACCTGTAGCACAAAGAAGGGTGGCAGAAAAATACAGTCTTTTAACTCAAAAACGACGTATTAAAATCAAGCCTACAATGAAAAAGTATCAGAGTTATAAAGTAAATAATAAAAATTTAGATAATCCAAAATCGAAATTGAGGCTAGCTTACTGTATGTGCTTTACGTCTAACCAGCTTGTTTTCCTTGGGGAGACAGGGTCTTCTTCTCAAAGTAAGCATCCTCTGTAATTTTCAGTTATTGCCTTCCCTGAGAAGACAAGACTAAGTAGGGAAGGGCCTGGCACACAGTATTACCTCAATTATAAATTATCAACATTTTAATAAATAAGCCTTAGAAATATGATAATTTTTCTTCCAGCTTTCATAAATTGGTCGTAATTTTGGGCCGACCCGCTAAGTGGCCGTAAAAGAAATTGTAAATAAAATCATTGAGTGCTTTAAATGTCATAGCAAGGCCAAGGTTGAGAACGAAGCAGTTCTCTTCGGGGTTACTACTCGGTGGTGAAAAGGGTGGAGTCAGCATTTTTTGGGGATGACCCGCCACTAAAGCACTATTAAAATGTTAATTTCAGATATTGAGGGCCTAGCTTCAACTTACATGTAAGTATCCCCGAGCTCTGTTAGCTTCCTGCTTCAGTGCTACTCATGACACATGACCAGCTAGCAATCCATAAATACAAGATATCGGTAAGCTGTTGAAAATGCATTGCTATCAAGACTGTACTTGAATTTATTCAAGGGTTTATAGTTGAATTCCCAACAGATATTCTATTGCATTGTGACTAAATGAAATGGGTAAAAGTAGATACATCGATTCTAGAATTTCATTCTTTGTAATAATTTATGAAGAGTCTAGGCTGTTAAAGTCAATGCGCTGAAGCCTAGTGTTGATTTATTGCTCAGGATTTTTAAAGAGATGGCTTTTTAGATACCACCAAGCTTAATTTCAAGAAACAGTATAAGCTTAATTTTAATGTTTATCCACAAACCTTTTAACAGATCTTGTAATTTGACCATGATGTTTTTTGTTTTGATGGTTGGTTTTAATTAATCCGTAGGCGTTGCACGAATAAAAATAAAATTGTATTGAAACTCTTTTTGTGGAATAAAATCTTAAATTAAAGATTAGAAAGAAAACTGTAATGTCCGGGATTCAAGACTGGCAATTAAGAAGAATCTCTTTTTGATAATAATTCAAATTTGTATTAGAAATTGCAGCAGATTCAATCTTGTTTTAATTTAGTAGACAAATCTATTATTACAAAGCAGTAATTCTTAATCTTTTTTATACTTTCAATCTCTTTGCTAATTCAATTCAACAGATTCATCTAACTAGCGCTCAATTTTCAGAAAATGCTTTCTTTGTCGGCAAAAAGAGTAAACTAAAGAAAAGTATCCGGAGAATGAAGAAAAAATTAACCTTACAGAAAAATTTATTCCTTATTAAGAAATGCTGTTGCAAAGCAACAGGCAGATGTAGGCCTCACAGCGGGATTCTGACAATGGAAGGCTCGGATTATTATATGTTGGAAAATCCATGGAGTTTTCTAAAAGAATCTCAGCATGAATCAGAGAGATAAAAAAAATTAATTCTCCAATAGTTTCCTGATTTCTTGATACAGATAATACCTGTGCTTGGTAGAGCTGGTTGAAGGGAACTGTTCTGAAAAGATTTGTCCTTCATCGGAGGGGAACACGTTTTGATGAAAAGTAAAATGTTTGCACTTTTTTAAGACTGAACCCACCGAAAGAAAAATGAATATATTCCTTCTGGTTTTACTAGTTTCTCCACCATCTGGTCTTGGAATTTGCGCTCGCCTCCTCCCCTTTCCATAAAAAGGAAATAAATAAAATTCGCAGGTGTCTGGGCAACAAATTCTCAAAACTAAAACCGGTATAAAATGAATTATAGGTTATTGTGACAAAACTCCTTCCTTACAAGAAATTTTTTCAGATTTCAATTCTTTGCTTGGCATTCTAGTTATGCATATTAGCAAGTTACAGAAGTTGCTAGTTGCTAGGTAATAATTTTCAAGGTAATCTTCTATTAAGAGAGATTTTCCTTCAGCTTCACACTAAGGTGAATAGAAAATTTTGCTTAAAAATGATCACCAACATCATACAGTATCATAAACCAATCTATTACAGCATGTCAGTAATCCGCAACCGGTTTCGACCTTACTGAGTCTAATCAGGCGGGAGTAAAAAACATTCAAGGATAAAAATTCTGAAAAAGAACAAATTTTCCATTGTGTGAAAAAAAGATGCAGATCCCTCATAATAGGAAATCGCCTTGAAAATTGCTACCTAGCAACTAGCAACCTATACATTTTGTAAAATGATACAGTCTTAACAATGATCCTACACCTCTATTAGGGCTTACCGATGTGACTTGTTGTCCATGTCATGTGTGTAAGTCTTTAAATGAGACCCCCATGACATAGGTATTGCTGTATCATATTGTTTTGTATTGCATGTTTTTTTGCACACAATGGAAAATTTGTTCTTTTTCAGAATTTTTATTATGACATGTTTTTTACTCCCGCCTGATGAGACCCAATGAGGTCAAAACCGGTCGCGGGTTATTGACATGATGTAATTCATTTTGTTTTATTTGCCATATTTATCCTCCATTCACGAGAAAGCGAATTGTATCGCTATACTTTGGACGGGAAGTCCGCACTCGCTTGGGAGTTGCCTTTTTCGAGGTTTATGGGCCACCTGTCTTCCACATGAAGGTGGGGCGTCCCGTTAAGTGCCTTGCTCAAGGACACAACAAGCGAACTTGCCGGCTTGTTCTCCACAACTTCCCCTAAATGCCGAGCGCCAAGCAGGGAAGCTGCGGATGCCATTTTTTAAGTTTTTCGGTATGACTCGACAAGGGAATGAACCCCAGGTCTACCGACTGCGAAGCGGACGCTCTAACCACTACGCCATCGCGTCGGTAATAGATTGCTATATGGTACTGTATAATGTTGGTGATCATTTTTGAGCAAAATTTTCTATTTGCTATTGTGTATATTAGTAAACCTTGCAACAAATATATAATCTTCACAATTTTTGTTAAAACTTGTGTAAGACAGAAGTAACTGGGTTGAAAATAAAACTTAAACTGAACTTTCATTTGTCATCAAATTGTTTCTTCTCTTGAGGCAAAGAAGACCTATTGCCAATCAGTCACTTTGATGTTTTTTGACATTTTTAATCGAAATAAACTCAGATCGGCCGTAAATCTCATGTTATCAATTGTAATTTTTTATCTAAGTTGTTTCCGCATATTATACAAATCGCACCTTCTAAAATACGCAAGTGATTGAAAATTATCGCTGGACAGTGATTCATAATTAGGTATGTGTCATAACATATAAATAGTCTCGTCATTTTTATGAATATTTCTCAATAATACAAGTTGAAAACAACTTTACAAAATCAATTAAACTTTCAAGCATAAAAATAATGGCAACATGATTGTGTCCACAAAATTTTGAATGGCGGACGTTTATCAAGACTGCACAATGTACAATAAAAGTAACAACGATTCATCAATTTATGTTTTTCATTTTCAAAATTTATAAAATCCAACAAATACAGTACAACTTCGAGCGCCGACCACCCACCATACTACAATAGGGCGATACTAAGATTTTAATGCGGAAGGAGGGAGACAAAAAATGGTTTCTGTAGTTTTGAAAAGGTCCAGAAATTTTTTTAATTTGATAGGTGTTCTCCAAAAACAAAACTCCAAATTTTGTAGGGCAAAATTTTTGCAATTTCAAAACTTTTGATTATAAAGTTTAAAGCGTAAAAGCTTTGTGGGAAACTTCCATTTTGCGTTCCTCGTTTCCTGCTTCCCTGGGATAAAGTCGATTGGTCGTGTTAGTGGAGCAGTGGGGTTGATAAAAAACGCCACCCATGAGCGAATTGGCATGAGACATTGCTCGAAACTTTTAAGATATACAATTGACCCAATATTTCAGCAATAATTTTGTGCTCGTGATGTCTCGCAATACTCTTATTGTATTTCCAAAATAAGTAAGCTGATTTTAGATGATTTCAAATTACAGAAAGCAGCTTTTTGTCTGAAGATGCAAAGAGACTACTACGAAACGTCAAAATAAACTGAATGATTGCAAAAACCTTGAGTCAATTGTTTTTGCTACAATACAATGTATTAAACAAGATATATATGCGGGGCCTCATTGAAGCGGCCATGGTGTGGTGGTCCCCAAATGGGACGTCACTGAAAATTTTAATTGATTTTCTGTCTTTGCAATCGACTATTCAAGGCTATTAAACAAGTTCACATTATATGACGTTTAAAATTATCTTGGAAAATCTATAAACCTTTCAAACGGTATAATTTGAAATTGGCAATATGACTTATATCATAAAATGAGCTGTGTCGCATTGTATTGAATATCATGTTAAGAGCGTTGTTGGAAGGATAAATTCTGCAATTTTCCTTATCATATTTAAAAAAATGGTTGCTTGCCTTTAGTTCTTAATTCTCTGAACTTTTAGCAGGTTGCAAACGAATCCTGGTTCTAGCAGTGTGGCCTGCTTGCCATTAGCTTCTAAGCCGGTGGCAGAAACGTCGATAAGAGAGACTTTTTTCTTTTATAATCATTAAATTACTCTTACTCGTGAGACTTAAACATGTTCAAGAAAATTTTGCAACCCCGTAACAACGGATTAACGTGGACAGAATAATTTGGATTTAAAGTTGATAACATCAAAACAGAAATTAAATTACTCCATTTTGTCGAAGCGCTGAAACATAACTTCAAAATTCAACAATACAGTGGATGTATTTATCATAGATTCGGTTGCATAATTTGGTGAAAAATAAATGGATTATTCGCGCTTAAAAAGACCTAAAGTTTTATATTTTTTAAACCAAAGAAGCTTGGCTTTTAAACAAATAAAAACATTGTTTAAATTTTTTTTTCTATCTTCCTCTTCCTTTCTTCTTCCTCTTCCGCTTTTTCCCTTTCAAAGCTGCTACTACATCGTTTGGCAATCACAGTAGTTTAATCTAGTATAAGCCCAATCAGCCAGGCTAAAGTTATATCTGCTGATGATCACAATTATAAATTTTTTTTGTGGTTCTCATATCCTTTTCCTAAAATTGAACTCAAGTTGGTTTTATCAAAATTAAGTATTGCTGACTGAAAAACTGAATTGGAGGTTCTATTCAGAAAGTTTGTTCTGAGAAGGGGATTGCTACTACATTCAAGTTTTTTTTTTAAGATTATGGTAATAAAAGCTGTTTCTAAAAAGCAAGGTATTATTCTAAGCCATTTTTATGGAAAAAATGTCACGGATGGAAGAAATCAATATCTCGAAAACAGTTTAACATTTCTTTCATCAAAAATCTGCACTGTTTGGTATCTGATGATTTGTTGTTTATGGAATATAAAAAACATCCTTCACTCGGAATCTTCTCAAACCTATTCCTACGTCCAACCTTAGTTTTTGTGCATGTTGTAGAGTTTCAACTCCCTGTTCTATTTTAAATAAAAATACATGCATGCTGCGGCTTAATCGAAAAAAATTTTTCTGATTACCGTTGGAGCGAACAACTTTGTCCAAACGATAGCTGAAAACAATGTTGTATTTTTTCCAACAGCACTATTTTCACTCATGAAAAAAGCAATGGCTTTCTGCGTATTTTATGAAGACAAACATTGATATAAGTTATTATTGGTTGAACGAATTTTTATATTTTTGACTCGACATAATTTGTGGAGAAAGATTGTTTAACTGGTTTAAAGGTCATTCGTAAGGTTTCAGTTTGTTGAGTTGTCGTTATGAGTAAATACTTAACCGTTCAAAAAAAAGGTTTTCTTGAAAGACTGTCAAATTACATGTAATTGTCAGTGGGACGAGCGATGCCTGCTGTAATAGCTGAGATATAGATCTCATCCTATTTGGAAGATTGTTTCGAATATTGTAATATAGAGATAGGCGACAGACTTGTTGTAAATAGCTGTGTAAGTAGCCTTGCTTGCCGGAAAATGACTTTTCTATTGAGACTTTAACCGATTTAAAATAATTTAATTGGATAAAATGCAAGATTGCACTTGTTGAAGAAGTGAAATCATTGCCTGGCAAAAAGTTTTGCCGAATTGCGCATTAATCTTGATCACCTTTTTAAGGTAAGGTGTTTATGTCGCTTTGGGCTGTGTCAATTTCCAAACTCAGCCATTAACAAAACTACTAAATTGTGTATTTCTGAAAAATTAGTTTGTTGAAATAACATTAATTCTCATTGTCATTTTCAAAAAATTGTCACGTCACAATTGTGCGAATAAATTTAAAATGTATTTGTTGACGTTTTGCCTGGGTTTGTTTATTTACGTTTCTATTTTTTCTCAGTTTTACGACGTTATTTTTTTCTTCTAACGTATGAGGTAGATAATAGTTTTGACGTATAATTTCATTGGGTTTATGACTGTAACATTGAATGCTGTTAGCCAACTATCAGCATTTACGCTATCGCAAAGCACTAAAAGTTTCTTAATCATAGTTAATTATAAAGAACCGAACCAATAGCAGCGAGCCATTTCCTGAATCATTTTTACACATTTGCGTGCAAAGACCTGGCGCTGCATCTCATAAATCATGATTAGTTAAAGGAAAAATAATCGCCAAAAACTGTAACTTATTTGTTGCTTAACTGTTGTGAAATATATGTGATACAAGTAAAGTTGTTCTATCAACTCAACAAATTAACAATAAACTTGCGTGTCGGGTATTTGTTAATGATGTAAAAAATTTCCGATATCATCAAGTGTAAACAAACAACTCTTGAACAAAAAAGACCATTAACACCTTGTTACGTCATAATTTATTTGCTATTAATCATTATGAGCATCCCAAGTCACCATCAAAAAAATTTGAACAAAACTTAGAAAAGAAAAATTGGAAATAAATGATTTTGTGGGTTGTACACAAACAATTAAACAAACTTGATAAACTAAAAATATTTCAAACAGCAATTTGCGTGATTTTAAGTAAATGAAATGATGCGTAAAATTAAAACGAGCATTTCGCACCTGGGCGGATTGTGACGTCATATACCGCGTTTTGATGACTTCCTCTTTGAATTACTAATGATCGCTAAGACACGTGTTCGAATACAAATAGTGTCCAACAATTAGTTAAAATAACAGATTAGGCTTCAATCAAAACGACAATATCCATTTGGCTTCAATTAAATCATTTTTATGAGAACCTTAACGTTTGAAGGTATTCAGGAGCAGGAGAAGAGAGTTGCGACGACCAAAATTTAAAAAACACCTTACTAAATAGCATTATTCTGCTTCAAATACTAAATTTCATTATTCAGGGTGTTTGGATAAAGGGGACCCCTTAATTTATTCTTACGTATGTCTCTTTTACTGGAAATGTATGGCGATGTTCCATAAGTACCAGTTGAAAGGCTGAGCTTAACTTTTCACCGCTTCCAGCTATTGTCACCTTTGCGTTGAGTGTAGAGAAGGATTAATCTGCTGTCCCCGATTACATAGTTACTTCAGAAGAAGTAACTCACCTAGACTGTTACCTTTTTTATGCTTTTGATATTTAGTTCCTAATTTATTGATAAAAAATAAATCCCAATATATTTGGTAGCTTATTTAAATGATATTATAAAAATTTCACTTTAATCAATTTTTCTTTGGTTTCTTACGCAAAACCATTTTGTTTCTTCTTTTCAACAAAGCAATTAATTAGTGAAGAAAAAATCAAAGCAGTCAAAGATCAATCAAGGAATTAGAGACAACATCTTGGACAGCTTGTCTGAAACGTTCAAACTGCGGATAAACTACGAGTGATCGCGATAGGAAGTCTTTTTAGAATCAAACAAAAAATCACTCGTCACAAGTGCTGATTGTTTGTTATTGTTTTCGTCATTTGTTAGTGGTAAATTTGTAAAACAGATGGAGGAAAAATAAACAAGAAAGTGTGAAAAACAGCGCCCGTACGGTTAGCAGCACGTCGCTCTTCGCTTATTGCAGATTGAAATATTTGAACACGGAAACAAATTTAACGACTGCGCATAACATGCTTGTTACCATTAATATAATGAACACATACGCATAAAGCGGTGACCACAATAAAGTATTCATGATGATCTATAATATTTTTAAATCATCAATATTGCCAAGACTTAAAGGCGAAGCACACAAACACACTTTGATGGGTTCAAGTCTTTCTTGCAATTTTTTGTTTTCAAAATGAGGAAGTTGACTGAGTATTTCACAACATAAGTTATATGAAATAAATTTCATTGCAATTTATAAATGATTTTTTACAAATAAAATGAGTAATTCCGTTTTTGGAAATAAAAAATTGAAAAGAAGTTAATAAAATTCTAAGTTCAAGGGGGTCAAGAGCAGCACCCCTCTGTCCACACGCGCCGAATACGCAAAATATTTTTTGCCGTATGCCATTTGTAAGCTTGCTACCGATACATGCTTCTGTATTACGGGAAAAAGTTCTTGATGTGTTGTAAAAGTGTGGGTAATTTGAAAATTGATGATGACTTAAACACGACAGCTTTGACACTGCATATCTAATTCATACTTTTATCTTTTTCACAGCTCCATCAATATTACTGTTTTTATATTGACTTTGTTTGCTAGCAGCATCATTACGCAACTTTAGTGAAGCTGAAAACGATATAAAATTGGAAAACTACGCGTCACATTCCCGATGTTTATGCAGCAGATTTATCGAGAGTGATTGGCGATTGATCATTTTCATAGCATCTATTCCGCTTGCCCTGCACGGCATTTATCTCCGGTTAAATAGCCAGTGCATTAAAAGGATTTTTATGTGCGAGTAAAAAGATATCGCTTCATTCGTGCTTCTTCGTTCATAATGTTCTAAATACTAGTAGCCTATATAGCCAGGCTGTTCCACTGCGGTTGGACCACCTGTTTGTCTTCTGAAGATGGAAGAATCTCGTTAGTATTCCTCCACCTTTACTTATATCATGTTAGATTCCTCATGCAAAGAACCGACAACCAAATTTTCCAGCTCTTTCTCCACACAAGGCATTGCTTACAACAATGAACTCAGACAAGAAAGCAACTTCAAAAATAATATTAGCAGGAAGGGGAAATTTTTTGAACTTTCTTCCTCATCGTTATGTAGCCTTGTAACTAGCGTAAAAAAAGATCACGCAGGTTGTCAATCTTCTACCCACCATGTTGAATTTTAAGGTTCACAGTACAATGCAATGTTGGAAATTGCAGCATAAAAATTCCGAGCGACAAGAATAAACTTCGTGTTTTCTTTAATACCAAATTCAAATCTTATCTTGAGAAAAGTAGTTAATCTTTATAGATTGATGACAGCCGCGTTCGTGAATTGGTATTATATATCACAGTTATTAGACTTTCAAAAAGCCCACGTTACTATATCTTCGTATTTTTCCGCATTATTCTCATGTTACTTTCTGTACCTGCCCCACGGCAGTGGTGCATTGTTCAATGCCCGAAAAAGTAATTAGCCCTGTGAGCGTTGCACAACTTATTCCTTGTGGACTTCAGTACGTGCATCGCCATACATCCACGCTTAGCCTAATTTAGAAAGCTCGTGACATTTATAGATATAAATAAATAATGTCTGGGAACTTAAAAACCTGGTACGGTGGTTTTGTCGCTGACTTTCGCCTTTTATGCTCAAAAAGGGCAAGTTAGCTGATATTCAACGCTATATTTAACTGTAAGCTATTGGTGCCCATACAAGCCAATTTTAGAGTTATTGAAATTGATCTAAGTGCAAATTTTTGATAAAAACTTTCCACAAATACCTGAAAAAAGTTCGTTTTCAAAACAAAACTTTGTTCATCTCATGAGGGATTGAAAACTTACGTACTTCTAAATACAGTTTCACCTCGTTATCGCGGACCCTGTTAAGCCGGATATCGGTTAACTCGGACCATGACCGAAAAAAAATGGAAAAACACTCCAAGATTGAGAAAAAAATGTTTGAAAATTGTAAAAATGTTTGGCCTAAAATCGGCCGTTTTCTTCAATCCGGATCGTAGCAGCAGTTTTCAGAAAATAACCTTGGTAATAGTCGATAATAACAGTCGATATCGGTACAGGTTTGTTTGCTAGGCTAGGCTAGCCCAACGTAGCCTTCGTCAGGTGATTTACTTGAATAAACAAAATAAATGAATATATAAATAAATAAATCTGCTTTTTTACATGTTATAAAGGTAAATGTAGAAAAACAAAATAGTCTATATAATAACGGCATTTTTAACTAAACTTCGTTACCCTAGGCATGTTTATAAGCTATGGTCTATAGGCCGTCGGTTAAGTCGGACAGTCGGCTAACACGGACACCCTTCCCCCCAAGCTGTCCGAGTTAACGAGGTGAAACTATACTCTTTATCAGCTAGGTTCTCCAAGCAGTAAACAGCAGTTGTAACTAACAATTCACGACCCATCCGTTCCAATCAATGTTATTAATTTTGTAGCATGAATCATTGCAATAATTTTGAAAAGCATCAACAATCGTTCTATCTTTTTTCAGGAAGCTACTGCACTGACAGAGATGCTAAATTATCTTGCACATCCAACCTGCATGCAGCAATCAAGACGATTTTGTTCAACAACTTCATTTAAAACTGATTTAGCAAAATATTATGTTGTACGCGGTAGTGACCTTTCCAAATTGTCTTTTGGAGTAAACCTTTGGAGTAAACGCTTAAAGGGTGCAATTTCTAAGCTTGATTTCAAACCTCAGCACGATAAACGCGCATTTCATGAAAGTCCTAGTGAATTTTGATGATTTGAACAAAGAAAATTTAATCAATTGGCTCAATCAATTTGAAGCTGAATTCAATTTCACAGTGTAGGAGGTTGAAATCTCAAAAAAATAAAAACTGGTTGTTTTTCTAGTCAATTATTTTTGAACTACATTTGTCTAAATTGTGCGACTCAAATGAATAAAAGATCTGGCTTCTTGCTACCTACCCATGCAAGTACAAACTCAAATTAAAGTGCAAAAGTAGCCAATGAATAATTTTGATAAACTACGCCCTATCAACATTGCACACTGTTGTACGGTGGTTCATTTGTGCTTATCAGCTCATACTCAGTTAGCGAGCCATGATTTAGATCGAGCTACAGCGCTATGTAGACCGTTTGGTCCCAACAGCTTTCTTCCGCCTAAAGTTGGAGGTAACCCGTCAAAATGTCTATTCTGATGGTACAGCAAGTTAACTTGTAGGGTTTTTTCTCTGCACTATTTTTTACGTGCTATACGTCAAGCATGAAGCTGTGAATACCATTTTTCAAAGACTTAAGATTGGGAAAAATGCATAGTGGTAAATCACAACAAGAAATTATGTAGATGTAACAAAAAACATTATAAAAGGAGTTTGAAAACAAGTTTGCCAAGGCCAATCCATGTACGAACAGGTTGACTATAGTTAATAACGGAATTATGTAGACTCTAGGCTACATTTCAGAGAATTAAGCTTATGGCAGTTATAATTACAGCGCTTACCGTTAATGATTGCTGTCCTGTGATGCAACTAAGACAGAAATTTATGGTTCAGGTTACATTGTTGATTTGATATATTGATTTGAAGCTCTAGTGATCAATTTACCCGGTAAACGTTTGGCAAAAGTCAGAAAATAAAACAAAAATAGGAATTTTGGTACCAATTTGTTTTTACAAAATGTTTGAGGGGACTGCATAAAGACCACCACTGTTTGTATTGCCTAATAAGTTGAGAAATCGTTCTATTGCTATGACTATTCAAAATTCAGGAAAAGTTTTGTCTTTGGCCGCATATTTTGCTGTTGAATATTTTTTGGAGCAACAAATTCTACGTGGATGTCATCATGATCATTGTACATATTTACAATGTCTTTATCCACAATCATGTACGGATTTCTATTAAAAGTCAAATCGTCTCGTTCTATGACTAGGAAATAAAAAGATCGGAGGTAGCTAATAATCTGAAAATTAGAACTATCATCAGCCACAAAACTATCGCATGTTCTAGATTGCAGATCTACACGGCACAGAAACCCATCCATGAATGCATTGTTGTGAACGTAATGCACAAATACAATAAGTCGTGCACAGGGTGACACATATGTGGGAAAGAAAATTGCTTGGCCAACTTCAATTCATTGATTGCTTGATCTTTGTTGTTTTCCAACATTGTATTCCTACGATACACAGTGTTATGTTAGAGTGATGCTAAATTCAACTTCTTTTCTGCTTTCATGCCAACTATTAATCAATTTATGTTTTTTGCGCTCTGCAGTATCAGCTCTTCTGAATTTCTTTTGTCGCTTCTTTGCTTTGGCAATCCGCAAAGATACTAGGAATGACACTTCGACAGCGACACAACCAGAAGTGATGCACTCACAGTTAATTTATCACAATGGCAGCGCCACCCCCCTCTCGCCCCATCAATAATGTGTGGGTAGTTGTGAGAAGAGTAATATAAAGTTACTGTTTTTTCACATAGCCAATTCTTGTTCCAAAATTGAAAAGTTCCGTGTTTTTGATGGGAAGTGAGAAGAAAAACATGAGGGGCGGCGGCGTATGGACGGTGAATTTCTGCTAATGTTCCTTGCAACGTCTGATTTTTCCTGTTTCCAGCATGTACTAATTGAAGCAGCCAATAATTTCACAAAATTTTATTAGTTTGTTTCACCACTTGCATGGAAGCATAAATGCAAGGTTGCGGGATAAATGGGGGACCCTAAAGTAATTGTTGTGCAATTTCTGAAATAAGCCATTAAATATTTGGTATATTACTAAAGACTTTTCATAATGTATGCTTATTTTATATGACCTTTAGGAAAGGCTCAAGGACCTGATGACATACCAGAGGAAGCATGGATCTCTCTAGGGAATAAAGGTGTGGAGTTTAGAGAAGATGCCAGATGAATGGAGGAGGAGCGAGCTCGTACCTTTGCACAAAGGTAAAGGAGACATCAAATAATGTGGAAATTACCAGGGAATAAGGTTGATGAGCCATACTATGAAACTGTGGGAGAGGGTAATAGAAGCAAGGATAAGGAAGGAGGTGACGATCGCTGAGCAACAATTTGAGTTCATGCCAGGAAGGAGTACCATCGACGCAATCTTCTGTCTGAGGATGCTGTTGGAAAAGTGGACTGAAGGCAGAAGGCAGTGCACTGTGCTTTTATTGACTTGGAGAAAGCACACGACCGAGTACTCAGAGAGGAACTATGGGAATGCTTGCGGTTAGCTGAAACATCAGAGTGCTACACAAGGATTGTTAAGGATATGTATGACGGAGCGACAGCAACTGTGAGAAGTGCAGCAGGGTTGACTGAGGAATTCATGGTAGGTTTTGGACTTCACCAAGGCTCAGCACTCAGCCCATTTCTATTTACCATCGTCATGGACAAGCTGACGGAGGACATCAGGAAGGACGACGCATTATAAGATATGCTGTTTGCAGATGACATATTGCTGTCTAGGCAAAATGATAAGGAGTTAGAGGATGATTTGGAGATTTGAAGAAATGCTCTGCAGAGAAGAGGCCTGAAAGTGAGTCGGAGCAAGACCGAGCATCTAAAGGTAGGGGGTGTGGATGATGGAGAAGAATTGAAGCTGCAAGAAAAGGTACAGCGAGCGAAAAACTTCAAATACCTGGATTCGACAAATATTAGGGCTGGAAGATGTGAAGAAGAAGTGAGGAGAAGGATCCAAGCAGGATGGATGAGTTGGAAGAAGGTGTCTGGAGTTCTGCGCGACAGGAAGTTATCACCAAGGGTAAAGGATAAAATGCACAAGAGTGTTGTTAGACCAGCCATGCTTTATGGAATGGAAACGGTGACAGTGACGGAATGACAGGTGGGAAAAATGGAAGTTACAGAGTTGAAAATAGTGAGATGGGCATTGGGAGTGTCAAAAAAGGACAAGATAAGACACGAATACGTGAGAGGGATCGCGAAAATCGCAGAGATGGGAGATAAACTTCGAGATGCAAGACTACAATGGTGTGGACACGTAAAAAAGAGAGAAGAAGGCTACGTGGGAACAAGGATGATGGAGATGGCGGTGCCAGGTAGAAGGAAAAGAGAAAGGCCAAGTGTCGCCTTCTCCTTATTCGAGGTCGCCTATTCGGCGACTCCGAATAAGGAGAAGCCGAAAGAAGAAGAACGTCTTTGGCTGTTAGTGCATTGCTAGGTCCTGGCATAATTGCATCTAGGAGAAGTGCAAACTAACCTAAAGTCAAGCACTTAAATAAAGTTATTACAATAGGCTAGGTTATGGATTAAGATCATTATTCATGAACCTGGTTTTTGTGGTAAGATGCAGATAAATGATGTGATTCCTACCAGATTTAACTTTTCCACAATTGATAAATATCTGTTGGAGGTCAAAATCAGTTAGGCTCGCGACACGAGGCTTTGCGACACGACTGTATTTTGTATTGTATTTTGTATTGTTATTTTGTATTGCATCCGCGTCTTTACAGACGAACCAAATAATAAACTGAAACTGAAACTGACTGTACAAAAGTTTTGTAACTTTCCATTGCATTGTTAAAAAAATTTTTTTGAGCTACCGCTATGTTAATACGGTAATGCATCATTCTTCTTTAACATGAAGCATATCAGTTGTTTGATTTCGAAAAAACAGTGAATTATAGCGTTACGTGTACCTGCTGCCTGCCTGCTAGAGCAAGGTTGAAACGAGCAAGAAAAGAAAGAAAAGCATGCCTAGAATGCTTGAAAAAATAATCGTTTGTTGCCTCGTCAATTTAGCTCAAATTGTCGTGAATTGTTTAAGCGAAAGCATCTTGTTAATATCTCCCAAATAGCTTTTCATCGCGTCTCTACGGTCAATACTTATTGGGGAAATACAGAGAATAAATTGTGCAATAAAGCGTTAACTATAACGCCAACTTACACGCGAAAGGGGTGAAATTTTTGTAAGTTGGTAAGTTGCTTACTGACTTTCATTTGAGCGAAAAATGAATTTGTTCTGTCAAGATATGCAACTTATGTAAAATAATTATCTTTAATTATTACGTCACAAACCCCCTTACGACACTTACTCTGAAAAGGTAATTAATCACTTCAAGTTTGATGTTTATACGTCCAGAACTTTCGGAGGAACTGAAGCGTACTTATGTGCGTACGTACCTACAGACAGATATATTCCATTCGATCACGTTGCCGACAAAAGATGTAGAGTTTTCTCTGATGTGATCCTGTTCACTGCTTAACCTAATAAGCGTCATAAAAAGGTCGCCTTTTTTTCGAGCACAACTCTGCTTATTTGTGTGAAACAGCCATCATATGCGGTAATCTCACACAAAGTATGCTAAGTGATATTCAATACTGTATTAGGAAGAAGATTGCCATCTAACTGAACTCACTCCACTTAATCGCATGGCATTAACATTTTTGTCGCTGGTAGCTCCACTAAACCACAGTAATACATCAATCTTACGAGTCAGAAAACATCAAGTTTGTTTTACAAACAATTCGAAAGTTTCAGGCTAAAGACAATTTTTAAACTCTTCTTTGATTTAAATGACGAAACATCGGTACCCATTTGATTAAACCACAAGCATATTGAAGTGTTATGATGAAAATGAGCACATGAGCTTTGCGTGCATTGTTTGACTGAACAAATAAAAACAAGAAATAAGCATGGAGGCATACTGCGAGGACAGGCGACTGCAAACCAGCTTTTAGAAGGTGCAAATTATATAAAATATTCAATTTTATGAAATGAAATAGAATTATGAACTTGTGAATTATGAATTATGAAATAAAATAAAATTATGAACTTAAATTTGAATAGAAAATTTGTCGAAAGAACGAAGTGATCTGATTGAAATATCGTTACACTCGACATACGAGGAATGCCTGCTATATTTAACTTGTGTGAGATTAACAACTTCTTTAAAAGAAATCAACTTTTTGAATCCGTTGAGAAAGTACTCTTACTGATTCTACTTGACTAACCACAAATAACAAAGTGTAAACATAAAATTTTAAGACTTTATTGAAAAATTAAAATCGTTAGCCTTAACGGAATACCGTGAGTTAGCTTTAATCATATTAGGCCCACTAACTAACTTTTGAAAAAATTGTAAACGATAAATACTTCTGTGTTTGGAGGATAAAAACTAAACGATTTACTAAATGGTGTCGTGGTCTCGTTACCGTCTTTTTTGCATAAAATTTACATTTAGAAAAATCAGCCAAGTGTGATGGGTTTTCGCTGCAGTGGTAGTTTTACGGCTGAAGGTAATTTTAAGTTTGAATGACTTTGTGCAAATTACCGTTAAAAAAAGCCGATAATCTCATAACTGGCGGTAAAAACTCATAATAATTTCCCAAATTGCAGGCTGCAATAAGATTTAATATTGATGTAATTGGTAATATAATGGAAGGTAATAAGGAATTGTTTATACGTTAGTGGGTTGCTACATTACACAGCTGCCTTTTAACTTCCTACTAAAGCTTTATTACTCTTAAGCTTACAACATAAACTACATGAAATACGCTTTCATATGCACTCAACAGCTGTTTAAGCGCTTCAGTCAACCTAGAAAATAAGATATAATATTCTGACACAAAAAAAGGAAAAATATTTAAAGGGTTAAGTAATTTACCAGAGCAAATATCTTGCCGGGTTATAGGGTTGTGGAATACAGTTACACACAAAAGGTCAATCACAAAGAGTAAAAATGCTAATCATTCACAACTGCAATGCATTTTGGACTTGATGATCAAATATTGAATCACTAAAAATAAACAACACTCACGAAAAATATATTCATTTTGACGCATTTAAGCCATTTTTTTGAGAAAGCTAATACTCGAGAAAATTTAGAAATAATGACACAAATTTATTGAGAAGGGAAATTTGTATCTGTGGGAAGAACAGTATTTTCCACTTTCTCTAGAAATGATCTTATGAAGTAGCCTATAAGCAATATAAGCTTTGTACATTTGAAAATATCTCTCAATAGCATTGCTTCCTTCGGAAGCCTCGCGCCTTCAGCACTCGCTTTTTTGTTTTGTTTCTCGCTTATAAGACGCTCTCTATCGATCGTAACCACTTGGAACTAGCAATATAATATATAGATGAGGTTGGTGATTGCCATGATGAACAAATATTCAGAGTCCGCAAGCGCCTGAAGAGAATCTTGTTTTACATTAGCGATACAAAGAAGAGAATTAAATAAGTCTAAATTTGACTTTTGAAGTCATGGTTGATGTTAAAGTAGCCTGCCTTAAACTTTGTTAGCATGTTTACGATACAGGTTTTGCTTGATTTTACTTTCTTTTACCCAATTTTTTGCAGGTTTGGAGGTGCTGTAATGATTTAGTGCAGCCTATTTTTACTAATAGTGGCGTTTTTAAGCGAGTGCAGGGTTGGAGATTGAATGAGCAAAATTCTCTGTTTCAAAAACCAATTGCGGTAAATTTTTAATTTTAAAAGGTATGTTTCCAAAAAAGGTCTTCACACGGTCGAGAGTTTTCGTTGCCTTCACTTAAGAAAAATGCTTCGACTCTCCCAAGAATTTGTTTCTGAAGGCGCCAGTGTCTAATCGCTACGGTGACTACACGCTCGCTTTCGGATGGGTTTTTGCTGGAGTTACGCAGCACATTGTGTTTCAGATGACCTTTCTGACGAAAGTAAAACTGTGTTTATGTGAAGTTTCGAACTCCAATTCTTTTGTTCCGCAGACAAGAACGATTACCATTTACAGTATAGTTCAACAGCACAGAATAAGGCAATCTGTCAAATTTACTACACCCTTTTATTTTAATATTTTTGATCAAATCTCTTTTTACTGCAACCACATCTGACGCAATTATAAATACGGTACCTTTATAATCTTATTGCGTACAAGGCTTTATTTTCTCTTCTATTTCATACAACACGGGTATGATTTGTTCTTTTATTTCACTGCCTATGTGGAAAAACACAACACAAAATACGGAAGAAAATTGTTGAAGGAAACTACAAGTAGTGATACAATTAAAATAATATTCAACAGCTTCATAATAAAGAGTAAACGCAACGCAAATACACATCACATAGCTTCTGGCCTTTGTAAATTCTACAATAATTTAGTAATTTTATTCTTCCCACACATGGCAAATTTTCAGAAACTATACAAACCGGGTTGACAAACGCAATTACAAATCGTTCGCCATCAAATAACTTGCAACCACAATAATTTTACCAAGTGTAAAGCATTTCAAATGTGAAAGGTTCAATAGTTTCACCAGCCTTAACTTGATATGTTTTTTTCTTAAACAAAACTTCGGAATATAATTCTAAACAAATGCGGTCGTTACTTTTAAAAATACAAACATGCAGCAGGTTTAATCACGTGATTAATATGTAACAATAGACGATTGGGTAAGTTACGGACAAAAAACAAAGACCATCCAGCCAATAATGTAGAAACGTAACGCTAATTGCAATTGCGAACTGCCAAATAAATCATTCAGTGTGAATTATGATCAATGATAAATTTGCATTCTGACACGGACTCTTGTTTTTGTGATCAAGCTTATGGTGCCATTTGATCTCTTGTAAAATTAATCATTTAGATTAAGTTACAGTTACCATTCCATCGCAAGAATAAGCTGCTGAATAATGAATAAAATATGGAGTCTTTTTCTTCCATGACGGCGATCAGACAGTCTTTTATGAAGCAAAAGTCTTCCATTTTATTGTATTTACTTAAATGCGTTGAATATCAACAAACTTGTCAAAAAAAATACCTAATTTGTCGCATTAGGACTTGAACTGAAATAAACCGAAGCACAAACAATTATTTCTGTCTTAATTTCGAAAAATTTTTTATAATGCAGGGTTGCCCAATACTTCTTTGCTTCAACATCAAAGATTTTTTTAAAATTACAGACCACATTGGTTTGCAATGAGCTATAATTTGGCGTACGACTGACTGTTGGTTAACATCCAGCAAACAAAAAAGTTTAGGCATTCAAAAATATTTCAAAGCTAATGCTATGGCTATAACTAAAGAAACCAAAGAACCCAAAATTAAATGCCATGATGCATTAAATAACTCAATTTAAAAGAAAATCTATATTTAGCAATTTATGTCATGCTTTTGCCGTTTGTGTTAAAGATATGTCGTTGAAAGAGATCAATTGAAACACGATAAAGTGACCGCCAACATATTTTAACTTGATTTGAGTTGGTGTTTTTTGTTGAGTGTAAATATTGATTGTTTTCATCTTAAAAGAATTGTTGCAAGGTATCTTGTGTTATAATCGATTGATTAAAGAACATTTTCAAAAATTCCCTAAGGAATTACTTTGGGAGAGAGTTTATATAAACAGAAGTATTATTCTTCAAAAATTTCCTCTTTGCCTGGAAAGAAAATTGTATTTAAAGCAAAAAAAACTGGTTGATTTTTAACAGCAAGTTTGTGAGACCTTTTTTAGGAAGAGTGGGGAGAAGTCTCCATGTATACAGCCTTAATTCAAGCATTGGTTTAGATCAAATTAAGAATCGCATAAATAATGAAAATCTATGAAAAGCCTACGTTCCCAATTCGACTGTGGAATTCGTCATGTTGTTATGATCCATAACATTTTCATGCAGGGTCACTGGTGGGGCATGAGGAGTCGGGATATGATGCGCCACTTGAGGGGGATGTTGAGTATAGTGCAAATCTGGATGAGATTGAGGAGGAACATGAACCCCCTGAGTGCTCCCCGCCACAGTGTATTCGGCGGCTAGGTTAGGATTTGAACCTAAGTGCGCCATTGTGTGATGATCATGAATCGAACTCATCATCATGCTGTGAGGAGGTAGATGATGATGAACCTGGTGATGCGCAGGATGAGGAGGGGTATGGACGTGGGGGTTGTGAGTCAGCATCTGCTCCGGGCGATGGTGCATCACTTGGGGGTGTTGCATTTGAGACATCGCTTCAATTCCGCTTTTTTGCTCCATTTCTCCAGAAAGCGGAGTCACATGTCCGCCGGAATTTATGTTTTCCATTCCCTGTTGTGGAGGCGTACCTATTCCGGAAGGAGGAATAGACATTCCGGTTTGGGATAAATCGCTTCCGTCTCTAAAGAAATATTTACACAATTAACTATTGAAAAAACAGTGTGAATATATAGTTCTGTGCTCAATAAAGTGAGAGTATAAAAAACAACCATTAATTTAAAACAATTCATATTTCTGTAAGGTCTGTAAACCTTTTCCAAGGTAACTGCATCATTAATTTATCATAACATATCCAGTTTTAATCACTTCATGTTGTGAGAATTCCTTTGAGACGAAAGGCAACCAACAATACAATCATTTACCAATATTTCTTTATAATTATAAGTATATTTTTTGTTTTAATATGCAATCCCTGTGATATTTCTTTTTTTGCTGTAGATTGCAACAACTTCCAAAAACAGTATCCAAAATTAGTTTTTTTTTGGATATATTTAACGTCAAGTAAAGTTGCTCATGCGAGAAAAACAAAATGGCGGCACCGAGGTTAGCCGTAAAGTAGATGGTTGTGGCAAAAATACCAATGACAAATTCCACGCTTTTACCGTGATGATATCCTGGGAAAACTACCAAGTGTAATCAATAATCGGTTTTGGAATGGGGAATTACCTTTTTTAAAATTGGGATGACAGAATTCGCTGCGAGTTTCTAAATGCCAGTCAGACCACGATTAATCGTTTGCGCTAAACAATTATATGCATGTAAAAGCGAGGGAATAATTGGAAAAATTCGGCGGTAGTTAACTTCTAAAAACAAGTGCAACAAAGATGATGTGAAAAATCTCCAATTATGCAATGTTAAAATTTGGAAAGTTTAAGTTTTGCTAATTATCCAATTAACGCTAATTATTTGTAGCTTATAACTCTTGTCAACCTCGTTTAGCAAAAAAAAAATAACAGCAATCAGCTCCGTGTGTACATTTTCACACGTTTAAAAGACAATTCTTTATTAACAAGAATCAATCCATCCATCAATAATACACTTTCCTACATGAAGTAGAAAAATGACAGCAACTAAGAGAATTGGTTGAGTAAATTTGTTTGTCTTGTTTTCAGTCAATTTACTTAGGTATTAAATTGCAGAACTGTAACATAGTATGTAGCGTGTGTCTCTGCTCGATAATCATATTTCTGCTTCAAAAAAATAAAATAAAATAACAATAAACATGTGAAACAACAAAATAATGAGTAACTTCAGACGAAGAAAGGTAAGTAAAGCTTTTCAATGGGATTTCAGAAAGCCTAAACTTTACAACTTTTGTTCATCTCTTGTAGCGCACCAACCACACCTATATTATGATTTTGTAGCAGCGAAGCATGACTATGCATGGTGAAATGAATAGCTGTACTTGGCGTATACAGTAACAATTTCCAGAATTTTTGCGGCTGTTGCTTAAAATCTTTTCTCAAATTCACTTGAGGTCACATAGAAAAATGCTATCATCTAATCCCAATACACTATTGGGATTAGATCCCACGCTTCGCTCTAAATAGACGAGAGTTGCAATTAGCACCCTCCAACTCTTCCCTACATAAAAATTCTAAATTGCAAGGTAAGATGGCATTTTTCTGGTGTAGAATAATAAATAAAGCAAACGTTACAAAACTTGTTTCTATTCTTTGCGTTTTGATTGGCAGATACGCCAAGCTTTGTCAGAAAAAACGTTTTCCTCAATTTCTGCTGCTCGAGCTTCTAGTTGGATCCCGAACCGGAGCATTGTTTTTCTGGTGAAGCTTGGCCTACCTGCCTAGTGAAACGTCCTTAAAAGATGTATTTTATTTTGCTTGCTCAACGTACTATTTTACGCAAGAACGCCACATTACTTTGTAATTGAGCCAAGCTAACAATGTCCTGTTTATAAGGAAATTTCCCAAGTTATGCAGTGATTTGAAAGTTTTAAATTTAAATATACGGTGCACCTCGTTTAATTTTTGCTCGCTGTGTACGCCTTATTTGTTAGTTCATATCTTAGTTTGCCAAACAAGGATTATGGGCTTGATTATGAAATCATGAATAAAATTTCGAGCAAACTCTGAAATTTCATTACATGTATTAGTAATTAGTTTATCACAGTATAGATAAAACATCAACTTTTGAAGTCATCTGTTTGCCATTTCCAGCATACTAAATGAATGATTACCCTGAAAAATGAACTTTCAAAACTTTATTCCCTTGTCTACTATCTTTAAACATTTACGTTATAAATGTTATTTTGTTATATACCTCCGTGGTTGCTCTGTTGACAAATAACTTGGCCAACAAAAATAGGTAATTTTTAAGCAGTTAAAAATTTTGAAATCTGTCGCATTTGTGGAATAAATGGGGGAGGGCATCTACTTAAATGTGCAACATGTTAATCTCATTTAAAAGCTGCTCCTTTCAAACATCAAGTAAATTGGTTTCAGGTGGCTTCTTCCGTCTGCACAAACTTCGACACAGAAAGCAGCATCCAACACGATCAACATGACATTATAATACGCCTTTTTGGAAGTTAAATTTTGGAAGTCACTTGGTTTTCCAAAATCAGGACAAGAATATAAAATCGTAGTTTGCAATGTTAAATATTTGCGTGTAAGTTGTTTCACACTCCCTAACTTTTTTTGCTTCAAGTGCTGCAAGAATAATGCAAGATGCAGCCATTTTGCAGTTGGTCTTTCATAACCTTTAAAGTTTCTATTTGCGCTAGAACATCACTTACCGCTCTTTTGCTTCTGCAGCCCTGTCTCTCTGTCTTCTGTTTTTAAACCAGTTGCTGACTTGAGTCACGGTAAGTCCTGTTCCTTCAGCCAGCTCCCGTTTCTCTCTGGGGGAAGGGTAGGGATTGTGAGCGTACCAGTCTCGTAGCACTGCCCTAGATTTTTCCTAAAACGAAGCAAGCACTGAAAAAATTGCTTAAAAAAGCGATCATAAAAATGAATATGTTTTGAGGAGGGTTGGGATCTGTTACATGTGAAAATCTAGAAAACCATCACTCTTTTCTTTACTCGTCTGTCGAGGATCATTTATTTCTCCCAGCTTTTAAGGAACAAATCCACCACTTTTTCATCGAAATCTTTTCATAAATAGCAGTTTACCGCATATATTCACACCACAACCTTATAATTTATCAATTAAAATTAACTACATATAGTAGAAGCAAATTATATAAAAAATATCTATAACTTTCAGTAGACTAAAGTTTAGATTGCAATTGATAGTAAGTGGCCTGGTAGAAAGGGATGAAAGGCCGTTAATAGAAACAAGATGGTGACTTGAAACATTACAACGCCGGTAGATTGGATGTGGTAAACTTGGAATTTTATGGTCCTTTGGTTGGTTTCAGTGCATGTTGCAGAAACACTCTGTATCAGCAGCGCTGCCAACTTCGAAACAGGTCTGAACACAATGTTTTGTGCAGCCAACCAAGAGTTATCTCCTGACCGTAGGACAATAATTTAACATCAAAAAATATTTTCTATTTTATTGCAGTTTTTGCACTTATTGGAGCCAATCACGCTAAAGCCAGTAAACAAATCGAGACAAATATAGCGACCATTTTTAGATTTTGTGGGATAAGGCTGGACCAAAACCATCAGCATGTCATGGTAACTTCGCTAATTCCGGAGGTAAAGTAGCGGTAAAACCCAGTGTTTTGCAGACAAAAATATTTGTTTTTCCAGACTTGTTAAACCGATTAAAAGCATTCTGAAATTGTTGCGCAGCTGAAGATCGCCCTCCCTCAGTGCAAAGTGGGGCCTCCGACTTCTGCATAACGACATCCAGAAGTACTTTTTAAGGTCAGTCCATCAATATACATAAGTTGGGCGCGAAAAAAAAAGAAACAGCAGAATATCAAACCCTCCACATCATAGCTCACTGATAAAAATCCGCTTTTACCTTAAAGCAATAACTCGTTTCTTCCCCGTCCCAAATCGACCTTGGTAAGGGAAATTTTCGTCGAACACGATATTTCCCGACCGCTCCCAACGGCCTGCCCCTCAATTTTTCAGCTTCGATGTAATGTGATTTGAGCCAAAGCTGCTGGAGTTTTGGATGATTGTGCTCAGAAAAATTGTTGTTCTCAATAATTTTGTAAAGTTCTCGAAAGTTACCGCGGTGAAAAGCGACAACAGCTTTTGCCTTCAGCACGCTTTCGTTTTTGTGAAGATGCTCGCAGCCGGGTAGAGACCACAAAAAACGTGCGAGTCTCTCAATGTTCCCTCCTTGTTGCAACACTTCGCACACACATGCCACTTGTTCTTGTGTGAAGCCGAATGAAAGACCGGACTGATTTTGACTCGTTGGCGGAGGCGCGGCACTTGGAACTCCGGCGTAAGAAGTCATCATTCCCGGGCTTAATTGCGAGCTTGGACCCGATGTAAAATGAGCGGCAGCAGCCGCAGCAACAGCAGACGGATGTTGGACAACTTGGGGGAGCATTGGTGGATATGGATTAATTGCCAAAGTAGCAGCCATTTCACGGAAGTTGCTAGAGCAACAAGTTTTTTTGCTTCTTGCAGGTGTAAGCCTATTACCACTTTCTCAAGTTAATTACTACTTGCTTAAAATAATTAACCTGAAAAATGATAAATCTTTGACAACTACTAGAGATTAATCATTAAGCAAAAAATTATTTTAAATCAATACTAATGGCTGCTAATAATCTTTCTAATTTTCAACCAAGTATTTCTGTCCTACTGCATTAATTGATCATCTGTCTCAGAAGTATTCTTATATATGCGCCCAATTATTACTGAAGTACTTCACAAAACTCTTCTCAATTAATATATTTTAATTTTCCCGTCTTCATATTTGCTTTCCTGGACAAAGCAAGATTATATTCCAACGAAATCTTCGCTAAACTGATTTCATCTGTCCGTACTACACAGCGTTATCTAGTCTGATGCCGCTTACTTTTACCCTGCTACCTGCTCAGTGAAGACAAAATAACTGATTTTACGCGTCAGAGCGCGTCGTTTTAACGCTTTAACCTACAACGTTACCTCTAATCTACTTAGCTTCAAATGCATTTCAAAAAAACATCGACCTTTCATTTGTTGGGTTGAGCGTTTTTCAGATTCACAACGAAGATGTTATCTTTTTTTAATTGGTATTTTCAATTTGCTTTTATTGTTATGACGGTTGAAATACTGTAAATGCCACATAACGATATCAATAAATATTAGTTAGAAAAAAGAAAAATAAGTAATTGTAGTAACCAATCGCCATGTACTATACGCTCGCAATTAGACAAATGATTGTTTTATTTTTGACAGATTAACTTGTAGTACCTTACATTTCTCATAACGATAAAAATCAATTTACAAGACATAACAATTAAATTGTTTGTTGCAAAAAATGTTCAGTTTAAAACACTTGAATTTTCAACAAACTACGAGTTAGGTTGCATATTTTGTGACTAAGTAGCTTTTTGATATTTGACATGTAATGCAGTAATGAAATGTACCCTTGCTGTTAGGGAAATATTCATCTAGTATAATCGCAACACCAACAAACGTAACAATGCAAGCTCTTTCGTTTAGAATTCTGATTGATAAAATTTTGTTTGATCACTAGCTGTTTGTTGCCAAGCTGAATACAATATTTTATTTCAATCAAACACTGAAGACATTAAAGCTCTCTCACGCCTCCCCGTGTTTAAGCCATTTAATCACTGAAATCATCCTGTTTATTAACCACTCGCAGTGGCAAGAGCGGGAGTAATTAGAGGTGATGATTAATGACTGATCTGACCAAAGTGTTTAGATATGCCACTGCGTATGTACTACAGCCGAAAATCTAGCCAAAAGGTAGTTTCATTCAGCCTATACGCTAAAATAGAATCAAAGACCAACAAATAAAGGCTTGAAATGCGCTACACTTTGTGACCAACGATGAAGCGTTTTTCGTAAATTCTACCTACTAACCATGCTTGCAGCACCAGGTATAAGCGATCTTTTTGTCAACACAGCTAATGATTCTTTTGATACCGGTTTCGAATCAGCTGCGTAAACGGAGCGAAATATTTGCAAATTTGCCTTTTCATTCGACTTACTTGCTAAGGTGCGATTAGCCTAGTAAGTAGTATTTTAACTATACCTGATGATGCTTTAAGTCTAAAGCAAAACGTTTTAAAATAAAATGTTCACTAGTTTACTGGCAATCATATTTCTACTCAGAAATACAAAAAAGTTTGTTAAAATAAATAATAAAAAAGTGCAAACGTGCTTCAACTTGCGGTTTGCATCTAAATTGGTATGTAATAAAAACTATGGCCCCCTTGATGAGAAAATGACTTTTGGGTTAAGATGTTTGCAAAACTCTTTTAAAATGTTATTTCTACTCATCTACACTCGATCTCACATCGATTTCTTAACTCCAGCTTAATACAAATTAGTTATATGTTCTCTACAAGTTTGTAAAGCTTTTTCAGAACAACAAATAAACGCTTTTAATATTTATGAGTTTAATGTTTGTTGATTGGAGGGTTTAAAAGACGTTTGATTTCAAAAATCCAATCGATGAATTCTACAGTTTGGCACCATATGCCAATCAAAGGTGTAGTCAAAGCTTTTACTTGAGGAAAAATGAGACAACTATATCTTGAACAGCTTTTGTTGAAATATCAATAAAACATAGAAATTTTTTTCGCTTTTTAACTGCATCGGTTGCAGGGCGTCTATCATATTTTTAGTTTCAACTGAGTAAATTTGGTTTTCGAATTTTATTGTTTAGTTTACCTCCATTGCTCAGAATCAAGCAAACTTCTGAAAAAACTTTTTTGAAGTTTTTGGTGTAATTCCGACAAGGGATTTGAAGTTACCTCTCTCGACTTTAAAACGAACAAAAGCCCCAAAATATAAGCTTACAAAGTAGAATTCGCTTCACAAACAAGCGCTACACTCTATTGATACCAATCCTAACCGGCCCAGTGATAACATAATCTTTGTCCTTCAGCTAATTTTTATGTTGAAAAGCTCTATTACCGAATGTAAGTCCAACATTTAAACTCGATTTTGAAATTTCTCAAACCATCGTGTATAAGAAACTAGTCCAGTGCTTACTTGTTGCAAGTTGTAACATAAGAAGAGGCACTTCTTCGCTCACTTGGTTCCCGCCCACATGGTTGAGCACACGGCAAAATTGTTTTCGGTATCAAATTTTTCTCACCAGCCAATTGCTGGCAATTAATTATATCAAAATAATTTTTAAAGAAATAAAAAAATAAAGAAATTTAACACTTTTTAATGAAATCTCACGAGATGGTTCTGATCGCCTTTAGCAGTCCGTTCAAGAGCACGTGATCAGGCAAAATTGAAATCCATAAATATTTATGGCAAAATGATGCAGATGTGGAAGTAAAATTTTGCTCGGAAATTCTCAATGAGGGACATTAAATCCCTAATTTTTGCTGTGCTTTTACTAATTCTATGATTTCGCTAATTATTGATGTGCTTCACTCTTTCTTGAATGCGACCACTGGATGTTTGACAAATACCTAAAAGGAATAAAAGCAAAGTTCGAATTTGAAGTGTTTTTTCAAAACAATTTGTTTCTGTTCACAACAAATTTCCCACGATTGAAGGGTCGAGGGTTCAACACTCATTTGCTTATATATTGCAGCGTTTGTGAGAAAAGCAAATTGAATCAGCTATTCATCAGCGTAAGCTAATACACTTTACCCAGGTTTTTCGGGCCAAATGGTACAGGAACTAGTTTGAATAAAAAAAAAGTCTAAATCACAAACACACACACATATAATGCCAATAAAAAAGAAAAAATCTTTCTGAAAAAGATAAAAGACAAGAGAACCACAGTTCAGCTTCCCTTCACAATATGTACAATGTATTTACAACTATTAACTGGCCCAAGAAAACTTGTTGCTCTCGGTCCATGACTGGGGTTGGGGGATAGAGCAGCGAACTGGAGGGAAGACGGCCATTCTTACTGTCTGGATAAACCGAAATCCAAATCAACGACGACCGGACAAAAGGGGATCGAGTGTAGTTCGTTCCAACAAAATACAAGTTACAGTACACAATTTTTTATTAATCAAACTCATATTTTTTTATAAAAAGTTCAAGACACGCCAAATCAAATTTTGAATAAAAAGCTGTTTATCGATATTGAGGATAACAATTTAAAGTGCAACCAGCTAAGTGTACTGAATTTTGTATTCTGGAAACAAGAAATATAAATAAAAAAATATATTTTTCGATTTCTAGTAGACAGATGCACATACCCAACTATCTTGGTAACTCATAACTATAGTTTTTCATAGTCAGATAATGAGCGATGAACATGCTCTTGTCCAATAAAAGAAATATAGCCCTTTGTGATGTTTTAATGTAAATGATTTTAGGTGTTTTTTAAATCTCCTCTTGAAAATTGAAACTGTTCCGTCAAGTGAGAAAAAATAAGAGCAGTGACTCGTAACTTTAGTAACATTTTGTTGTTTTAGTAAACCAACTTTTGTCTGGACTGTTTGCCTGGCCGACTGAATTGTGAAGCCCATTCTTATCTGCTGTCATGAGCATTCGGTCGTGAAGAGAACCACTTTCCCAAGCCCGCCCTCGCCACGGTTCCCACGGACCCCGATTAGCTGTGAATCACCCTCGTAGTCGATTCGCCAACTTGCAAACGCGCGCGTTATCACCAGCTCCGCAGCCGTAATGACGCAGGTAGGCCACGTGACTGTTTTGGCTTATTGACCCTGGGCACCGTTTGTTGTTTTTGACTTCATTTTGGCTACGTAAAGTACTCCATTACCAGTGCGCGTTTCTGCGAAAGAAGATATCACTAATCTGACGCTAATATCTTAAGTCGTAACCTTAAAACTTTTAATTGAAATTAATCAAGGACCGATAGCTGTAACGAAGCAGTGTATTGTTGAAGAGGGGAGAGTAGATTCGGCAATAATGCTTAAAAGGGTTGATAACTCTAAGGCATTCGACCCTCTCCTTAAATTACGATTTTGACTTGAAAATATTGATCTCAAAGAAAAAGGTTTTATCGCTGATAAGAATGGAAAACGGAGCTTTCTCCCCCCACCAAAAGTTTACAGGAAAGGGACCCATCTAAACAATCGCGGGGCCTCACTTTGGGTTGCCACCGCATTGTAGCCCGCTGCTAAGAAAAGATATCAGGGCACCACCAACTTCACTCTGGTGATGAAAAACTGGAAGAAAATGCTATTCTGATGTTAAAAGATTGCGGGAAAACAAAAATCTTGTCGCGATTATCTTCATATGATGATCAATAGCCTTGAGAATCTTGTAGCACAATAAAATCAAACAGTATCACCATGGCTTTTGAAGATAATTACAAACGGAGCTTGATAGTGGTTATCGAAAGAATTTGAATAACCTTATACATTATGTAGAATCATAAGCGCTTTTGAGGCAAAAAAACCAAAATCTTTTAAGACTGGCTTTCAATTTTTTTGCTGGAAAGGGTATTTTAATTACATTTTTTCGCTTCATGGAGCTGCCTGTTTGAGGTTGTCTTGTTAAAGGCAGTCATTGATAATTTTGGGGCTGAACTTCTACTTGGATGAAAACAAAATTTTTCGGGTAAGTTTTTGTCTTTGGGACGGGGTCACTAGGGAATTAGAATGGGACTGGTTTATTCATATTGTTGCGTTTGCATAATAAATTTAGTTTCAAAAATTTTTTTGCTGAAATTAAGACGAGTAAAATAGAAGTTGCATTTATTTTATGCAAGAAAACTTGTTGAAAGTTAGTTCTAAAACAACAAACTTCGGTTTTATTTTCATTCACTGTGCAGTGGCGTGAAAAGACGTAAAGAAAATTGTTTAAACTAATAAGGATTAAGAGGTTTTTCGAGATAAAACTTTACGTTATATAGACAGAAACTATCTAGCCAGAAGAAGATAAATCACGTGTTTGTTATGCTTGATTTCATCTGTAAGGCGTGACGATGCTTGGAACGTAATGCGAATTTTTCGTGGGCGAAGGTGATGAGTCATACGATGTGTGCTTATCGTCGGGTCGCTCTTGAACACTGAATTACTGTTCGTTTTACCATCAGCTAATTGATAGAAATTATTATTATCAATCTCGGGGCTGTCAAGAAGAAAAGGAAGCGCCAAGAACATAATTGACTGAAACAAAAGTTTATACAGAACTCAAGATAAAAAGAAAGCGATTGCTAATTTTTAGTCATGTACAGTTTTGAAATTATTTTGCAGCGTTCAGTTGCTCGCTACAAATTTATATTTTTGTGAGGGGGGTTTAATGAGTTCGTTGCACCTTCTCCATAGTTTATTCCAAACCTATTTTTTGCGGCCATAGTTACGAAAACGTTTATTTGATTAATTCAACGCTATTTAATGCTTTTTTTTATTGTGCACAACGAACACTATCTATTACAATCAGCAGCAATGGATCGCAACTGCACCTGTCCTCTTGACCAACAATTATTTAAAGAATAACAATCGGCCACCTGCTTGCACTGATTGCTGCCAATAAATTACGATAAAAATGATCAGTTTTTAAAAATAACCATTTGGCTGCGAAGCTTGAAAATGGGCGAAACACATCACTTCAACATCTTTTAAACATTAAAACTATTTTTATTTTTCATCAAATTTGTAAAAAATAAATAGGCCAATTATTACTTATTACCAGCAAGGCGTTCTTACGTACCGATATTGTTTGTTAATAGAAGATAAACATAACCTAAAATGTTCTATCAAAGTAAATTCTCCTTACTAGAAGGGAATTTTGTGATGTATTTCTTTTACAGGAGAACCATTTTAGCTAAAATGATATTTAATGGCTTTTCATGCGACTTTAGAGGGATTAATTTCAGCCTATTTGATCCAGTTTTTGCCTGTATTACACTGGAAAACTTTTAAAACATAATGATGAAATGAAAATTAGTAACATCAAAGTTACCGCCTGTTTGTTGCCAAATAAAGAGTAGCCCTTTCAATTAGTATTTTATACTATTACATCATCAATATGATCAAAGGACAAAAGTTTTTAAAAACCAACAAAAAAATTTAACTTTTTGTTGTGTTTTTCGGACTTTACGCGCAGCCTATTGTTCTGCGTAAAACAAAGTAAAATGGAAAGTTGGAACCAGAGATTAGCTAAAAATGATTAAAGAAAACGAAACTTGCAGTGATACTTTGTTTTGCTGGTATATTGTAAGACTAAGTGTGCATCCCTCTTTTTAAACAAGGAGTTTTACAACATATTTCTGAAAATCGAGTTTTCTTCGTTGACAATCAAGAATGTCCAAATGCTCTTCCTTCTTTTATTATATTTTGTAATTCCGCCATTCGGAAATCCAAAGTTTTCGAAGTGGAGACTCAAAAACTCATAGATATTCAAAAAAAATCTTACCAGTCTTGTTTCTAAACTTCTTTTTACTAAGGGAGGCATGAAGATTTTTAAATATCTTGATTTAGCATACACGAAAAGTTAGGATTTGCTTTCCTTAACTTTGAGCAAATAAACAAGTTGATTTTGCGTTGAATGATAAAAACATAATCATCGCGAGCTTGAAATATTGTTTGTTTTAAATGAAAAAGATCGCGCTGGCGTTCAATGATTAAGAAAGTTAAATCTTTTACAAAAACATATAACTATTTTTTTAATTACTCTTCTTCAACACATAACTTCTTTAAACCAATTATTTTTGTTGTCTATAGGCTGAACTCATTCGAACGCACTTCGTGAATGCGTTACGGTAATAGACGGATTCTTGAAAAAGTTTTTGATAATGTCTTCATTTTGACATTTTTCAAAATTTGAGAGAATTCACCAATTACACACTCTTGTGGTTAAAATCTTTTAGTATTTCGATTTCGTTTTATACTTTCAGTGAACTTTGTGTGAGTGGATGAAATAGCGGAAATGACATCATTGAATTACATGTAATCTCGACAATTTTCGGATTGAATTTTCTTTTCCGAAGCGAGCTCATAAAATAGACGGAGTTAATGCGGCTGACCGTTCTATAGATCGGCCATCTCAATCATTTCCACTTCAAAGCGAACTGAAAAGCATTTGGCAACAATAAAAGAAAAACGCGACGCAATTACAGAATGATGACGTCACAGTGATGTCATGTCTAACATTTTATTATAATTTCTCAGCTTGTGAAACGTGCTGATGTTTAACTGAACGCTGTTGCTAATATAATAGTATTAATTTGTTTTGTGATTTTGGTAAACCAGTTACAGGTTATTTCTGTATAGCAGCAGGGAAAAGTTGAAATACTATGAAAATTAAGTTAAGTGTGATTTAAAAATTTTCCTGAAAACTTTTATTGATATCACCTCTGAACCCGTGGAGAAAACGGCGAAGATTGTGTATGGTAATCACGTGATACTCACGTACATGAAGTAATTCCTCCCGCATGAGGCATCCACTGAATCATGTTATTTCGTATTTTCCAGGAAGTACGACTTGAAATGAATGAATTTTCAACAATAGGAGCATCGATCGTGCAGTTTTAGCGCACAGGTACGAACCAGTTATATCGCTTGACTGGCTGTCGGATGGAAGTGCTTGTTTATATTGTTTAGATCAAGGATGGCGTGAAAAAATTCATTTGTTTTTTAAAACATATTAAAAGCGAAATGGGGTCCTTTGTGCAACCACCACTTCAAAACATTTTGAGGGGGTCTTGTCATTTGAAGAGAGCTGGCCATTGAAAGCCTTGGAGACATATCTTAAAGAATCGTGCAAATTATTTACAAAAAACTCCTTAATCATAAAATTATTCCGCTCAGGTCATGCTTTTACGGTTTAGTACTAGCTAAAAGAAAACGACGAAGTACACTCGCAAATGGTTAATGACACCAAATCCTTATTGTAAAAAACAATATTGTTTAATTTTGCATTTTTCCCTGCTGTTGAAACAGCGATGGATGATGTAGATCAGTGCACACGTATTCGAAACATTTTCCTAGGTTTCATGCGGTTGTTTGATATTGCATTCGATAAACTTTCTATTTATTAAAATCCGCGAAGCATAGAACAAATTATTTTATACTACAAGCAACAAAGCCATATCACAATCTTAGCGCGAGATCGTTCGATTGTATTTTCCCAGGGAGAGGAGTAATATCCTAGAATAAACGACAACTATTTTTTGAAATCTGTTGCTTCAAATATCTAAATACTTTTTAGTTGAAAATTCATGCTTTCAGTACTTAAGTTCAAATACTCAAACACATTTCTATGGAAATCAATCGATACTGCTGATCAACGGTTTACCTCTCTTGTAGGCGGGCAGGCAAAAGAAAACTAAAGGAGGCAATATAAGATTTTAAGCTTACCGTGGTAACATTATCACACATTTTAGCACTGTTGCAAAACTAAACTTGAGGAGGCACTGATTACGTCCCTGTTCTTTACGAAAAATTTGAGAATAAAAAAAAACTGAAACGGAAGTGTAGTAGAGTATTTACAAGTCGTGCATGATTGCCAAATTTAAGCACGATGAAAAAGTTTTGTAAAGTCGTTGGTTTATTTTGATCGGTTGTTTTTATCATAAGAAAATGCAAAAGCACATATCTTGTTTGAAGTTATGATATGAAGATGTAATAGACTAAATGATCTTCTACAATTCCACTTCATTTTCGACAAATTTTGGTTTAATTTTTAGATCAAAGAATCAAGTGTATCTCTACAAATCACTCAAGCTACGCGTGTAGTAAATAGATACTGTTGATTGCTGGAAATATTACTCGATTTAGCTAAGTTTAAAATTACTTTTGAATCTTTAAGTGTTATTGATACACCTAATGGGGGTCACGCGATATAACCTAAAAGCGCACAACCACTGGCTTGCAATTCTTATTCGCGGCTTTTTTTAAAGCAACTTGAAGTAGTATCCAATAGCATGATGAAGTTGTGGCACAGTAGTCACGATAGTGCTGAAAAGCAGAGGCTTAGAGGGGTAACCGCAATGTCCCGAATAAGCTCTTTAAATTTGGAAACTTTGGGAAAAAAGAATTCAAAGAACATTTTAGATACTTTTTGCAAGCCCTATTACAAATCTTCTGCTTTTAAAGCAATCCCTTTCCTAAACAGGCTTTTAAATCACACGTGGATAAGATAAATGATAATGCATTCACAGCGTAGACTACATTTTCACTGATAAGGCTGTATTTGATGCATTTGTTTAAATGCAAATCTTTGCTTGATATACATCACTAGATAGGCTTAAGGGCAAAACAAGCAGTTAGGCAAATAAAAATGTTTTGGTCTGAGTTACTAGTCGATTTTGTAAATGTAAAGGATTATTAATAGACTAATGGAGAAAAGGCGTTAAAAATGATGCTACTTATAAACTCACAGTTGAAATACTCTCAGCACGAAAAGATAGTGTTAACAATTTTCATCGGGTGACTCTTTTGTTGTGATTGCGTTAAATTGAAAAAGTCATATTAAAACGTGAAGCCATACCAATCTAAGATGCGATTAATACGACGCAGGTAAGATTGTGCATTAAGACATTTTGCTCTGAAAGAAGGGGAGGAAAATACTGCGTTGAGATAAATCATCCAAAAGTGGCAATACAAAGTTTTCATTCCATATAACTTGCGCTAAAAATATGAAAGTTTATTGCAGTTGGGGAAAAATGAGATATAGGAGCAATAGAGTTGGGGGGAGGCAAAAAGAGCTAAAACTGGTTCTCTTCTTAGGCACATGTGTCTCTAAAAAAATTTCAACTAAAATAAAGGATCGAAATACGTCGTGTCGTCCTGCTCCACTTGGTTGTCGGTTGTGATTTTTAAAAAAGCTGTCATCGTTTTGTAATCTAACGAGTTCAACCCAGCTTCAGTCCCTCCCCCTCTAATCAACAAAGCCCTGGTGGGGCCCCTTGTTTTTCGTTCGAGGGCACCGTTAGTAGTTGTGATAAAAATGTCGTTGGGGCAGAATGATGGAAATGAGAAAAATGTCTTAGTAGTGCAAAAAACACGTATTTCATTTTTTTTCCTTTCTTTCATTAAAATTTTTTATTGAAAACGTTTTTGTTTGTAGGTGAATTATCATCCTCTCGCTCAAGCCTAATTACAAATCCTAATACTTGATATCAGCATCACCTTGAGTAATTTTCTGCAATCTCAAGCTAACTTGCAAAAAAACCGTAGAAGAGGCCGACAAAACATTTACTGGTTCCTCAAAAAGTACGTATTGAGTTACAGTCATTGCAAAACCACTCATCCATGAAGTGCAAAGTTAACAAACAAGCCGAGTTTCTTTTCAAGGTTTTTCTTTTAAATCACAAGTTAATGTGAAAATGTTAAGATAGGTGACATGGCCCCATTAGGTCACTCCCACGGCCTGAAAAATTCATCAAGTAACGTTTTGAAAAAACGTTGTTGATTCAAATAATTATTTTCATTTTTTAAGACAAACTTTGGGCTCAGTTTACTATTTTTTCTACCTCAATAACCCACGATAAGAGAACCTTTTTCCTTCCGAAAATTTTAAGAGCAGTTGGTAACCTATAATCCAATTTACTTACTGCTCTGTTTGCTGCAGTTCAAAAAAGCAGTTGCATTTTTACCTCGAAATAACTGTAACGCTTCGTTGACCGTTGAAATGTGGCGGTTCGTAGAACTACAGCCTTGTCCTGGACGCAATTTACCTCAGTTCGCCGAGGTTTATTTGGCTGGCCGAAAAAATTAAGCAAGACTTAAAAGCAAAAACTAAAATTGCTGACAGCGGTTTATTTAGGCAAAAGAAAAAAATGGATCTGCAAAAAACTTGCTGGTTGGATGGTACTACTTTCACTATTATTATGAAGATATACTTAAGATAAACCGAGCTTGAATGCAATTCAGCTTTTTAAACTATTTTAAAGCTACTAACCCTTTAAACTTAAATTGTGTTTGGAAAAGAGAATTAAGTTCTCCGCACGATTGTTAATATCTAATACTGATAGGTTATTTACAAGAAATTGTGATTTTTTATAGTCCTGAAATACGGTTTCTTTTGAAAACTCTTATAAAATACTTGCTTTTTCCTGTTATTACCGTGTAGGCTATCTTTCAGTTCCGTTTGTCTTCATAATTTTGAATCCCATTACAAGAAATTAATTTGGTCGCTAATTCGCTGTGATTTAGATTTCAAAAACTTCTCTCTTGCTTTGTAAACAGCTGCTTTGCCAGGAGCTTTTTGTGACGCTCCCATTCGATTCGTGGTTCTATCGCATCGAATGATGCGAGAGTGATCAAGACTTTGTGTGTCCATTGCAAACTTTCCAATTTCGCAAAACAGAGCACTGTTAAGTGCATTATGGAAAGCTTCTAATACAGCAATTGCACTACCAATAAGTACTTTCAAAACTTTTTCATAAATGTTTTTTTTGCTTGGTAGATTCTTTCCTAAAACACATTTTTCATGTGCAATGTGGAAAAGCGAAATAATCTGGAGCAGATGATTTTCTCTAAATTTTACAATTTGTATATATTCTCCTCAAAAAAGTCAACAAACGCTTTGCAACATAATGTAATGCACTCCACTCATTGAATAGCTCAATAGTGCGAATCAGTGCTCGCGCAGTCCAGGGGCGCTTTTGGCAGAGGGGAGAGCAAAAGGGGCTTTCCTTTTTGATATGTGGAAAATTACCTCATATGTACGTACCACTTACCACACATATGTAGCTTAAAAGAAATTGCAAGTTGTGCGCAAATTACATTCAAGTGCCTGGGTTACGCATAAAAGAAGTCAAGATGAGAACTCAGGCCCAACCACTATTGTAGGTTCGTGTCAGTAAAGTCACATAGCCTAAGTAAAATTGTGATAATTGAGGCAAGAAATCAAAATTTTTTGCCTTATTATGGTCTTCAGTCTTTTTGTCTCCTCTTAAATCAGCTGGTATGTTAAAGGAAAATCTTGCGTCATTGGAACTGTAAATTTAGCTTTTTTCAAAAACTATTTCTTTTACCGAGATCCATATACAACTATTTTCAAGTAGAAAAACAAAAAATTTGCACTGCTGTGATTAGTATTATTTTCCTAAAAGTACTTCATTTTCAAACAAAAATTGCAATTTACAAACTATGCCGTAATTTCTTTACATAAGCTCGTATCAAATACCGGCATAAAATGCAGTATAAAATTAAGTCATCCAATGATTACGCTACAACAAAAATGTATCACCTCGAATAAAACTATCAATCAAATTATTACAATTTTAATCAAACTTTCTTTTTTAGAGATAAAATTTTTGTGAAAAAGTTTGCCTAAATTTTTCTAAGCACGACCCATGCTTATGATGTTTGCAGAAAGAAAAATGTCGTCATTATGCCCTCACAGTTGTAATTAGATCGTTTTCTAAAAATTCTGGTTGCTTGTCTGGTGTAGTCAATTGCAAAACAGAATTTCACATTCAATTAAATTGCATTAAAAAACGCCGTATTGTGGGAGCTTGGAGCTGTGTATTCCGTTGAAATCAAATCCCTCTCTTCGCTTCACATCTTGCATTACCTCACTTGATTATTGGCAGAAGCCGAAAATATTCTAAATGTGGTAACCTCAAACCAATTTATGAGCAGGATCTCAGAAAAAAATTTTTAATGTCCCAGGAAGAAGTGATTCGCTTCACGTTTCAATCATTCGTTTAGCTTTGAAAGATTCGTTGGCTCTACTTTGAAATGGCTAAGCTCAAGTCTTCTCCCTTCTCTGTGTTATGGTAAGGGACAATTTCATGCCTTTCTTAGAATTCCCCTTAAATCTTTTAGCGATATTCTGTTGGCACGCGCAAAACTTTTAGCTCATATTTCATTTTCTATTTAACCTTCGTCAAACGAGACATGTTTTCTGCGAATAAAGAAAGAATCATTATTGCGTATTTTCTCTCATTCTTATATCAACGACCCATAGCAAGACCTCACCTAAAACTGTGGGAAAGCAGACGAGCTGAATATTTTTTGAGACCTATTTCTTCACGGTTCATCACAGTCTAGCACAGTTAACAACCGATTTGTAAAATGATCTAAGAATTAATATTTTCAAAGTTATATCATTGCTAATAATATAACAATAAAATTAAAATTTTGGATTAATATAATATTTCTACGGTCGTATATGAAAAGCGCTTTACCAAAAAAAAGTTTACATGTGGCATTGTTTCAAGTTTTATGTTTTGAAAGCAATGCCAAAAAAGATTTATGTTTTGAAAGTTTGACAAAGGTGAACTTCAAGGAGAGTTTTCACTGAAATAGCGTATTTCAAAAATAAATAAAGATATGAATATTAATTTTACAAATTATCAAATTAATCTGGGAAATTAGCTTCAACCAAAATAGCTACACGTGTGATATTTCGGTCTTCATATAGCGTGTCAAGAAATTTAAGTTAAAATGAATATTTTTCATTTGGGCATATTTACTCTAGCAACTAGCGTGAATTAAAATCATATTTGCATTCAAGGAATTTTGCTTTCGATGAGAGATTTAAAGTTTAAACATTAAGAGAAGGGCTTGATTTTTGTTGCTGTGCTTAAAGCAGGATTTACGCCATGGGACACAGGGAATATTTCCGATTTTGTGCTGGCAGTTTAGCTGTGAATCTAAAAAGTGCAAAAGTTTTAAAGTGTAGTTTTCCTTCAAAAGTTGACAGCAAGCCATCACATGAATCTTAATCAGTTACCAGATACGGTTAATCAGTGGGTTTCGATTAAGACCATTTATCTTCGTCTTGCACTAGCTTCTAAATAAAAGCTTTTGTGATCCTGTGAAAACAAACGCTTAATGCAGAACCTATTTTTGGCTTTTTTAGTTAAGCTTCATCAACTTCCATAAATATTGGAACAAATAGACCTCGAAGTGAGAATTGTAAATAGGGTTGCCAATTACAAATCACTCACTCAAACGCATCATGTCTTGCAAGCTGTCAAGATTGTAACAAAGCCCCATATCAGTTAGCAGTGAGTTAATGCTACATCTAAAACAAGTTGACAAACGGCAATTATCTGAGAGAAATTATTAGAGTTCGAGCTTCTAAACCGGTAGTTTTTTTCTGACATTTGATAGCTGGAACTGGCCTGTGAATGTTTCTGCCAATCAGCCGGAACGGGGTCCAAACAATTCTGACCCGAGTTAAGAATAGGCGACAATCCGCTCTATTGTATAAACAGCAACTTCTTCAGTTCACAGCTAATCTAATTAAGTGTCTCAAATTTTTTGCTACCAAATTACTTTAGCAATTTTTTAACTCTTAAAACGTGCAAAAGTTCTTGTGAATGGGTTCAGAATTTCTAATAAAAGAATAACCTCGGTACCAAGAGAATAAGGATGCATTTGCACTTTCCCACGAGCATTTTCTTGTTACCAATCCGTTTAAGGATGGTGAGGTTTGAAGCGACCACAATGTGGCATTAACAAATTTTAATTGCGGTTGTGATAGGAATGGGATAAGTTCTTTAATTTCACGGTTAGGCCTAGTTTGGAGCAAGCAAAGCGTCCGCACCAAGCTTCCGCACCCCTGATGTTTTTGCAAATCAACCCTCTTCCTTTTTGAAAGTGGTGCGTACGGTGTCTAAAACAGCATTGTTTGATATTTGACATTACGGCACAGTGCGGTGATCTTTTACTCCAGGCTACTCTGAAGCAAGAATTATTGAGTATTTAAAAACCTAAAGGTATTTGTGAGCAATGGTTGTTGTTTACTTTTTACTTAAACACAAAATGCTGCTGAAAAATAGGAAAGATTTTCACACATGTGTGCCACCCTTTAATACTCGTTACTTGACCTTTACAAGATAGATGCATCAAACCACAAAGATAAGCTTACCATTTATATTTGCATCTTTGGGAACAATATCACATTTTGAATTTCTAAAGACTGCGTACTAGGCATAGGATGGAATGGAAGACGTTTTTTCCATCCTCCATCCTGGCATTTTCTTCTGTTCCATTTCCATTCCGTAGAAGAAATCTTCCATTCCATCCCAAAATTCCTTTTCGTCTTCCATTCCATTTTTCATCTACACATTTATGTTATCTATCCCAGAAGTACTGATCACAATAGCTTAAAATGTAATCCCATTTTTTCGATATGCGAATTACCAGCTTGTATTTGCTCGTATATGTATTGTCTAGTGCTGCTTGCCATTTGGTTTACACTTAAGAATAAGGTAGCTTCATGAGACAAGTCTAAAAACAATTTCGGTTGGTCTAAAAAGACATTATAAAATCTGCAACTTGTTTTGGTAAGTAGCAAACAATACCGTAACAAAGAAGTAACAGACTTAAATTTAAATTTTGTAATTGCCAAGCAAAATTTGTCCACCAGAGATGTTTTTACTCGTTTGTCTACCAAAAGCAAAAGTTCAAAAGCTCTTGTTTTCATTGGAAGACGTAATCTAGGTGTTTTTCGGACTCTTCAGTGTCTTCACCTGGCAAAAAAGTGTGTAGCGATGCAGCGCAGGTTAACCGTCTGAACTGCAGTAAAATTACCGATGCGCAAAATAATACAAGGTGTTGTTAACAAGTGACAACAGTCGGCGATCGCTTTGGTTCAAAACAAAAGTAAATGTATTGTTTCAATGCAAGCAAAGAAACTATATGAAAACTTTTATGCGATTTTGTTTCGCGAGGTTTGTATGTCGTGGTAAAAAGTTGTATGATGGAAACGAGATGGAATGATGCAATACCGTCTTCCACTCCATCATCCAAATTTTCCATTCCTTTCCATCCTTGGCATCTTCCATCTTTCATGACAAAATGTGTCTTCCATTCGCTGATTAAATATCCCACAAATACAGAAGTTCGATTTTGTAGATTGGTGCAATCACAGTGGTCACTGGACAGTACAAAAGAAATCCCAATAGAATTCAAAAGCTTCTTCTTTTCCTGGAAGTGAAGGGGGTGATATCACCCGGGCTTATAGCTCTTGAATGAGACTTCTGTTTGTAAGTCTTGTTTCAGTTTCGAAGATTTTTTGTATTGATATTTTTATAAGTTACTTGCCGGCTCCGCCGACGTCGCCTGCATGGTCCCCATTAGTAATGTTGAGGTTAACAATATCAGTTCATTAGATGTGAAAACAGCAATAAAAGGTTAATATTTTTTGACAAAGCCAAATCTCGCTGCGAAACAAAACTAACGTTTTTTGAAACGCCTGTGATCGAAAAAACATTATGATGGGGTTGCACACCGCCATTATATGTCTCCCAAGTTTATCGAGTATCTGGCAACGTCTTCTTTGCCCTGTTTTCACGATAGGCATCCTTAAACTTAAGGTTTTATCCATTTAATTCAGCAAGAGCTTAAAAGCATGTGAAAGTCGTGGGTCGGCGCCAAGGTGATTGATATGTATTTTCAAGATAAAGCTGTTAAATTAGCCTATTAGGCCCGCTACTTACAACTTTTTCGTTACTGTAGGCGAATTTGATGAACAAACCCTTCTCGCTGCGCGCATGTTGCTTGGTCCTGGCATAAACGCCGCCAGGCTAAGAATAAACTGACCCAAAGTAAAGCACTTACAGTGAAGTAACTACAATAGCAGGGTCCCCTTTATCAATGTCAAGGTTAAGAATATAGATTTAGCCGACTTCATCCAATTGATATTTTTCAGAACAGTAATAAAATGCTAATGTGTTGTTGACATAGCCAATTCTCATTTCAAAATCAAAAGTTGGGTTTCTTTACAATAAATCGATCAAGCCTAAAAAGCACTATGGGGGTTGCGCATAGCATCTAGATTTCTCCCAAAGATTCTGGAGTTCTTGGTTACGTCGTGCTTACCTTGTTTGGTACTTAGAAACAGGACTTGGCCACAATTAAAACAGCCAACGATTTCAAAAAGTTTTACCGGTATTCCTTCATTTTGCATGGAAGTGCATGGAAGCATTAGTTGTAGGGTAGGAGGTGCCAAGGTGGTTGATATGTATTTTCAGAAATAACTTATTAAAAATTAGTACCACTACTTAAGACTTTTTTGTAATAGTATGCCTATTTGTAGGGCCTAAAGCCTAGACCTATTCTTTACCGGGCTCAAATAGTGAAGCTGCTCACCCAGTATGCCGTAAAAGGCGACTATTGGGTACCCACCTATCAATGGCATTCTACCTTATACGTGGTTGGACTACCTGTCAATATTTTGTATTCATGACTGATTCGAAATGGACTGCCGCTTTTCCCCTAGCCTAATTTAATTAGGCTTGCGGCATGAATCTAAAAAATTGTTTCATACCATGCCTCACCCCAAGGAAGAGGAAGGGTAACCACAACAACAACCCAAAGCTTGTAGCTGCGCGCGTGTTGCTTGGTCCTGGCATATATGCAGTCATGGAAAGAGCAAACTAACCTGAAATGAAACGCTCACCATTAAGTTATTGCTGTTCCAAAGCCCCCATCAGTTATGTCGAGGTTAGGAATCAACCGGCTAACCGGCTTCACCCAACAAGGACACGAATGCTTCAACGTTTAGATGATATGTAGCTCGACACAAATATTTTGTTGCAAAAGACAAAAACAAAACCATCTTTACCACCCTCTTTTTGTTGGGAAATCACCAAGTTTCTTACTTGGAACAGACTACATTTAAAAATTTTTGGAGACTCTATTTCTAAATGAATGTTTTTGAATATTTAGATAGGTAACACCAAAGAACCGTGCTTTTGAAGAAGAATAGTCAAATGTACTAAAGGACTTAGTTTTTCTAGAAACTGCATTTTGTGAAGCTCAGGCACCAAAATTTTGTGTCGTTTTTAGTCTTCATTTTGATGAATCTTTTTGAAAATTTGGATAAACAAATGCCAAAAAATCAGTCTTGCGAGGGAAAATAGTCAAAACGTAGCAAAGAACTAAGTTTGTCTAAAAGTTGCAAGTTTGTTAGGTTTAGTAGGAAAATTGGAAAAAGTAACCTAAAAATGGAAAATGATGTATGGCAACTAATTTTTGATCAGCCATTATAAACTAATCCTTAGCCCTAACTAATTAGAGACACATATTGCTCTAAAGCAAATTTTCTAAGCCTTCAAACGACACTAATTGTTAGTACCATATCACAGCCTTTGTTTATTAAAATTATTTGTTTTTACTCAGCAGACCACTTTTTTTGAAAGAGGGGGAAAAGTTACACTACAGGTCTCAAAATTCAATGTTTTTTAAAACAAATAGTAAAGATACTTATCATATATTAACGCAATTGCTTTGAAATAACTTTCAGTTTGTTCAAACAATTTTGAAAATCGGTTGAGAAAAGGGGTGAGAAATCAGTTTTTAATGAGGTAATTATGTAAAAATTTTGAAAGTTTTGAAAAAAAATGATCACATCGTGATCTGTGGTTGCGAAAATGTTGATCGCATCAGACAAACATAGGACGAGTTTGAAGCGTGCAGGAACAAAGAAAAAAGCATGCTTAGAAGGTTTAAAATGCTTAAAAAAGTATCTGTTATCGCATCGTCAATTGAACTTTGTTGCTGTAGAGTTATTTCTATGGAAAGCATCTTGTTAATATCTGCCAAAAAAGCTATTAATCGCGTTTGTATGGTCAGTAGTTTTTACGAAAATGCAGAAAACGAATTGTGCAATCAAGCCTTAACTGTGGTGTCATTCTAAATCCCAAAAGAATGAAATTGTTATTAATTTGCTAGGTTGGAAGCTGCCTCTGGTTTGAGGAAAAAATCGTTTTTCTCTGTCAAAAAAGGCAAATTAAAAAGTATCTATGATTATGAAGTCACAAACCCCTTATGACACTCATCCGGCAATGGTGATCAATCGCGCCACGTTTAATGTTTACACGTCTAGGAATTTCGGAGGAATTAAAACACACACACGCGCGCGAGCTCACCGAATTGCAATTTATAAAACAGAGAAGATCTTTTCAAGACCCGAATCTCGGCTGCATGACTACCCACGGCTTTACCTGTTATTTTCAATTACGGACGTCTTTCAATACTTTGAAGTATAACAATTCTTCACGTTGTCGTCGTCAAGATATCCATGGTCAGAAATAAGACCACTGAGCGAAAATAAAGGAAACTGATAAGTCATGTGGCTTTTTCTGTGAGGGCGCTCTAAAGTTGTTATTTTAACAACCAAAGTATTCCAAAAGTTTGTTGAATAAAATATTTTTTGTCAGGACGATTGATTGGTTCGGCCCGTTGAGAATGTTTCTCTAATTATGTTGATAGCATTTCAAACATGAACAAAGACAACTTTTTTTTAAATAATGTACAATACTGCCCGTATTTTGTATTGCCCTCCCGGGCTACCAGTCAGTTATGTCAAGTTACCGATTCGATTCAGATATCGATTCAGCTGGTTGCATCAGCTTCACTGAAGTAACGTTTCTCAGAGCAATAACGAAAAGTTGGTAGAAATAGAAGCCACGCCCCCATGCCCCTAATTCCGATCATCAGGCCAATAGTTTAAGTAAGACTGGTTTTACTCACAAACAGGGAATTATTTCACATATTCTATCATTTCCTTCGAATAAATATAGGGGCACAAAGTCAAAGTTTTGGGTGGGAGCCATAATGTTTTTGTTTTACGATTACAGATATAAGTTATTTGGCGTTAGGCTACGCTTATTTCACGTCTTGGTACGTTCTTCTCGTAATGATATCAGTGACACCAACTTTCTTGGCTGTGTCCATGTGCTTTGGTTTCCAAATAGAGCAAAAATGGTTATATCTCAGTGGCGGATCCAGGGAATGTGGGGGAGATGCATTTCGCCACCAGCCTAGTCTTGGTTTCGTGAACTTATTTGTTTGCATTGGTCTTGAAAAACAACTTTATTCAAAAAATTGGACTTCGAAAAAGTTTATCTCCAAAAAAGAGGTCTTCACCTCCAACAATAATGTGTTAATTTTGATTTCTCAGCCTCCCCAACAAACGTTTTTGGATTCGCTTCTGCTGTACTTCTTGCATCTGATTACCCAGTTAGTGTTATAAACCTTTTCCAAGAAAAAATATCCCTCAATAGGTGCGATTTTATATTTGTTGACTATGATTTCACACAGTGATTTAGATCCACTGACCTATTTTTTCTATTAATTTTTCGAAGTCTTTAAATTTCATAAACTTTGTCTCAAGGCCCATTGGAATGAGTTTGACCACAACAGCTTGTGTCAAACTCAATCGCCTGCCTACTGGCATTGGGCGTTTCGTTTCGTCCATGCACAAATGGGGTCTTGATTCTTCAGCAAAATGCGAGTGTGGCGCTAGTGAACAAACTGCAGACCACATTATTTTAACATTCCCACACATTGGGCACCTCGAGGAATAATGGGTCTGAGAGTTTTGAATGAGAAAACAAGGTGTTGGCTCAACTCCGTCACTGCTAGCATCTAATCCAGGCAACTCAGCAGGCTGGGGTGGTAAAAGGATAAACCTTTGGTCCTCATCCTTTTCTTGAGTCTGACCTGGATCGTAGATACCCTGCCATACGACGAAGAAGAAGATAAACTTTGCCCATAATGCCGACCACCCGACTAACAAATAAAGTGTGTGCCACTGGCACTGGAAATTTTTTTAACTGAGCAGGGGTCAAAATTCTTGTAAAAAGGTATTTTTATGTTGAAAAGCCACTCTTAAGATGCAAAATTTAGGAACCATACAGCAATTTTTATTGTTTGGCGGCAGTACTTCAGTTTGCCTAGGACCGACCGGTTTCTTAGGAAGGTTTTGTTTTGCTAATCTGGTATTTGGGATTGCGATAAATTTTTCGGCCATTGTCAACCCCAATAAACAGAAAATATCAGAAGAAAGGCAGCCTTAGAAATAATGTTTGCGGATGACGTTCTGCTGTGCAATAAAACAGACAGGAAGCTAAAGAGAAACTTGAGGTTCAGAGGAAGGTTGTGAAAGAAAGAGGCATGAAGATCTGCAGAAAGAAGACGGAGTAATTGGGTGCTGGTGGAAGAGATTCACAAGAAAAAAGTATGAAACTGCAAAACATTGAGATCCAAGGTTACGCTATTCAATTTCCTGGAATTTGCTGTACAAGAAGATGGTGGCCCGGTGTTGAAGTTGGAGGAAAGATGGAAGCTGGATGCTATGCTTGGAAAAGGGAACTGGCGTACTCTGTGACAAAAAGCTACCGAATTGGGTGAAAAGCCGACTCTACACTACAATGGTGCGCCCAGGAATGACGTACGGAATGGAAGAGGTATTACTAACCATGAAACGAGCAATCACTGGAAGTGGCAAAGATGATAACGCTTCGACTCTTTTTTGGCTTGACAAAACGCAATAAATCCGAAATGAATTGGTGAGAAAAGAGTTTTGCATGGCAAGCTCAAAGAAGCACGACTAAGACGGAAGGGCCAAGAAAAGAAACATCCTATGTTGGCAAGGTGGTTCAACAACTACATGTGGAAAAGAAGAAGATCAAAAAAATATGGGAGGATTGCCTTAAGGAGGGTATGCAAATTGTGGGATTGAAAGAGGGTGTCGCACAAGATCGAGTGCTATTGAGAAGAAGAATCTGCACCGTTTTTGGCAGATGAAATAGCGCCTTACCTGCCTCCCCTAACCGCACGTCCCTGCCCGCTGTGCCCGGTCCTGAAAAATATCATAAAGCTGGGGGAGCAATTGCTTCCGGAACCCCTGACTGTGCTGACTAACAAACAGCAAATAATTTTGCAAACTTTAATTCGTTCATTTGATTACGAGTAAAGAAGCATGAACTCAAAGTTGAGGAAAAATTCTGAAGTGATTGTGTATTTACAGAAATTAAGCCGTGAAGCAATTAGCCTACTACTTATAACTTTTTCGCAATTGTTGGCCTAGTTGTAAAACTGAAAGCCTCTGGCTGCTCTTATGCAGCCTGCTACCGGCATAAATGCGGTCAGTGGACGGCGAATTGACCTGAAGCTCAAAGTTCAGTATCTACTTTCAGTTTTTAAAATCAATTAAGTTAATGGCTTAAAAGGATAAATTATCAACCAGCTTTTTGCGTCAAAAAGAGGTTAACTTTTCTAAATCCCGCAAGATTTCAGATTACAACTCGACGTTTTGTTCCACTTTGCTACTCGCGATAAAAATGTCTTAGGGCAGGGGTGGCCAACCGTGGCGCATTGCGCCAAATTTGGCGCATTGCATGTTTAGAGGTGGCGCATTCCAGGTTTAAGATTTTTCGGGCAATTTGGGTAAGTGTCCTTTCATCTGGCCGAAAAATTTGTCACTCCAATAACATCTCCAAAAAAAAAAAGTCCGCACTTGGTTGGCCTCACGTTTGGTGGCATATTTAAGCCAAAAGTGATGGAAAAGGTGCAGCGAAACAGGGGATGAACTTTTTTTTTTTTTTGGAGATCACCGCTGAATATGGCCTTGTTTTGACTTTAAAGTATAAATATATTACTACACGTTTGAGAGCAATGAAAAGCTATGAATATTTGTGTGGCGCATCTTCAAATGAATGCTTGTGTGGCGAAAAATTTTGGCGCATGGACTGAAAAGGTTGGCCACCCCTGCCCTACATTTATGGCGCATCCGACACGGGTTGGTAGAAGAGTTGGCGCTTTGCATAAAAAGCTTGGCCACCCCTGTCTTAGGGGTTCAGAGTAATCAGGCGCGCGACATGATAGTAGTACAAAGCTATTCTAACGTGCAGTGCACCTACAGTGTAGGTATTACAATTTCATACTTGCCATTGCGTTACTTCAAAATCAGATTTAAACCGGTACGTTTGTGCTGTAATAAGTCATTGTACTTTAACAGTCAGCATATCAGTAATAGGTTTTATTACTCACGTTTGCTTTCAAAATGACAAGGGATAAAAGGCATAGCTACTGCCTGCTGCTGTTTTTGCTACAGTAGTAAGCATTAAATCGTCTCTTATGATAATGACAAACGCTACTTTTTTGAAGCGTTTAACAAAAATAAAGAAAAAAGCAAGCTTAAAAAATGCATAAGTGCTTAATTGCTTGATGCATCGTCCTCAAAGCTTAAATTGTTAGAGAAATACTTTTATCGGAAGCACCTTGTAAATATCTCCCGAACAGGTTTGAACTGCATTTCTGCGATCAGTAATCGTAAAGTAAATGAAGAAAGCAAAGTGTACAATCAATTGCTAATTATGCCTTTATCTTAGATCCCAATTTGGTGCAATTTTTTGAAGTTGGTGAGTTATCTTTTGCGTAATTAAAAACCCGCTCTCCTCCGTTTTTAAATGTAAATTGGAAAAATTCAACGTCAATTATGACGTCATTGTAATGGAACAATCCTATTATGACACTTGCCATGGAGCGGTGATCAATCTCGCCAGGTTTCATGCTGTGTACCCCTAGTAGTTTCGGAGTAGTTGAAACACAAACACAAGCAGAATTACGCTTTATAATATAGACCAGGAGTGGCCAAACCGATGCTCTTCTGACTCATGCTGTTTTTGTGTGCATGGAGGAAGGCGGCCCATGAGAAATTTTGTCTTTGAAAACAACGACTTCCGAAAAAAAAGTCATCTCCCTCTATTTTGTTGGAAAATGTGTGTAATCGAACTTGGAATTGCGTAACAACCCTTTCAATGATGGCTTCCATCGATTTTAGCTCTTTAGTACGGCAAGTGCGGCCACCTCTGGCATAGCTAACGTTTTAACAGTTGTTTCCAGTATCTCATTGCTAAAGCTCGTTCATTTGTTACAGTCAACTTCTAATGTTACCTTTCTGCTACAAGTTATAAATTACCTAAAGTTTCCGAATGTTAACGAGAGATTTACTGCAAACAAATCCATGAATTACGACTTCAAAAAGTTGGAGTAAATAACAAATTGAAAGAGGAAGATTCAAGTCAGTGCCGGGCTCAATTAGTAACGATAAAGATGCCGAACGATTAGTTGACCTGCAATCAGTTATTTTTAATAATGGTTTTAGCCTTGCCAAGTTTCTAGTATCTTTTTAAAACTATTCTTGGCCCTTTGACCAGATACAGTTACGTTTACGCTTCACCTGCACAGAAATTAATCATAATGATGAAATTCTTGTCAAGCTTCTGTTTACGGAGAAGCAAGTCTTATGCTCTCGCCAAATGAGCAAAAAAGCAGCTTAATTTGGTTTCCTTTTACAAGAATTTGTAATAGTTTTTCCCCTGAACACACACACACACACACACATACAATGCTGATAAAATTAATTAAGGAATCCAATTACAACATTTTCTACTGTTTGAATAGCTCAATGATGCTGACGGTTTTCAGCGTCAAGCCACCTGAAACCGTTCTATACGAGTAGTTTTTGTTTCCAGTGTCATCAAAATTTTCTTGCTTCATCTCCCTAAACCTAGCGACAAAAACATAATAAGTGCTTTTTTTCAACACTCGAAACATGCTTTAACACAGGAGGTCTTTTATTCGATATCGCTAGTTTGACGGATTTGAAAATTCACATTTGACATCACAAAAATTGCCATGAAATTTGTTTAAACAGAAGCTAAACTGCAAAAACTTTCTAAATATGCTATTGGGCTCATCAAAACCTTTAAGACAATGACTTTAAACCGTTCTCATAAGTTATTCAGTATACTTGGGCGAGATTGGAGTCTTCATCGGTGTTGTCTTTCGTTTTATTGACAGTATGCGCCAAATTTTATCATGTTCTAGGGTACCTAATAGACTTGAAAAAAATGAAAAACGATAACGATGGCTTATTTAATTCACGGAGTACAAGAAGAACGGACAGTTTGGAATATTGCGAAGAGTCTTTGAGTCAGTAGCAACGTAGCCTCAGTGACAAAATAGATAGTGTTATGCTGTCCAAAAAAGTACAGTTAGGTGTAACTCAAAAATATATGTCGATGGATAATAGTCTAACTTTTAAAGAATTATTTAAACTTTCCCGTTGTTTGTTATCTCTGAGTTAATCCACTTCAATCCGGATTGTAAAGAAGCTATTGTTTTCGAAAATTGTCCTTCCCCGGCAGCTACAGTCTTTTTAATAGATGAGAGATGTGCATCCAATATCAAGGTTAGCAAAAGTTACTTCTGATTCATTCTTCGTCTCCTAAGCTCAAGTGGGAGACGGAGGATGAATCAGAATAGCCTTAGCAATTAATTTATAGCCACTAACTCCGTGCGATTGAAATTTTACCACATGATTTTATAAATTTAAAAAGTGGTTTGAGAAATTATTGGAATGATGGACTTGTTGGGCATCTGCAAATGTTCTTAATATATCGATTTCCCACCTCTGCTACTTGGTTGAAAGAGGATTGTGCAATGCAAAGCCAAAGTGCGAACAAACAAACAATTGGCGCGATGAAGATCTTGTTGGGGAACGGAGGGTTGGAAGAGATTGAGAACTGTCTGAGTCAAGTACTCAGAAATCCCATGGTGGGATTTTTCTACCCAAGCTAAAACAATAATTTTCAAGGATTTTGTGATGGATCACTCTTCTCCATTTCGACCCCTCTAATCAAATGGATGCAAGTGTTTTTGCCTTGAACAATTATGGCGTTGTGAGTTATGCAAGTAAGCAAGCGATAAGTTTTCCAGTAAAATCTTGATGGCTGCCATTATAAAACCTCATTTATAATTTAAATATTTGTGGTAGAAAATAACGAGTGCAAAGGCAATTGAACGGTTGTTGTCAAATTCCAACGCTACCGCTTAACAATATAATGCCAAAATATCTGGTTGACTTACTAAGGTTGTTGGCCATTCTACCGACATTCTCTGTCATTGGCGTGTACCTACTTGCGCTCTTCCAAGTGTACTTGCACTGCCTTTTTCGATAAAAGCCCCAAAAATATTCAGCGTCCAAAGTTCTCAGGAATATTTGATAATAAAAGCAAGCCTACTGTAAGCGTTTCAAGTAAGACTTATATAGGGAGAAAAAACAGAGAGTATTGATGACTGCTCCTCCAGAACCTCCGAGACCTTTCCAATTTTCCTTTTTGCTGGTTCACCCTCCTCAAAAAAAGTTTTCAAGGCAAAAAAACTTGCTTCATTTCTTTCTCTCAAAAGGTTGTGGATGTCTACAACACGGTAAGGTTTCAAGGCTTAAACTCTATCAATAAAGTCGCCTACGAACTCAGACAACTTGAAGAAAGTGATGAATTGGAAAAGAACGTTTTCTTTCTGCTAATTTCGAATTCAGTTTGGTAGAAATCCAAAACTGTAAAATAAATAGGTATAATATGTTAAAGTAGTATTTTTAATACTGAAAATTCAACCAGATACAGAAAAAGTAGTAGGTGCAGTGGCCGGAAACCGCATAACAATTTGAAAAGCCTTTCTGCAAAATATTAGCTAGAACAAATGGTTAAGATACTAATCATTACTCTGTAAACCGTAGACTGCTTTACTCTTTTTCATGCAATAGGCCTTATAAGCTTAAAATCAATTTCTAATTCGCTTAACAAAACATGATTCTGAGCGGGTGAAACGTTTGCGGAGCAACGGCTTCGGATTTGACTTCCCGAAAAAAATTGAAGTGAAAATTCAAAACAATTCTTTCAAACTAATGAAGAGCGAAGCGTTCATCATTTACGACATCAATAATTGATTTCTGCAAACAGCAGCTCCAAAGTTGAACCTCATTAAAAGCGCTTATCTTCTTAGCTACCTTTCTTGAGCATGTTGACTTTGAACGCCACTTGTTTTGCCATTGGCTTGAGCACTTGCGCTTGTCAATAGTTCAATAGACTTCTAGCAGTTAAATTCTAAAGAAGATCAAGTTACACCAATAAAAATAGACTTAATATTATTACGTCATAAGTCAAGTTAAAGCTACTTGATCGAAACTGCATTGGTTCTTAGCAAGAGCAACTATGAATTTATGATCACTAAATACATCTACGCTTCTTAGGTCAATCAACGGTTGCAAGTTCATTTGCCATAAACAACAACTTAATTTTTTTCTGGACGAAAGCACGAATAACAAAACATTTTTAGGTTTTAGAAATATCAAAAGAAAATTTAGGTGCGCATTGACCAAACTCATCACTAAATGTGCCATGGGGTGCTGCCTCTTGTGAAGCACGAATCAGTGTTCCTAGATGCAACCAAAGGAACCCTAAATACATCGTTTGCTGATCTTCACCTATTCTGTTTAGAATAAAGCTCTTCAAGCATCAGACTAAATGTAACGTAGGGTTGGTCGACAAACTGGCAAGAACTTTAAGTTTTTTGCATTAAAGACGCCACATTTATTTCGCAACTATTAAGTAGTCGGTTGCTTGGTCGAGTGGCTTGTAGTGTTATTCATGGTAGTAATGATCGTAAATTTGATTCCCGGGATCGTTTTTTTGCTATGTCTTTTCAGCAAGCACTTGGCACCATTTCTTTTACTTGGTTGCACCGCTTGTTAGAGAAAGGTAGGCGAACAAAATGGTGATTCCGAAACGAGTTTGAATGCGACGATATTTTATTATATCCGAAATAAGTTCGCCAATCCCAGACCCAAGAATAAAATTGTTTAAGTAAATCTAAGGCGCGGTTCGCTACAACCCATTCAACAATTTTTTGGTAACAGCTAAAAACATAGCAGCAGAATCTATTTCGTGGATGACAACACCATTTATGTGACCGCAGCAATATGAATTTATTATATAAGAAAGCAGCAAAAGAGCTTGGTAGCATAAATGTCAACAAAACGAAACATACAGTTTTGCAAAAACAAAATGCCAAACCATTATACAATCGTTATGTCCCTGCACTTCGAGACAAAGTGTAAAAGTTAACTCAGCTTAATACGATTTTTGGCAAACCTTTCATGGAAAAAACACATGTTAATCCTCCAGCGAATGCTATGATTATCCTTCCGTGCCACCAAAAGAAACAAACCTTATCTCAACCGCTCTACTTTGCTCGCTATCTGTTTCTCCGCTATGTTCAATATTATCATGCTCGTGGTGCGTTGGCAATGAGACTTCGTAAATGCACTTCAGTAAATTTGCAAAAAAACTCAGATAAGCCTTAATCTCGAAAAAACCGACAAACTTTTATCAAAAGTATAAAACTTTTTAAAAATAGCGACGATTAAGTACAGATTTCACAAAGAGATAATTCCATCTGTGTTTGAAAACATCTTTAGCAAAAAAACCTTCAGCGAGATCAATTAAATTTTTAGCAGACTAATTCCAAAAACCTGAAGGCTGATTATCTTTCAAGACTTGATCAATGCTGTTGCACGACTCAAAAATCTCAATTGAAATTCCAACCAATATAAGAAACAAAATATCCTTTCCAAGATTTAAAAATTGTCTCACTAAATATCTCTTATTAAACCAATAAACAAGCTTAATTAAAAAACTTAACTGTTTGTATTATTTTCAGGTTTCTTTAGTTTTCAAAAAACAAGCCTCAATCCGATCATTGCAAAATTCACCTAATATTCCAAAATCAAATTTCAAAATTGAGAGCAAGTTTTCGTAATCACCATTATCACAACCTTACTTGACTTTTTTTCTGATAGTTTTTTATCAACTGAGTATAGGGAAGCAGTCATAACTCAGCATGGCCTGTATGTGGAGGCGTTCACGTTGTCGTTCTGTCTCTCGTTTTGCACTTAGTCGTTTATGAAATGCTGCATTTTAATTCTCAGCAGGGCTTTTTTGATGCTTTTTTCTAATCACCTTTTAAGAGTAACCTGTCGGACTGCTACGGTTTTTATCAATGCTCGATGACATAGCCGACCTGGCAAAGTACCGTCAAGATGTTCCGAGCAACAAGCTAATTAAATCGTAAAGCTGAGCTACTAATTCTAAAAAGTCCATTTGCTTGTCCATCCACTGTAGATCGAGTGCAAAATCCTTTGACTAAAACCGTGTGGTCCAACTTAATTTTATAGCGGGTCATCAGATACTAAAAATTTATTCCGCGGGCCACGGTTTAAACTAAGAATGTGTTACCCCATACAAAGGTGTTCTCCAAAAAAAAAGGTTATCACCTACATTTGAGCAAATTTTCGATTAGCCATAGGAATTTATCGTAATTACGCTAATCACCGTAGTTATTCGCGGGCCAAAAAAATTAGTTCGTGGGTCAAAATTGGCCCGCGGGCCTGCTGGGCCAGTTGGACCACGCTGGACTAAAACACTTATTTGGAGAGACATCATTTTCAAGTTTCTTCAATTTTTTGGAAAACCCTCCCATGTGTTTATGCCGCTACTAAATGGACCGGCTGAGTTGACAAAATGTTTGCAGCAAAAGTTGCTTTATCGGAATCTTGAGAATACACCAGCCATGATCACGCAACAGTCTCTCCGTTGGATAAAACACGTTTGTGATGAGTAGAAGATAATCGCCTGCTTGCTGCGTTGTAGGGAAATTTGTTACAGCCCGGGGGTAATAAAAGGACCTTCCTTGACGATGTCAACTCACTGTACGTGAGATACAATGTTGGGCTATTCATTCTGGTCACTAAGAAGGGGATCATACAAAGGATGCGGAATTGATGGTGATGTATCAGCCGAATTTTCGGGATTTGTCGAACCAGTAACAAGGTGCTTTCTAATTCTGACGCGGACTCTGCTGCACATATTAAATGTCAGTTATCGTTATCAGGATCCGATAATGGTTGTGTAACATTATCTTCAGCATCTACTGTCGCAACGGAAAAAAATCGTGTTAATTTGATAAGTTTTTTGCTGCCCCTGAACAGCTGCCGCTTGTTTTCTTTTCTGTGCTCCATTTTTGTAGCGTTTTGTAATGCAGTACTTCCCACTAATCTGAAAGTAACCGAGCAACTAATTTCTACAAATCATGCACGTTTTAGAGATAGCAATGTTTCAGTATACCGGAAAGGAAAATCAGAGAATAACCTAGCCAACGACACAGCTAACGTACCGGTACTTCTGCAACATGTTGTTTAGCTTACCATACATACTGGTACATTCTATTTTCATTTTTCTAGACTATCTGCTTATTTTTGTCAACTGTTAGCTTTCCTGAAATTAAATTAATTTCTTTTCGAAATCATTCGAGTCGCCTTCGTTCACACGACCGAAATGAACTTTCACGTCTGTTTCAAAAGAAAAATCGCACCGAATTCAATTTCATTACGGCGCGCTAATGTGAACAAGTTCATTTCCCTTGTTCATACTCTTCATTGACCTCAGTTTTGCTGGCTTTGGTCGAATTCGTTTCTAATGTTAACGTAGCCGAAGTAACTGCAACCGCAGCTGTTGTTGCCTCACTCCAGAAACCACTCACTCATTACGAAATAAAGTGTATTAATGACATAAGTTAAAACAAGGAGAATAATTTTTAATGGCATTCACGTTTTAATGCTTTGCTTGTGTTCCAAACATGGTCGTTTAGATTACGATCAGTTCAGCTATCATTTTGAAAACACTATCGTTCCTCCGCCCTTAAAAAACTGTTATGTTAGAGGTCAACCTATAGTGTTGACGGTTTGAATCGGTCAGTATATCAGTATTTCTAAAAAAATTCTCGTTTTGACGCTTCGGCAGAGGGGGCCGGGCCGGGGAGTAATGGGGCGGTTCCGCTGGCCCCGATTAACAAACCACTATGAATTGTAATGTTTGTAAAGTTTCAGGAGAACGCTTTGTTGGTATTATCCGATGTTAGTTAAGGTTTGTGATACTCTTGCGCCGCTAGTGATACTTCTGTCTCGTTATTTGTTGTCCGCTGGCTGGATTCGAATCCACAGTCACGGAAATTTTTTTGTCAGTTATGCCAGAACGTTGTTGCGCTTCGCAGTTATCAGTGCTGCTGGCACAGAGCATTTATGCTATAAGCCTACAACTCAGCTGGGGAAATTGCCTTAAAGTACTTTTTTCCAAGTGCATAGCAACACTTCCCTCTTGAGGATCGAACTCACGATCAAAGTCTCAGCAAGCGGTGTTTCAATTCACTCGACCACGTTGCTGATAGAAAGAGCTCATCAGGCGCCAGAAGATGCCAATCATTGAACACAGTAAGGGTTCCAGCCTCCCCGCTCAGGTTATCCGGTCCCTAATTTTCTGTTTCATTTTAATGTTTGTTTTGAAGGATTAGTTTTTTCGTTTTTTCTGCAATGAAAATTTGTTTCCTGTTGTATTGGTTGAAAATGCCAATAAGTATAATCCCTTTCTTTTAAATATTCGGCTGCAATATTTGATCGATTTTTTTGTTTACTTATTTATTTGTACGAGCTCTAGCTCTGCTTGCAAGAGTTTTGTTAACCTATCCCATCACGATGGATATACCTAATAGAGATGTGGAAATCCCATTCAGCGCGTTTCCCAAAGACAAACAAGCGAACTTGCCAGTTTTTCTCCACAATATTACTTTCTTGCTGAGCGCTGAGCAGGTAAGCTGTGAATAACATTTTTTAAAGTCTGTTGGTGTAAGTCGACACGGGAATTTGAATCTACACTACCGATCGCGAAGAGGGTGCTTGTTATGAAATGTTTTTCTTGTTATGAAATTTGTATTAGTAGCTGAAATGAAGGCACAATGTTTGGAAGCAAATTTTTTATTATTTTTTCCAAAAAAAATTTTTGAAAAAATCCTAAAAAATTATCCTGAGTTAACTCGTTCATGTTGAAAAAAGGTAATAAAACGAATTGTAGACAAATACATATAAAAAATCGGCAGCCCGTAATAACTCGGGATAATTTTTTGAAGACCCTATAGGCTATCCCGAGTTAACTCGGAATAATTTCTTAAGTGGTTAAATAATATTTTATTCGGATTTAACTAAAGATTGCATATTGAAAGCCAAAATCAGCTTTAATGCACAAATTGCAATTAATTTGATAAAAAATCGCAATGTAGCTGGGTAAGTTTTTCCGAGCTACTTATTAGCAAGATACCGGTGGGGTTGGGAGTACCTCTTGAGTCCCAGAGGGCGTGATGGCAATTAAAGTCTCCCAGAATGAAGAGATTTCTGGAGGAGGAAAGAACGGAGGAAAAAAATGAGTCTGTTCTGCTATCTGTCGGAGAAGAGCAAATAGGGAGAGCATAAACATTAAGCAATGAGATCGAGGAGGGGTTGTGTAGTGAGATGTTGACCCCTTTATAATCAGAGTAGGGGTCATGCGAAGAAAGAGAGGAGGTAGAAAGTTCATAGAAAGATAAGCCTTGCCTGGCGAAAATGATGAGGCATCAGTAGAAAAAATACCAGACCTGGAGTGGGTGCAATCAGATCGCAGAGTACAGAATCCAGGGATCCGAAAAGAGGAAGACGAATTGAGTTTAGATCCCTGGGTACTAATAAGGTCAACGAGATGAGACGAAATAAAGTGTGGAAGTTCAGTGCACCTGGCTCGGAGACCCCCGGCATTCCATTGAAGAACCCTGAGGGAGTCAGGGGTTAAAGAGGAAGTAGAAGGTGTAGAGAGACAGCCTGGAGCATAAGGCGGTGGTGAGGGTGCAGAGGGAGGAGATACAAAGTGGGCGAAAAAATGAAAAGAGATATAAAGGCGAGGGTGGGGTTGAAGTGCTGTATTAGCAGACGGGGTCCAAATGGGCCAGATTAAATAGTGGAGGTATACAAGCTGGAGGGGTCCGAGGAGGAATTCACAGTGTTGGTAGGTGTGAGATCTCCAGCAAAGCACGGGCGCAGCAGGGGAAAAGTTCCAGGAGAAAATTCTGAATTAAGAGAAGGAGAATAGTGAGCACTTTAAATCGACCCATTTGGAGCAGGTGTAACATTGCACTGACCTACCCCGACTGGTCATATTTCCAGCGCACACTGAACAGAAAAAGACGGAGCCAAGGTTGGGATGAACGTTGCCGCTCATCAGGCGAGGGAGAAAAATGAGGAGACGAGAATGGGCAAGAGAAAGGCAGGAGAAGAGAGAAGATAGGCGGCCGATTTTAAAAAAGCCGCGTGCTGCCCTTCTGCGGTCGTTCAAAAGGCAGCACGGCAAAAAAACGGTTTGTGCAAGGGGAGTGCCCGGGGTAACCGGGACCCTCGGGAAGGCCATCAGCCATTTCGACTCAACTCAAACGGGGTCGAGAACCGCACTACCATGTTGAGGCGACTGTTGATTGGTGCAGGCTTAACGGCTTGGTGATTTATATTTCCACGACTGTTTAATGCTGGGACAAGATGGTTTTGTGTGGTTGCAGATACGTACATGTAGAAGTTTTGTATGCAGTGGTATCGCATTGTATCGCGTTATTATTTTTTCAAAAACATGAAAAAAGCTATAATTTTGGTTATGAATAGAACGAGTTTTGTTCATACCTATTTCCACATTATCAGTAGCGCAGTATTGCTTACACAACGCTCGGCTATTGCAAGCGCTGGACCTCCAACAAGCGGAAGTTCTACTATATCCTTGGAAAAAGCACTAATTTGTCGTTGAGTGCTTTTCCCAAGGACGCAGTAATGTAGAAGATACGCGAGTGTTGATTTTTTGTTTTTTCATTACAAGCTTTTTGTGTTCAGCAACAGCACCCTGCACACTATGCAGTAAAAATTCTAAATTCTTTCAGGTGCTGTATTAGTTGTTAGGCAACCATTTTTTAAGGGCAGAGTCACGACGTAAACGAGGAGTATTCACCTTGCACTGTCCTGTCACAGACCTATACCAAACCAACCTATAGAACCTCCAGCGTTGCCAACAATGGGCTAAAAAAGTCTTGGCCCCCCAAATTTTAAGTTTTTACTCTGAATAATTGTGTGTGTCGTTTACGAGCAGCACCACTCCAATCGATCACAGACTCAACGCACCTTTATCAAGCTCGCTTAATTACTATGCACTGCTGGGCCTCACACAACCTAGTTTTGCTAATCGGTGATTAGTTTTCGCTCTTGAAAACATTTTTTGTGAGTTGTGTTCCATTTCAGTCAGTTTTAGCTCGGTCGAGATTAGTTTTCCACGATTTTAATTTTAAAACGTTTAGCCAGCATATATATTAGTTTTGAATAATGCAGTTCATTTGGAAGTAAAACTTGAACAAGCATGATTGGATAGTTTTATCTCGGAGATATCTAGATTTCCAGCACATCGAAACACCAATGAGGCCTACGCCTACTATGGAAACACAAATTACACCTATCGATAGAGCTTTTGTTGCCGGGGCCAAGAAACATACAAAATTGGGAAAACAGGAGATCTTGGGTTTGTCTTTGAACACCGTTCAAATTAACGATGCCGTGTGATATAGATTTTAACCTCCGATAGTTCAATAAACGTGGCTTTTCTGGATACAGTACGACATAGGCCTAGTCGTCGCAAATTTTCAAAAATTTGGTTTGAGGATGATAGCTAGTCTACACCCCACTCTCTGGTCGAGGCAGTAAGTTCAATTTGTGCATTGTAATGCAAGTACGTCCAACACATGGAAATCTCAGAAACGCTGCTTTTGTCTAAAAACCAAACCTTGACCTCAAATAATTTATTGAAAAGATTGTTTAGCACCGAGATGCTGGTTAGCCTACCACAAAAAGCAACTTCTGTCGCAAAAAATTTCGTCGAAAGTATGGAAACTAGCCAAAGTGTGTGCGCGAGCTTGGAGCCAAGTTGTGCTATGCAAACGAAAGAAAACAGAAACATAATGACTTTGAGTGTTAAGGCTGTGGTGTTCTGTGCCTCAAGTAAGATTGCTTTGCTTCGACATTCCGAAAATGAAGAAAATTTTATGAAATCTCTTTACTTTTGCATCGACGCCTGGGCTTTGGATTTAAGAAAGCATTTTTTTCGAATGAATGGGCACGCCAGGTACACCTTACCGGTCCAGTGAAGTAAAATGAGATTCTGGGGGTAGCCTGCGGTATGATAATGCAAGAGACCGTCTTAAGGCTCCCAGAACTGCTTGTGTCTGTAATAACCGACTAGTCGAACGATATTTTGGTAAAAAAACAACGCAGCATTGTTTTGAGGTAGCCTACATGAGAAGTTGCAGAGTGTATGAGAGCTTCACACGATTTGCTGAAATGGACCCTGTTTTGGCAGAATCAACTTCATCAAGCTGTTTAGCCCACCTGTCTTGAATAGGGATTGATTTCCAAAAACTTGTCTGGCTGGGCAATGATGTTGCATCAAAAATGATTGATCAAGGGAGTTTACAAAAACGCATTTCCGACAAGCAGCTCCGCGCCATATTTGTGCAAAATGTGCACTGTGCTTCCTATTGTAATATTTTTACTCAGTCTTTGAAATACTTCTGCTAGTTTGCAAAAGTGAGTAGGCTACGGTGTCATGGATTTTCAATTGAGAGGGGGCAAAGGAGGCAAAGCTTTCCCCAAGATTAGTCAAGCTAGCTCATTTTCATGCTTCTACTTTAAGGCCTTTTGATACTTTAGTTTGGCTACTTTTCTGTTGTTGTGAACTATGGTTAATGCTTATAATTGTATATTTGTGTCGAGTATTAAATTATCACTTAACAGTGATCTTAATCACCTTGGGTAATATACAGTTCAGCAAGAAGTTTATTTGCACAGTTAGGATTTGGTTTAAGACATGACATTGAGGTTTTTGTAGTTTTTTATCATGTTTGCTAGTCTTAGGCCTAAGCCGAAGCGTGTCAAAGAGGATATTGATTGAGCGAAAAAATAAGGGCCTATATTATTCAGAGGCCCATTACCAGGGCCGGATTAATCCCTTTGGAGACCCTTAAACACTGAAGACTTTGGTGCCCCAAATATGTGTAATTTAAAAATGATTATGATCAACTACAAAAAGTTTTTAAACAGAAGTAACAGTAAGACAGAAAGAAATGTTTATTGTTGTATACTTTCACTTGCATTTGAAAAGTTTCCTTATAAGGGCAGAACAGGGAGTAAAAAAATAATGCAGCTTGTCCTGTTTTATCCGCTTTCCATACGGGGATAATATTTCATGACATTTAAATACTGAGACACCATAAAAAAATTCGGCCATGAAAACTTTTTGTGGTGGCCCCCTTCCGTGATGCCCTAAGCACGTGCTTATTTTGATTAATCTAGCCCTGCCCATTACTCAATAAAGCAGACTACGCCAACCCAGGAGCTAACCAGATTTCCTAACAGCAAAATTGCTGATTAGTGATTAGGCTATGACAGCAAAAATTTAATCAGCCCTCACCCTTTACGAAAATCCTTGTCGCGCGACTGTGTCCCAAATCAAATATTGTTGCTCGCTTAAAGTCAAAATACTTGGCGCCTCTCAAAAAGTCGGGCTGCCTACGCGACTGTAGGCCTATATAGCCTAGCTTCAATGCTGCAAACCGCTTTTTGCTGCATAATGCTATTTTTTGAAATATACCTACGTTGCTTTTTTTCCCATTCAAATTTTATAACCTGTTCATCTTTTCTGAAAATGTTTGCTGGTGTTGATACGTAACAGTATTCAGTTGAATAGATGATAGCAGTTGGTTAATACACGAATTTTACTAAGGCAAAACGAAATAAAACAAAATTTTAGGAAACAGAGGAAGTTCATTTAAAATTTTTATTCTTCACTAAGGAAATTAATTCGAAACGAAACGAAACAAAATATAGCCGTCGTTTGATTATTGTGGCGGTTATAGGATTCTGGGTGACTGGTGGAGCCTCACACGGATTTGTTTGTTGTTCTATTTATTAATTGGCAGAGTTTGTACCGTTTTCTAAAACAAAAAATACAATATTCAGCGCATTAAATACGATACAATATTACAAAGGATTCAACGCTGAACCTTATACTTGACATTAGACATGGAAATTGACAACATATAGACAATTTGGGATAAACGCAATATTTGCTTACCGGCAATTCCGGCAGTCACTTCGATTGATTATTGATTCGACAAATTTTGCAATACGATTAGTGCTAATAACTATTGATCTGAATAAACAAGCAAAACCACGGTAAATAAATCATCATTGGATCCAAGGCTGCAACTACCCACTACTTGAAATTAAACGCTGCTCAACTCAATAAACTAAAAGCTATTTGAACCAAGGCCGTTGAAACAGTTGCAAAGGTGTGCGAACTAAAGTGAAGGAAAACAAAGGCGAGCTTATCTTCGGGCGAGTGATTAATTTTACTGCATAGATAGGTGATCGATTTGTTGACACAAGATTAATAGAAAAGGGTTCGAATTCTGAATAAGGAAATTTAGTCTAGTTTAAATTGGCGCTTACACAAAATATTTTTGAAATAGTTTCGTCTCGACAGCCGCTAATTCCAGCGTAGTTTTGATAAGGCCCCCTCCTTAGAATAATAGTAGTTGTGCGCCTTAGCGGTGATTTTAGGGTAAGAAGGGGCAGCTGCTCTGGACCCATTTTTTGAAGAACAAGGTGCTCTCCCTTTCTAGACATGTCCGACAAGCTATTTCAGACTATCGAAAGAGTGTTTATTCCCAAAATAAAACAAGGTCTTCACCAAGAGCTTGGCAGTTAGGTTTGCAACCTAATTGGGAACAACGACAATCTATTTCAGCCTTTCGAAATAGTGGTAATCTTCAAAAAATGTCTTCATGAATTTTCGGTCATTTAAGGGGCCCCTCATGAATTCTTGTCTCAGGCTTCTAAATATCCTTAACTCTTTTGCTCCCGCGTGAAAAGCGAAAAAAAATGTCCGTAAGGTGGCAGCGCGAAAAACTGTCATAATCAATCATAATTAATCATGATTAATTGCCTCAAGTTTGTTTGTAAATCATTACTCAGCTGTCTACTTCTACATTAAGTGTGATGTATCGTTGAAATCTACATTTCTTGAGGATTTCAAATAGAAAAAAAAACATTTTTTTTGAATATGCAAATTTTATGCAAATTAGCCCCCCCAATTGGGGGGTACTTCTCTTCAAAATTAAAGTAGTACCCTCACCTCAAAGATCACTACAGATTTATTTTTCTACCAATTTTTTTAGAAATGGTCGCAAAATGATGCTAAGGAAATAATCTTTCAAGGTACATCACTCAAAACTTAACTAAAAGCCTAGGTTTTCTACAATTTGCAGTTTTCTGAGGCACATGACCATTTTTTTGGACCGGTACCGACCGGTACCAAATTTTGGTAGTTAAATTCAGTACCTAAAATATGATCAGTTATTATCTGCTAGAGGTTAGCTTAAACCATGTAACATTATATATTTTTGAACAGGGAATTTCTTCAAGATTCAGAAAATATCAAGTTTAAATAGAATATGCTGTCACTGACAATGAAACAGCCGCTTGTTTACACCCTTCCCATTTCTTGAGAAACAAGGGGGATACAGCAAACTTTGATTCAGAGAAGCCAAACTTCTGCTAGCTTTTAAACTTGTATTTCAGTCTTTGTCTCCTTGGAAATTTGATACAAAATGACGACTTTAGTGGTGAAACATTTGCAATTTATTTCATCTTTTTATAGGGTGTAGTTTTTGTAAAAATTATAATTTAGTGAAGGTAAGTCAAAAAATTTTGGGGGTTTTGAACTGACATGATGCACAGTACTCATTTTTGATCAGTAAATATCATATACCACTTAGTCTAAACTATTTAAAGTTATATATTGCTGGAAAGAAAATTTCCTAAGCTTTCAAATGAGACTGGTATTTAGCAACATATCATATTTTTTACGCACTAAATTTACTTTTATCTACTTATCACTCAAATTTGTTTGGGGGGTTTTGAGACCCCTAAAAATTTGGAAATTTAAAAACGTAAAATTTATTATTATTGCTTGAAATTTTGTCAAAGGATGCCCCAAAAGAGTAGTTTTCAGACTGTGTTAATGATGAAGGATTTGATTATGTGGTAAAGATGTAATCTCAATTTGATTTTAGCGTAGTTGGCAGTGCTGAGAATTTGGCCGATTTTGTCGTCTGCAACTGGGCTCTTGGTCCTTTTAACCCTTTTTGGGTATAAAAATCCAAGAGTTAGGGCACAAATTATACATCATCCGATGCGTGAGGAAATAAGCGTGATCATTTGAAAATTTTATGAAAATCGGATGAAAAATAAAGTCACAAATCGGTTTTTTAGTAAACTAACTTTGTAACTCATTTTAACAAAATTTGATGGAAACACTGAAAACACGAGATCATCAATCGATGATCGCGGGAGCGAAAGAGTTAATTCACCGTTGGTGCGTCTGACATTACGAAATCAAAAGTGTCTTGAGTCAGGCGGTTTATGAACGATTGTTGATTCTGTCGATTGTGAAAAAATTGACGTATAAAAAAAGACTGTGTTCGTTGCTCTAAAACACAGCGAACGTGAATGGAAGCTTGGACACTGAGTAAATTTGTCAGTCAAAAAGTTTATAAATGATATATTAATATACTCTTCCAGTGCGAGGTTAGAGAGGGAATATCAGAAGTGAATGAAGAGAAGCTACAGGAAACAATCGGTGGCTAAGCAGCGCTCCTCGCTTGACTGATATTATCACACCGATGTTCCATAAAAATAAGTTGCTGGGGACTCATTGCTTCTAGAAAATAGTGGAAGAGAAAGTGTGAAGAGATTTTGCCAAATTCGCCACAGAGGGTTTAAAGGAGAAACGAGGAAAAAGAGGAAAGCAACAAGTCATCAAATGCTCCCAAACCTTGCACCCTATGCTCCAGTGCTTTGCAGCAGAACTAATTATAAAGCTGCTCCAGCTCCAGACGTTTCTTTCATTAAGAACCTGTTCGCGCTACGAGCCCGAGCTCATTCATGCTAATGCACTTGTAGCAAACTCAGCAGCTTCAACTACAAACCACAAGCACAAAGTCACCAACAACACCTTGGGTTTATATATGGAACGCCATCTACGTCCAATAGATATCACAATAGAAGTGACCAGTCACCACCCGTAGCGCACTCGTTTTTACCTGGATTACAGTCAGATGCCTGCCGTTACGGTGCAGTGGTGACTCCGCGAAAAAGTTGCATCTTCTCCGATGAAGTTGGACGGCAGCGTCTTCAGTCAAGCAGCACAATCCATTGTCTAGTTGCTGAGCCCCAAACGTAAAGACCGCCTTCCAATCAATGTCTTGGCCAGAATCTCAATTACTTCGGCCGGCAAGCCTCACTCTCTCAACGTTGGCGGGAAAAGCGTGCTCCAACCTCAACAACTTCTTACATTCTTTCACACGTCACCGCTGGCTGCGCGTGCTTGAGAATGGGAATTGTATAGCAAACTCAGCAACTTCAACCACAAGCAGAAAGTCGCCAACAACATCTTGGCTTTATATATGGAATGCCTTCTATGATCAATAGCTATCATGATAGAAGTAACTAGTCGCCACACAAAGTGCACTTATTTTAATCCCGACAGCAGTCAGATGCCTGGCGTTACGCTTCACGCTATTTCTGATCCCACCAATATGGTATTTATCGAATGGTTTGCTTTCGGAATTAAAACTGCTCGCTTTTCAGTTTCCCAAGTTTCGTACAACAACAACGGGATCAATAAATTCAAAAATTGCTTTACCCTATTTAGTCTACATTAGTAGACCTACCATACGTCCCGGTTTGGCCGGGACAGTCCCGGAATTTAAGGTCTTGTCCCGGTCAGCTAAGCGAAAGTCCCGGTTTTTCATGGAGACAGCTAGTTACGCCAGTTTGTTGAGGCAGAAGTTCCGTTAGTGAAAAATAGTGAAAAAAACGGGTGATCTCCAAAAAAAAAAAAAAGGTCATCAGTTGGTTGGCTGCACGTTCTGCGTTATTTTCAAGCCAGCAACTGAACAAATTCTGTAGCCAAGCAAGTGATGACCTTTTTTTTTTTTTGGAGATCACCCGTTTTTTTCATTAATTTTCAATAACTGCACTTCTGCCTCAACAAACAAGTCCAGACCTGCATCTCAGCGTCCCGCTTTTGTTCAAAATAAATTGAAAAGGCCATAAATTTAAAGCCCTCTGATCAGGCCTGTTGTTCTGAAGCGTCCCGGTTTTTCATTGCAAAAATATGGTAAGTCTATACATTAGCTACATTTATTAGTTATTAGACAGGAATCAAAAAATGTGTATACGCACAACAATGATTGATCTCTAACAAAAGTTGGAGGTGGAATCGAGTTAAAGGGAATCTGGCTCCAGCCCCAAGTCATGCCCTACCAAAAAATTAAAAGCTCAACTCTGGTTCATATAAGAGTGCACTGCACTTTGACTTTGGCTTCCAGTCCAAAATCCTGTAATGCTCTCGTCTATGCTGTTGTAGCGCAACGGCAGGCATCCGACTGTGATCCAAGTTAAAATGAGTGCTCTCCATATGGTGACCAGTCACTTCTATCATGATATGCTACTGAATGTAGATGGCGATCCATACATAAAGCCAAGTGTTGTTGGCGACTTTCTGCTAGTGGTTTGTAGTTGAAGTTGTTGAGGTTGCTACACTGTTTTGCGATGTTTTGGGAAAATATTAAACCCCATGCGTTGCTGTGAATAATAAAGAAATTATACTGGAACTCCCTGAAATTCATTTTTACCAGCTTGGCCATGCTGGGACGGTCTAAGCTATACTTCATTGATAGTTTCAATTTGTTTGTAAATGTTTTTCGGATTGGGATTTTCCGAAATTATTTGGCAGCTTTTTATCAATATTTGAAATAAATGATTTATGTGGTTTTGAATTAACAAGCAATTACTTGCGTGAACAATGAGTGTAAAAACCATTTGAAGAGTATATAGTGTCTATTTCTTTGTTTTTCATTAAGTACTCAGGTTTGCTTGTTGTTAGTGTTTAAACATAATAAAAATGGATGCAATTGATGACATATTTCTAGAAGTTCTTTGTGCAATACATGCTCCAAAACTAGCTGAAGATCTTGCTACTTTATCAGCTATCTTATATAAACAAAACAATGTCCATGGAAGATTTAAGTTTTACCAAAACTTAAAGCAAATTGAAAGGAACATGAAAAGATTTTCGTCACTGAAAATTAAAGAAAAAATGAAAAAACGTTTAAAGTAAGACTATGATTTAGCCTAGTGCATGTAGTGTTGTCATTTAGGAAATAAATGTGCTGTTAAGTTTTGCTGTAACTCAATTTATGCAGTGCAGTTTGGCTATTTGTGGCAATAGGTTAATTTTGTTGCCTTAACCATCTGCACTCAAAACGAATAAGTGTTTTATTGGCTTATTTCTGTATTTGCCAGCCAAAGCTAAAACTCTGTTTAAACGATTATTCAGTACCTCTGTTAAACAATGATTTTTTTTTGTCGATCTTTTTACAAAATGTTTATACTTGTTATCTTGGTACAATGTTGGGTGATAGACAGAGTGTTGCTTGCCATGAAAAGTCTGCAGCATAAACATGCACAGTATTTACAAAGCATGCAGCATGGCTAACTAAAACCAGTGTTTGCATTAAGGTAGGACACACGTGCAAATTGAAAATTTGGTAATCCTGTACTTTAGCGCGGTAAATTAAAAACGCCAGACTTTGTTTGAGCTTCGTGAAAAGCGTGAGTGGGTGTTTGTGCTCGAATGGGACTTATTCGAAATAACTTCCATTGCAATCAATGTAATAATGAAATGGCATTTGTCAACTATGCTCCATCTATTGTTTATGTACGAAAATTATTTAAGCTAAAAGGGCAGTGTACACTGTAGGGCCAGGCCCGGTATGTAAATGTACAGGGCAGTGCACACTGGAAGGGAGTGTAATTTTGCACCCCCAGTGTATACTCCCCCACCCTGTACACTCCCTTCCAGTGTACACTGCCCCATACATTTACATACCGGGCCTGGCCCTACAGTGTACACTGCCCTTTCAGCTTAAATAATTTGCCGCGCTAAAGTACAGGATTACAGAAAATTTTACATTTGGCATTTTACCAGTGATTTCTTGTTTTCAGAATGATTCATTAGACAACACCTCAACAAAAAAAGAAAAAAGGTTTCAAAAACAATTGCATAATTACAAAACTGCCACCTAGTGGTGAATCGCATTCAATTTTTAAACATAAATATCTCCCTATCCTTACACTCAATTTCAGTGAAATTTTACCAAAGGTTTTTGAGCATCCAAAGTAAAGTTCCATGGCAGGAAATTTCATTGCTTTCACTGAAAAAAATTTTTTTTGAAATTTTGCCATATTTTTATTCTGTGAACTTCAATAATATGGTCCCAAGAATGCAACAAACAAAATTTTGAAAAAATTTTTTCCAGAAGCTTTGCAAAAATGTACAATTAACTAATACCAAAAATTTGAGAGAGATTGATTGACAAATAGCTGAAATATGTAGGCAGTGGCTATTTTGTGTTGACAGCAATTTACCCTCAGAGACTATTTTGCCTTGAGTTATTTGTGATTGGTCAATCTTAATGACGTACTAAACATGTGACTTTTGGTCGTTTCTGATTGGTCAATTTTACAAACCAATTAATAAAATTTTGCACCCCCAGGTCTCTATCCCCCACCCTGCACACTCCCATCCAGTGTACACTGCCCCATACATTACATGCCAGGCCTGCCCCTTCAGTGTACACTGCCTTTCTTTTAATGCCTCTCAGCTGAGATTTGAAACTGCAACCATGATATCTCAAGACCAGCGCACTATCCACTACACCACAGTGTCATTGGTGTAATTATAGCAAATATGGCTATATAAACACACATGAATGATTACAGCAAAATAGATTCCAGGGGCAAATTGCCGTCGACGGCGAAATAGCCACTGCCAAATATTTATGCTTGAAAACAAATAAATACAAGCAAAATTTTTGCATTCTGAGAAAATCAATAAAATCTGTTTGATTACAAATTAATAGGTTTTGAAATACACTTAAACATCATTTAGCACATCTAAAATTCGCCTTTTGCATATGTGTTTCCTTCCTCAGTTTGTTTTTTATCTTGCAGCCCTTTTTTGATGGCTCTGAGAGTTTTTCTTCTTTGTTTAGCCCCAGCAGAGCTTCTTTGCTTATATTTTGATGTGCGACTTAAATCTAGTTTTTGGCAAATTGAGAGGCAAAAATGTTCAAGGTTAATTCCAAGTTGTTGCATGATTTTAACATAGGAGGTATTGCTATCATTGAAGTGGGCTACAGCTGCATATGCAGGTTGTTGGACAATTTTATAACTGACCCACACTTCCTTGGGGCAATGAGATCATATTACTTTGTTCAGACACTCATTCGGGTTTTGTGTCTTGCCATAAAGATACTTTGTCAAAGGTTTAGGATTACTCATTTGCAATTGTTTGTTATTTAGCTAACCAGTCAATAAGAATAGTTTAAGCATTAAAACTCTGCAAAAACATTCTAAAATCAGGTAAAGATCTCAGAGACAACCTGCTGTAAATGTGCACAAATTCTGACTATACTAACCCTAACTGCACAATAAATAACTCTGCAACAATTCTGTTGCTAAGGGGTTGCCTCACTTTGATTTTGCATCCAATACATTAGATTTTTAACCTAGAACTAGCTGCAACTTGTTCCTAAAAGAACAAACTACAAAATCCCCTAAAACAAAAAATACAAATTTTTTTTAAATTTCATGTTTTTTAAATTTCAGGCAACAGTAAAAATATGGAAAAATGGAATTAAGGAAATCCATACTGAAATATGAAAATTTCTATGGAAGTAGGGAAAAATACCAACTAGATTACCGATATCTTAGAAATACAAAAATGCATTTTTTAACTCAATTTAATTATCTAGTTTTACCCAATTGGGTGGTGATATTTTTATCTACTTACAAAGTTTTTGCATTTCTGTCATTCTCGTATTTTTTGTTGGTGGTACCTGTAGTTTTTTCTGTATTTACATAATTCAGTAATTCTTTGTTTCAGAATAATTTTCAATATTTCCATGTAGCATGAATTTTCACAATTTGGTTATTTCATTTTTCAATGTAAATCTAGACTTTTATGTTTTATTGTTGTCTCATTAAAGCTCACATTTTGAGCTTAAACTGTGACTTGAGTTGACTGCAACAACATGTATGGGTGATTGTTGACTCAAAAAGCTGTAAGGTCATTTTGTGATCTCTCACACTTTTAATTTCTCTTATGTTCAGTGAGTTGAATAAGTTTTCAACAATTTTCTTTCTTTTTGTTGGTCTTGAAAAGACTGACCAGAGAATTGTATTTAGAATTCTGGAAAAGATAAGATTAGCTAGACTTAACAGCAAACTGAAGTGGTGATCTGGTGTAAAAAAGCATGAAACCAATACAATATGATCTCTTATTTTTTGTTGACATTTTACTTTGCGATAACTTGCTTTTTTATAAAATTTAATGCTAATGATGGAACTGCAACCCTGAGCATAGACATTAAAATTCAAGCATGTACTCTAATTTTTCAATTGTCTGGTGAAAGCAAAATTCAAAAATTATTATTTTCTAAGCAATTGCTGCATCATAAAGATTAACAGAGTAAAGTTTTTAAATGAAAGCTGTATAATAACTGTATATAAAAAGATGAGAATGCAGCAGCATGAGTTCTTGAGCCACTGCATTAGAAAAGAAGAGTGTGCGAACTTGCTTCTCACTGGTAAGGTAGATGGAAGAAGACAAGAGATGGTGAAGAATGACAAGTGTAAGGAGTGTTGTGAACTGTACAAAGATTGATGACATGGTACAAGTGAGACTAGCGAAAACAGAAAAGATTGGCAGTTCATACACTGCCGTCATTTGATATGGTGCATTAAGAAGAAGATAAAAAGTATACAGCATTAGTACTATAGCTATAACTAAAAAATGTCAATTTTAAGTTGCAAAAAGGCAATAAAAATTGGGGATATCATCACCATCTCATGGAAATGGCAAAAAACAATGTAAATTAAACAAGTCTTTTTGTTCATAAGTGCAAGTGTCTTCAGTAGAAAGTAAAACTTGACTGATGGTACAACATGTTTGCATGGTTACTCTAACGCCTGCCTTGTTTAGAACTAATCGTATTTTTCCAATATGCTTGGAATGGAAGGTAATGAAGTGCAATAAGTAAGCATTGATGAGGATGTTGGAGCAAATGTTTTGCAAAATTTTAGCATTGCAAGAGGTTGTGCTGCTTTATTTTACCCAGAACTATACCTTACCTAGCAATCTAGCGTACTATGCCTGGTATTCAAGAAAATCTTTCAAACTATGCAGTTTTTCAATTAGGTTTAGTAATGTATTTTTTTCCTGTCTTTTGACTACCAGTTCAGTTGCTCTTTCTATGTGCATGTCTTGTAAGATAATAGGTTCCCGTTTATAGTGCAAATTCCTCATGTCCTGATTGTCCTATTCTTTGCATCCTAATTGTTCAAATCTTGTATACATGCAGTCTTCCCTTCTCTTCTTTTACTCTCCCACTCTATTTTCGATCACAAACTTAATGGCTATTAATAAACGCAGTCTTTAACTCTTATTAAAACATGGGCATTTCTCTCAGTTCTTCTCTGCATTTCTTTAGTGCTTGTACACCTAATGGCTTCCTAATTTCTTTGTTGCTGATATTTTCAAGTCTTGTCTTTCACTTTATAAATCTCAACATTTGTATGTTGGTTATGATTTAGTTTCTCTTCAAAAGACTTGTCAGTGGAACTGCTTTTGTGCTGTACAAAATTGCCAGTTGGACCGCAGTATTATACAGTTTTCCTGTTAATCTTCATCCAATTTTATCACAAGTGATTCCGAACAATTTTTTCCAATTCATCCAACTAGATTAGATCTCTGCACCAATCAACAACCGTCTCAACGTGGTGGTGCGGTCTCTCACTCTGTTTGGGTTGGGTTGAAATGGCTGTTGGCCTTCTCAAGGTTCCCAGTTATCCCGGGCACTCCCTTTCATTTTTTCGCTATGCTGCCTTCTGAACCACCGCTGTAGGGCAGCACACAGCTTCTTCTCCTGCCCTTCTTCATCTCCTCATTCTCCTCCTTCTCTTGATGAGCAGGAATGTTCATCCCAACCCGAGCCCCGTCTTTCCTTGCTCTGTGTGCGCTGGAAATGTGACCTGGCAGGGCAAGTCAGTGCAATGCTGCACCTGCTCCAAATGGGTCCATCTAAGGTGCTCACAACTTTCCTTATCCAAATTCAGAGCTCTTGGCAGCTCTCACTCTTGGAGCTGCCACCCTGCCGTAACACTGTGACTCCCTCCTAGGACTCCTCCGACATGTATACCTCCACTGTACAATCTGGCCCCCCTCTGCTAATGCTGCACTCTCGCCCCACCCTCGTCTCCAAACCTCTTATCTCCCGTCAGCCCATTTTATATCTTCTCCTTCTGCCCCTTCACCACCGTCCCTTGCTCCTGCTTGTCCTTCTGTACTTCCTGCCTCCTCTCCCCCACCTGACTCTCTCAGGGTTCTTCAATGAAATGCTGGAGGTCTTTGAGCCAGGAGCACTGAACTACTTCATTTTTTCTTTTTCCATCCTGTCGACTTTATCTGCATCCAGGAATCCAATTTCAACTTATCTTCCTCTTTCCGGATTCCTGGACTCTCTGCTCTGCGTTCTGATCGTACTCACTCCCGGTCTGGCATTCTCTCCTGATACCATGCACGTTAGCGGCAACATCATCATTTTCATCAGGCAAAGCCTATTTTTTTTTGAATTTTCTACCTCCTTTCTTTCTTCACTTGATCCCTACTCTGATTATGTAGGGGTCAACATTTCTCTAAAAAATTCCTCGCTCTCATTTCTTAATGTGTATGCCCCCCATTCGCTCCTCCCCGACAGATGGCAGAACTGATTCCTTTTCTCCCTCCTCCAGAAATCTTTTCATTCTGGGGGACTTCAATTGCCATCACTCCCTCTGGGACTCAAGAGTTACTTCTGACTGCCTACCAATTCTTCTATCTATCCCTCTCTCTCTGACCTATCGCCCCAACGAGCATCCCCCATTCTTCAACTTTCAGAAAGCTCACTGGGATGGCTTTGCTTCCTACTTTGACTCTCACTGCCCTTCTGCAGAGGAATACACGTCTCTTTCTCTTTCCTCTGCTGCTGCTCTCTTTACCTCTCTGGCACTGAATGCTGCCAAATCTTCCATTCCTTTAGGCTGCATCAAACGCCCTCCTAAAGCCTGGTGGTCTGCTGAGGTGGAAAGTGCAGTTAGTGAAAGACACAAGGCTTTTGCTGCCACTCACAGAAGTGATGAAGACCGACAGGCTTACACCTCTGCTTCTCGACGTGCCTCGTCAGTTATTGCCAAGGCTGAGGCATGGCAGACGACTTGCTCTTCTCTTTCACCTAAATCAAACCCTAAGTCTGTACACTCTCTTCTTCGCTCTATCGCTGGCTCATCTTCCTCCTCTCCTAACTTCCCCAACTGTTCTCCCAGGGAATTGGCTTCGGTCTATGTCGCTTACCTGAGATCCCACTTTTCCGTTTTTCAGCCAAAGGCCCTGCATAGCAGAGCCAGAGGCCACCTCTCTGAGCTCCGCCGAGCCACGTGCCCTGAGGAGTCTCATTTGTCCTTCTGCTCTCCTTTTACTCTCATTGAATTTCTTGCGGCTGCTTCCAACCTTTCCTCCTCCACTGCCACTGGCCCAGACAAAGTTGCCTATCTCATGCTAAAGCATCTTCCTCACTCTGGCATGGATTTTGTTTTTCACATCTTCAATCTTTCCTGGACTTCGCATTCCTTTCCTTCCATTTGGATGACATCTTCTATTATTCCCATTCACAAGATGGGAAAACCTCTCGACTCTCCTGCTTCCTTCCGGCCTATCTCTCTCTCACCTACTGCATATTAAAGCTGTTTGAACGCATGATTCTATCCTGTCTACTCTTCTTTCTGGAATCTTATTCCATTTTCTCTCCCCGTCAGGCCAGTTTCCACCCTGGACGGTCTACTCTAGATCAAATTCTGTAACTTTCTCAGTCCATTTCGGATGGGTTTAACAAACCCAGGCCGGGCTCTCGGATGATCCTGTCTACTATCGATTTCTCTAAAGCCTTTGATTCTGTCTGGCATCCCACCCTTTTCCACAAACTGATTTCGGCTGGCCTCCCTCCTTACTTTGCTCGTTGGACTCAATCTTTTCTTTCTGATAGGCGCGCTTGTGTGGTTTATCAAAATCACACAAGTCGTTCCCTTTCGAGTCCTTCGAGGTGTTCCTCTAGGATCCGTTCTTGGCCCTGCACTTTTCTCTCTCTTCATTAATGATCTCCCAGCCTCTCTGTCTTCTTTCGTCAGCTGCTCTCTTTACACTGACGATCTGGCCATTTGGTCCTCTTCCCCCTCAGTCCCCACTGCAGTGGAGGCCACACAGGGAGCTCCGTTTCGATTGGAGCGCTGGTCTGAGTACTGGTGTCTTCCTCTCAATGCAAGCAAATGTGATGCCTCCTTTTTCTCAGTGGATCCCCACCAAGCTAACCTCCAGTCCCACTTTCTTTTACTCGGATCCTGCCTCCGTTTTAATCCCACTCCAACTTTTCTTGGGGTCACCTTCGACCGCACTCTTTCCTTTTCTAAGCATGTATCTTCGCTGAAGGCCAAGTTTTTCCCACATGTCAAGGCCCTATGCTGTATCTCTGCATCCTCATGGGGCCCCTCTAAGGAGTCCCTCTCTCTTCTGTATAAATCTTTTCTTCGGTCCCTTCTCACTTACACTTCACCCAGATGGTTTCCTTTCCTAATCACTACCAATGTCACCAAATTGGAACGCCTCCGTCGAGCAGCTAGTCGCGCCATCAGTGGCTGCCTGTCGTCCTCCCCTATCCCTCTTCTTCTCTCCAAAGCTTCTTTACCTCCCCTATGAGTCACCCTGACTAATTTCACTCTTTCATCTTATGAGCAGGCTTTTTATCTCCCAACCTCCTTTCCCATCTCAGGTTTGGCCAGACTTGGAGTGAAACCAAGACACTGCAGATCGTCCTAGAGAGCTTTTGCATCCACTCACCCGCTCATGCTTCGTTCTACTTGTTCTAGGTATGCTCTTCTTGCATGTCCCCCCTTTCCTCCTTGGAATCTGCCTTCCTTCACCGTGGAGTCCACCCTTTCCTTTCTATGCTCTCGCTCTGATCCCCCTCTCTCTCGCCAAGGTGCGGCTCTCGCCCACCTTGAGTTTCTCCCCCTCACGATCTGGTACTCTGGACAGACGGCTCTGTTCCTTTTCCTTTTGGCAAAGGCGGCTCCGGCGTACTTGCCAACTGCTCTCTCTGTGGCATTGAGGCCACTCTTTTCTTTTTGGCAGGCCCAGTATGTTCTAGTTTTTCCGCTGAGGCCTGCGCCATTCTGCACGCTCTTTGCTGGTCTCGGCAGCACCATTAAGTCTGCTATTTCTCTTCTCCTATTATCTGACTCTCGTTCTGTCCTCTCCTCCATCTTTCCTTTTATCTCAAACTCTGTGGCATATCTGGCAGGAACTGTCTTCTTTCTCCTTTTGTTCTATTAGACTACAATGGGTCCCTGGACACTCGTTTCTCCCGGGGAACGATGCGGCTGATGAGCTGGCCAGATGGGGAGCGCTACTTGCACCCTCCACAATCCCTTGTAGTCTCTCTCCTCTTATCCACTCTTGCTTTTTCTTGGACTGGAGGCGTACTGTCTCATCAAAATTTTTTGACACACAGGCTCCCTCAATTGCCATCGAGGAACTTGTGCTCCCTCGTCACGCTCGCTGTGTCCTCTCTGCAACGGACACAGCCTTCTTTTAGGTTATCTCTCTAGGATTGACAGAATCGAGAATCCTTGCTGCAGCGCCTGTGGACACCTCGCATCTCATTCTGCACTGTCCAGCTATGGACTCTTTGTGTCGCTCACTCTTTGGCAATTCTGTGTCTCTACAATCTCTGGTCTAGGCCCTGGGGAGTTGCCCGGCTTCTGGGGCTCCATGTTTTTCCGCCATGCACCCATTCCCGGAAGGGGTTGTGTAACCAACAACAACAACAGATTAGATCTTTTGATCAATTTTAAATCAACTTATTCATCTTATTAAACAGTAGTGCCCGAAATTTATCATTCACCTTTTGGATTTCAATTCCTAATTGCTTCAGTTTTTCATCACTAATTCAGATGCACATATACTCCGTTTTTGTCCGGCCAATCTTCATTCAGTGGCCTTCCAATGATCTTCTCCGTTTCTCCAGGTGTTTCTCTAGATTCTTGATGTTTTCAGAACGGAGCACAATGTCGTTGGCAAACATAATTGTTTCACTAGTACTGTTCTTTGCATATGCTCCTTAGATAGTCCATCAACAATGTAAACATTCAAGTGCTCAAAGTCGATCCCTGGTGGACTTCTACACTGACTGCAAATTTTTCAGATTTACCCCATCACATGCCACTACCGTTTATTTCCGGCATACAAGTGCATACTTTGAATGAAATGCACGTACTTTTCCGGGACATTTTTTTCCATTAAACAATTCCAGAGCTCTTCACCAGCATTTAAATGGATAATTGTACAATGAATGTTTGCTCTCCTTAGTGTTTTTCATCAATTGTCGAAGGGAAGAAATTGCGTCCAACTTGTTGGTATTTCGGTTACTATCAAGTAACTTGCTTATTCAAAAGATTAGTTCCCAAATTTTTCACATCTCACTTTTTTCGATATAGTATTTAAGCATTTACATTAATTTTTTTATAGTTTATCAAAGGAAAATTGGAAAAGCCAAAATGAATTTTTGGTTAACCTTTCTGATCTTTTGTTCAAAGGATATTTGCGTTTAAGAGAAAGCAGACGGTTATGTCTAAATGCTGTGCGGTAAGTTTTTTTTTTTTCTTTTTTGAAGAAACGAAATGCAAATACAGTCCCAACTTACTACATAGCTTTAAGTAATCAATTGCCGATCTCTCAATGTAGTTTCTCTTGTGCAGCATGCTGTGCCCTGGAAAAAACTAGCATTTACTTAGGTGGCAGAAATTGTGGTAGAAATACACTTCCGTAGTGTAGGAAAAATATTCTTACTTCGAAGTCTTATTGAACACAAGTTCTGTAAAAGACTGAAAAGTTTTTCAATTACCAAAGGTTTTGTATCGGGGCAGAGTGGATGGTTGTGTTTGCGATTGTATAAACCTATTGTTGGTCTTTTTAAGCTGATGTTAAAAACCTTTGACATTAAAAGATGATGACAAGACTATGAATGCCAAATTTGTTAGGTTTTAGGTCTAATCAGACTTTGAAGAGAACTTTCAGCGAGTTTGCTGACAGCTAAACAGTTGCCTAAACAACTACTCCGTCATCCCAGTTACTGTACTATTGGCACTTCTTGCTTATTTCAGACATAGCCAGCAACAACTTCAAATTCAACATTTTGTCCATCTTCACACATACTTTATTTCATTGGTTAGCAGAATTTATTCTAACTGTGGAAAGCTTCAAATTTCTGTTTCAAAGTGGTATGTTTGCTAATATTTGCAATGAAACTAACCCTATTGTTGATGTGATATATGGACTATTGCGGTTATAGCAATATCAATACTTAATGGGGAAATTTATGCACTTGATCCGAATTTATGCACTTGGGCAGCGGCTATTTTACTCTCCCTTCCAGTGTACACTGCCCCGTACATTTACATACCAGGCCTGCCCCTTCAGTGTACACTGCCTTTCTTTTAATGCCCTGCCAGCTGAGATTCGAACCCGCAACCATGGTATCTCAACTGTTCTAATGTTCTTAAGAATAAACTTGATAACTAACTGGGGAAAATTTTGCACTTGTTCCATTAATTGTTCAAACCATTGCAAAAAAGAAATGAAAGTAAATGCATTACCAACGTTAATCGAATTAATTGCGGAGCTCTTAAAACCATTGCGCTAATTATAGTTTCTGGTACCGTGCAGCATGTCAGCAGCATTAAGCTCGATTTAATACACTGCATTTAAATATTAACTATATCCTTGTTTTCTCAGTTACAAACACCTTGAAGCAGAGGCAAAGAAAAGAGATCTCATTCTACCAACTATTCCATTTGAAATCACCAGTACAGAAGTTAAAACGTCACAAAAGCGCTCGAAGAAAGTTAAAATTCCAAAGAAAACCGAAATCTTGTTAAATAAGCTATTTAGAAGTGACACTGTGAAATCTGATAAAAGTGAGATAAAACTGAAGTCAAAAGAAGAAAATCCTTGTGATATGAACATTTCTGAAAATGTAGACGATAGTCTTGCTCCAAAACCTGTTAAAGAAGTGTCATTTTTAAGCAGAATGCAAGCTATATTTGCAGCATCAGACACATGATTAGCAAGATGTGATTACTCACTGCCGTTACAGGGAGCTTTCTCACGTTATGACGAGGTTTAAAACAAAGCCGTTGCTTTCTCAGAAGTGCTGAAAAATTGTTGGTTACTTTTTTCTGCCCACATTGCCTAGTTTCTTAACTTTACAGGGAGGAGTAAATAATTTTTTACTGTTCGCGATGAAGTAAAAAAAGTTTTAACACTAGTGGATGAACTTATTAAAGACGCTAATAATGCAATTAAACGATTGTTTTATATTTTCAGTGGAATTGACAGTTCCTTGATGCGAATATAAATGTAATGCAGTTGTGTTGCCAGTCGACAAACTAGACAGTAAAGTGATTTATGTTGGTCATGTAAAGTTATTGGCTGAAAGAGATTCAATTTTTGAAATCGCTGGACATATTACATTTAATTATAAAGCTGTCTGCAAAAAATTTAAGTATCTAGCCGGTGTCGCCCGCTGGGCCTCCATGAGTAAAGCTACGGTGATACGAGTATTGGTTCAGCCAGCTTCACACAAGGTGCAGCTGTGAGAACGGTACGCGGTGAAAAAGTTCATGATCGTGTGATTCAGCCTGCGCTTGTTTTAAAAGCATGTTGTTGTTTACCCGACCCCTTCCGAGGAATAGGGGCGTGGCGGAAAACCATGGAGCCCCAGAAGCCGGGGTCTGGACCAGAGGTCTTAAAGAGTCCATAGCTGGACAGTGCAGAATGAGATGCGAGGTGTCCACAGGCGCTGCAGCAAGGATTCTCGATTCTGTCAATCCTAGAGAGATAACCTAAAAGAAGGCTGTGTCCGTTGCAGAGAGGACACAGCGAGCGTGACGAGGGAGCACAAGTTCCTCGATGGCAATTGAGGGAGCCTGTGTGTCAAAAAATTTTGATGAGACAGTACGCCTCCAGTCCAAGAAAAAACAAGAGTGGATAAGAGGAGAGAGACTACAAGGGATTGTGGAGGGTGCAAGTAGCGCTCCCCATCTGGCCAGCTCATCAGCCGCATCGTTTCCCGGGAGAAACGAGTGTCCAGGGACCCATTGTAGTCTAATAGAACAAAAGGAGCAAGAAGACAGTTCCTGCCAGATATGCCACAGAGTTTGAGATAAAAGGAAAGATGGAGGAGAGGACAGAACGAGAGTCAGATAATAGGAGAAGAGAAATAGCAGACTTAATGGTGCTGCCGAGACCAGCAAAGAGCGTGCAGAATGGCGCAGGCCTCAGCGGAAAAACTAGAACATACTGGGCCTGCCAAAAAGAAAAGAGTGGCCTCAATGCCACAGAGAGAGCAGTTGGCAAGTACGCCGGAGCCGCCTTTGCCAAAAGGAAAAGGAACAGAGCCGTCTGTCCAGAGTACCAGATCGTGAGGGGGAGAAACTCAAGGTGGGCGAGAGCCGCACCTTGGCGAGAGAGAGGGGGATCAGAGCGAGAGCATAGAAAGGAAAGGGTGGACTCCACGGTGAAGGAAGGCAGATTCCAAGGAGGAAAGGGGGGACATGCAAGAAGAGCATACCTAGAACAAGTAGAACGAAGCATGAGCGGGTGAGTGGATGCAAAAGCTCTCTAGGACGATCTGCAGTGTCTTGGTTTCACTCCAAGTCTGGCCAAACCTGAGATGGGAAAGGAGGTTGGGAGATAAAAAGCCTGCTCATAAGATGAAAGAGTGAAATTAGTCAGGGTGACTCATAGGGGAGGTAAAGAAGCTTTGGAGAGAAGAAGAGGGATAGGGGAGGACGACAGGCAGCCACTGATGGCGCGACTAGCTGCTCGACGGAGGCGTTCCAATTTGGTGACATTGGTAGTGATTAGGAAGGGAAACCATCTGGGTGAAGTGTAAGTGAGAAGGGACCGAAGAAAAGATTTATACAGAAGAGAGAGGGACTCCTTAGAGGGGCCCCATGAGGATGCAGAGATACAGCATAGGGCCTTGACATGTGGGAAAAACTTGGCCTTCAGCGAAGATACATGCTTAGAAAAGGAAAGAGTGCGGTCGAAGGTGACCCCAAGAAAAGTTGGAGTGGGATTAAAACGGAGGCAGGATCCGAGTAAAAGAAAGTGGGACTGGAGGTTAGCTTGGTGGGGATCCACTGAGAAAAAGGAGGCATCACATTTGCTTGCATTGAGAGGAAGACACCAGTACTCAGACCAGCGCTCCAATCGAAACGGAGCTCCCTGTGTGGCCTCCACTGCAGTGGGGACTGAGGGGGAAGAGGACCAAATGGCCAGATCGTCAGTGTAAAGAGAGCAGCTGACGGAAGAAGACAGAGAGGCTGGGAGATCATTAATGAAGAGAGAGAAAAGTGCAGGGCCAAGAACGGATCCTAGAGGAACACCTCGAAGGACTCGAAAGGGAACGACTTGTGTGATTTTGATAAACCACACAAGCGCGCCTATCAGAAAGAAAAGATTGAGTCCAACGAGCAAAGTAAGGAGGGAGGCCAGCCGAAATCAGTTTGTGGAAAAGGGTGGGATGCCAGACAGAATCAAAGGCTTTAGAGAAATCGATAGTAGACAGGATCATCCGAGAGCCCGGCCTGGGTTTGTTAAACCCATCCGAAATGGACTGAGAAAGTTACAGAATTTGATCTAGAGTAGACCGTCCAGGGTGGAAACTGGCCTGACGGGGAGAGAAAATGGAATAAGATTCCAGAAAGAAGAGTAGACAGGATAGAATCATGCGTTCAAACAGCTTTAATATGCAGTAGGTGAGAGAGAGATAGGCCGGAAGGAAGCAGGAGAGTCGAGAGGTTTTCCCATCTTGTGAATGGGAATAATAGAAGATGTCATCCAAATGGAAGGAAAGGAATGCGAAGTCCAGGAAAGATTGAAGATGTGAAAAACAAAATCCATGCCAGAGTGAGGAAGATGCTTTAGCATGGGATAGGCAACTTTGTCTGGGCCAGTGGCAGTGGAGGAGGAAAGGTTGGAAGCAGCCGCAAGAAATTCAATGAGAGTAAAAGGAGAGCAGAAGGACAAATGAGACTCCTCAGGGCACGTGGCTCGGCGGAGCTCAGAGAGGTGGCCTCTGGCTCTGCTATGCAGGGCCTTTGGCTGAAAAACGGAAAAGTGGGATCTCAGGTAAGCGACATAGACCGAAGCCGATTCCCTGGGAGAACAGTTGGGGAAGTTAGGAGAGGAGGAAGATGAGCCAGCGATAGAGCGAAGAAGAGAGTGTACAGACTTAGGGTTTGATTTAGGTGAAAGAGAAGAGCAAGTCGTCTGCCATGCCTCAGCCTTGGCGATAACTGACGAGGCACGTCGAGAAGCAGAGGTGTAAGCCTGTCGGTCTTCATCACTTCTGTGAGTGGCAGCAAAAGCCTTGTGTCTTTCACTAACTGCACTTTCCACCTCAGCAGACCACCAGGCTTTAGGAGGGCGTTTGATGCAGCCTAAAGGAATGGAAGATTTGGCAGCATTCAGTGCCAGAGAGGTAAAGAGAGCAGCAGCAGAGGAAAGAGAAAGAGGCGTGTATTCCTCTGCAGAAGGGCAGTGAGAGTCAAAGTAGGAGGCAAAGCCATCCCAGTGAGCTTTCTGAAAGTTGAAGGAAGGGGGATGCTCATTGGGGTGAAAAACCGGAGAGAGAGGGATAGATAGAAGAATTGGTAGGCGGTCAGAACCAAGGTTCTGTAGCACCTCCAAGGAGCAAGAAAGGGCAACAGAGGAGGGAGCAAAGCAGATGTCAGGAGAAGAGCGACTGCCAGAGGAGCGATGCAGAAGGGTGGGTGTGTCAGGGTCATTGAGGGGGAGGAGGTCGGAGGAGATGACCCAGTCAAATACTTCTACGCTGTGGGGTCAGAAGTAACTCTTGAGTCTCAGAGGGAGTGATGGCAATTGAAGTCCCCCAGAATGAAAAGATTTCTGGAGGAGGGAGAATGGAGGGAGAAAAGGAATCGGGGGGCGTACACATTAAGAAATGAGAGCGAGGAATTGTTTAGAGAAATGTTGACCCCTACATAATCAGAGTAGGGATCAAGTGAAGAAAGAAAGGAGGTAGAAAATTCAGAAAAAGATAGGCTTTGCCTGATGAAAATGATGACGCCACCGCTAACGTGCAAGGTATCAGGAGAGAATGCCAGACCGGGAGTGGGTACGATCAGAACGCAGAGCAGAGAGTCCAGGAATCCGGAAAGAGGAAGATAAGTTGAGATTGGATTCCTGGATGCAGATAAAGTCGACAGGATGGAACGAGAGAAAGTGAAGTAGTTCAGTGCTCCTGGCTCGAAGACCTCCAGCATTCCATTGAAGAACCCTGAGAGATTCGTGGGGGGAGAGGAGGCAGGAGGCGCAGAAGGACAGCCAGGAGCAAGGGACGGTGGTGAGGGGGCAGAAGGAGAAGATATAAAATGGGCAGATGTAGAATAGGAGGTTTGGAGATGAGGGTGGGGCGAGAGTGCAGCGTTAGCAGAGGCAAGGCTAGATTGCACAGTTGAGGTATACATGTCGGAGGAGTAGGAGGAGGGAGTCACATTGATTCGGTAAGGGGGGGCAGCTCCAAGAGTGAGAGCTGCCAAGAGCTCTGAATTTGGATAAGAAAAGTTGAGGGCACCTTAGATGGACCCATTTGGAGCAAGCGCAGCATTGCACTGACTTGCCCCGCCAGGTCACATTTCCAGCGCACACAGAGCAAGGAAAGATGGGGCCAGGGTTGGGATGAACGTTACCGCTCATCAAGAGAAGGAGGAGAATGAGGAGACGAAGAAAGGCAAGAGAGGGGCAGGAGAGAGGAAAAAGAGAAAACAAGTAACCGATTTTAAAGAAGCTGTGTGCTACCCTTCTGCAGTCGTTCAGAGGGCAGCATAGCGAAAAAATATAAGAGAGTGCCCTGGGTAACTGGGACCCTCGGGAAGACCTACAGCCATTTCGATCCAACCCAAACGGGGCCGGGGACCGCACCACCACGTTGAGGCGGCTGTTGATTGGTGCAGTTTGCAGTTTGCATCGCACTTTGAAAGGTAATCCAGTAAAAAAGGCCTGATTGAAAGAGAGAGCCGCTATACTTCGCTCATTATTCACAGCTTACCATCGCCATTTTTTCTGATCAAATTTTTATGTCAAGAGAATGTCAGTGTTATTTTGTTTTGTGGCCAATTAAATAAAACCCCATCATGACTCATCTATTGTTGCATGTTGAAGTTTGCAGTACGATGAAAAGTCAGCGCGATCGCTCTTCCTCCAATCAGGCATTTTAAGTTGGCGTGCTACGCAAACGGAACAACCTGGCCGGAGGTTGCCCTCCCTATTTAAAAAGCAATCAAATTGCTTTAACAAAAGAATATAATATTTTTTCCAGTCAACATAATTTCAGGATTGACAAAACACAGGCTCATTGCAGGGTATCGCTTTCTTACCGGTGGCGAATGAATTAAACTTTTATTTGCTGGTCAGGGTTCAGTAGCTTTTGAATCCGGTTTGCACAGAAAAGAGCACTTGGTGTCGCAACGAATCGAAGACCTGTTTTAACAACTTTGAAAGTGATTATTTTCCTACTTTCGCCTCATGACGAAATTAAAGACTTTTTGCGATAAGGTTTTCAAAAATGAGTTTTAATATTTATGCTTCCTTTTCCCCTGCTTTTTGGTCAATGCGTAGTATCGGTTCTCCCAGGCGGCAGTTGAAAAATGAAAACGCTGCAAGTGCCTCTGTAACCGCAGGTCGCCGACCTGTGCCGTAGATTCAATCACTTGCCAAAAACATGAGATGCGCTCTGTGCAACAACAGACTTCCAAAACGACGTAGTGTAGTCCCTTACTATACAGTTATTGGAAATATTGCAATACTCTTCCTTATATCATGATACAATATAAAGCAAGTTCTTAGCACTTTGCATAATTCACAATTGTACTATTACTGTAGGCTATAAATTACAAAATAATTTGCATAGTAACCACAATACAGACCTAGTTGGTTGTATGAACAATAGATGGCCGGCATGTTACCTTTTTTAACCTCTTCAAAGTTAGACAGTTTTATTCCATCCGATGCAAATTGAAACCTCCTCATTAATTTCGGTCATTTTTGTAATTTCAGTATTTTTGTTCACTTTTCTATTTTGACAGGGGAGGAGTCTCAGTTTTGTTTTGACAGGGGAGGAATCGCAGTTTTGTTTTGACAGGGGAGGAATCGCAGTTTTGTTTTGACAGGGGAGGAATCGCAGTTTTGTTTTGACAGGGGAGGAGTCGCAGTTTTGTTTTGACAGGGGAGGAATCGCAGTTTCATTTTGACAGGGGAGGAGTCGCAGTTTTGTTTTGACAGGAGAGGAATCGCAGTTTTGTTTTGACAGGGGAGGAATTGCAGTTTCATTTTGACAGGAGAGGAATCACAGTTTTGTTTTGACAGGGGAGGAATCGCAGTTTTGTTTTGACAGGGGAGGAATTGCAGTTTCATTTTGACAGGAGAGGAATCGCAGTTTTGTTTTGACAGGGGAGGAATCGCAGTTTTGTTTTAACAGGGGAGGAATCGCAGTTTTGTTTTGACAGGGGAGGAATCACAGTTTTGTTTTAACAGGGGAGGAATCGCAGTTTTGTTTTGACAGGGGAGGAATCGCAGTTTTGTTTTGACAGGGGAGGAATCGCAGTTTTGTTTTGACAGGGGAGGAATCGCAGTTTTGTTTTGACAGGGGAGGAATCGCAGTTTTGTTTTGACAGGGGAGGAGTCGCAGTTTTGTTTTGACAGGGGAGGAATCGCAGTTTTGTTTTGACAGGGGAGGAATCGCAGTTTTGTTTTGACAGGGGAGGAATCGCAGTTTTGTTTTAACAGGGGAGGAATCGCAGTTTTGTTTTGACAGGGGAGGAATCGCAGTTTTGTTTTAACAGGGGAGGAATCGCAGTTTTGTTTTGACAGGGGAGGAATCGCAGTTTTGTTTTGACAGGGGAGGAATCGCAGTTTTGTTTTGACAGGGGAGGAATCGCAGTTTTGTTTTGACAGGGAGGAATCGCAGTTTTGTTTTGACAGGGGCGGAATCGCAGTTTTGTTTTAACAGGGGAGGAATCGCAGTTTTGTTTTGACAGGGGAGGAATCGCAGTTTTATTTTGACAGGGGAGGAATCGCAGTTTTGTTTTAACAGGGGAGGAATCGCAGTTTTGTTTTGACAGGGGAGGAATCGCAGTTTTGTTTTGACAGGGGAGGAGTCACAGTTTTGTTTTGACAGGGGAGGAATTGCAGTTTCATTTTGACAGGAGAGGAATCACAGTTTTGTTTTGACAGGGGAGGAGTCGCAGTTTTGTTTTAACAGGGGAGGAATCGCAGTTTTGTTTTGACAGGGGAGGAATCGCAGTTTTGTTTTAACAGGGGAGGAATCGCAGTTTTGTTTTAACAGGGGAGGAATCGCAGTTTTGTTTTGACAGGGGAGGAGTCGCAGTTTTGTTTTGACAGGGGAGGAATCGCAGTTTTGTTTTGACAGGGGAGGAATCGCAGTTTTGTTTTGACAGGGGAGGAGTCGCAGTTTTGTTTTGACAGGGGAGGAGTCGCAGTTTTGTTTTGACAGGGGAGGAGTCGCAGTTTTGTTTTGACAGGGGAGGAATCACAGTTTTGTTTTGACAGGGGAGGAGTCGCAGTTTTGTTTTAACAGGGGAGGAATCGCAGTTTTGTTTTGACAGGGGAGGAATCGCAGTTTTGTTTTAACAGGGGAGGAATCGCAGTTTTGTTTTGACAGGGGAGGAGTCGCAGTTTTGTTTTGACAGGGGAGGAATCGCAGTTTTGTTTTGACAGGGGAGGAATCGCAGTTTTGTTTTGACAGGGGAGGAATCGCAGTTTTGTTTTGACAGGGGAGGAATCGCAGTTTTGTTTTAACAGGGGAGGAATCGCAGTTTTGTTTTAACAGGGGAGGAATCGCAGTTTTGTTTTGACAGGGGAGGAATCGCAGTTTTGTTTTAACAGGGGAGGAATCGCAGTTTTGTTTTGACAGGGGAGGAGTCGCAGTTTTGTTTTAACAGGGGAGGAATCGCAGTTTTGTTTTGACAGGGGAGGAATCGCAGTTTTGTTTTGACAGGGGAGGAATCGCAGTTTTGTTTTGACAGGGGAGGAATCGCAGTTTTGTTTTGACAGGGGAGGAATCGCAGTTTTGTTTTGACAGGGGAGGAATCGCAGTTTTGTTTTGACAGGGGAGGAATCGCAGTTTTGTTTTGACAGGGGAGGAATCTCAGTTTCGTTTTGACAGGGAGGAATCGCAGTTTTGTTTTGACAGGGGAGGAATCGCAGTTTTGTTTTGACAGGGGAGGAATCGCAGTTTTGTTTTAACAGGGGAGGAGTCGCAGTTTTGTTTTGACAGGGGAGGAATCTCAGTTTTGTTTTGACAGGGGAGGAATCGCAGTTTTGTTTTGACAGGGGAGGAATCGCAGTTTTGTTTTGACAGGGGAGGAATCGCAGTTTTGTTTTGACAGGGGAGGAATCACAGTTTTGTTTTGACAGGGGAGGAGTCGCAGTTTTGTTTTGACAGGGGAGGAGTCGCAGTTTCGTTTTGACAGGGGAGGAATCGCAGTTTTGTTTTGACAGGGGAGGAATCGCAGTTTTGTTTTGACAGGGGAGGAATCGCAGTTTTGTTTTGACAGGGGAGGAGTCGCAGTTTTGTTTTGACAGGGGAGGAGTCGCAGTTTCATTTTGACAGGGGAGGAATCGCAGTTTTGTTTTGACAGGGGAGGAATCGCAGTTTTGTTTTGACAGGGAGGAATCGCAGTTTTGTTTTGACAGGGGAGGAATCGCAGTTTTGTTTTGACAGGGGAGGAATCGCAGTTTTGTTTTGACAGGGGAGGAATCGCAGTTTTGTTTTGACAGGGGAGGAATCGCAGTTTTGTTTTGACAGGGGAGGAATCGCAGTTTTGTTTTGACAGGGGAGGAATCGCAGTTTTGTTTTGACAGGGGAGGAATCGCAGTTTTGTTTTGACAGGGGAGGAATTGCAGTTTCGTTTTGACAGGGGAGGAATCGCAGTTTTGTTTTGACAGGGGAGGAATCGCAGTTTTGTTTTGACAGGGGAGGAATCGCAGTTTTGTTTTGACAGGGGAGGAGTCGCAGTTTTGTTTTGACAGGAGAGGAATCGCAGTTTTGTTTTGACAGGGGAGGAATCGCAGTTTTGTTTTGACAGGGGAGGAGTCGCAGTTTTGTTTTGACAGGGGAGGAATCGCAGTTTTGTTTTGACAGGGGAGGAATCGCAGTTTTGTTTTGACAGGGGAGGAATCGCAGTTTTGTTTTGACAGGGGAGGAATCGCAGTTTTGTTTTGACAGGGGAGGAGTCGCAGTTTTGTTTTGACAGGGGAGGAATCGCAGTTTTGTTTTGACAGGGGAGGAATCGCAGTTTTGTTTTAACAGGGGAGGAATCGCAGTTTTGTTTTGACAGAGAGGAATCGCAGTTTTGTTTTGACAGGGGAGGAATCGCAGTTTTGTTTTGACAGGGGAGGAATCGCAGTTTTGTTTTGACAGGGAGGAATCGCAGTTTTGTTTTGACAGGGGAGGAATCGCAGTTTTGTTTTGACAGGGGAGGAATCGCAGTTTTGTTTTGACAGGGGAGGAATCGCAGTTTTGTTTTGACAGGGGAGGAATCGCAGTTTTGTTTTAACAGGGGAGGAATCGCAGTTTCGTTTTGACAGGGGAGGAATCGCAGTTTTGTTTTGACAGGGGAGGAATCGCAGTTTTGTTTTAACAGGGGAGGAATTGCAGTTTTGTTTTGACAGGGGAGGAATCGCAGTTTCGTTTTGACAGGGGAGGAATCTCAGTTTTATTTTGACAGGGGAGGAATCGCAGTTTTGTTTTGACAGGGGAGGAATCGCAGTTTTGTTTTGACAGGGGAGGAATCGCAGTTTTGTTTTGACAGGGGAGGAATCGCAGTTTTGTTTTGACAGGGGAGGAATCGCAGTTTTGTTTTAACAGGGGAGGAATCGCAGTTTTGTTTTAACAGGGGAGGAATCGCAGTTTTGTTTTGACAGGGGAGGAATCGCAGTTTTGTTTTAACAGGGGAGGAATCGCAGTTTTGTTTTGACAGGGGAGGAATCGCAGTTTTGTTTTAACAGGGGAGGAATCGCAGTTTTGTTTTAACAGGGGAGGAATCGCAGTTTTGTTTTAACAGGGGAGGAATCGCAGTTTTGTTTTGACAGGGGAGGAATCGCAGTTTTGTTTTAACAGGGGAGGAATCGCAGTTTTGTTTTGACAGGGGAGGAATCGCAGTTTTGTTTTGACAGGGGAGGAATTGCAGTTTTGCTTTAACAGGGGAGGAATCGCAGTTTTGTTTTAACAGGGGAGGAATCGCAGTTTTGTTTTGACAGGGGAGGAATCGCAGTTTTGTTTTGACAGGGGAGGAATCGCAGTTTTGTTTTAACAGGGGAGGAATCGCAGTTTTGTTTTAACAGGGGAGGAATCGCAGTTTTGTTTTGACAGGGGAGGAATCGCAGTTTTGTTTTAACAGGGGAGGAATCGCAGTTTTGTTTTGACAGGGGAGGAATCGCAGTTTTGTTTTGACAGGGGAGGAATTGCAGTTTTGTTTTAACAGGGGAGGAATCGCAGTTTTGTTTTAACAGGGGAGGAATCGCAGTTTTGTTTTGACAGGGGAGGAATCGCAGTTTTGTTTTGACAGGGGAGGAGTCGCAGTTTTGTTTTGACAGGGGAGGAATCGCAGTTTTGTTTTGACAGGGGAGGAATCGCAGTTTTGTTTTAACAGGGGAGGAATCGCAGTTTTGTTTTGACAGGGGAGGAATCGCAGTTTTGTTTTGACAGGGGAGGAATCGCAGTTTTGTTTTGACAGGGGAGGAGTCGCAGTTTTGTTTTGACAGGGGAGGAATCGCAGTTTTGTTTTAACAGGGGAGGAATCGCAGTTTTGTTTTGACAGGGGAGGAGTCGCAGTTTTGTTTTAACAGGGGAGGAATCGCAGTTTTGTTTTGACAGGGGAGGAATCGCAGTTTTGTTTTGACAGGGGAGGAATCGCAGTTTTGTTTTGACAGGGGAGGAATCGCAGTTTTGTTTTGACAGGGGAGGAGTCGCAGTTTTGTTTTGACAGGGGAGGAATCGCAGTTTTGTTTTGACAGGGGAGGAATCGCAGTTTTGTTTTGACAGGGGAGGAGTCGCAGTTTTGTTTTAACAGGGGAGGAGTCGCAGTTTTGTTTTGACAGGGGAGGAATCGCAGTTTTGTTTTGACAGGGGAGGAATCGCAGTTTTGTTTTGACAGGGGAGGAGTCGCAGTTTTGTTTTAACAGGGGAGGAATTGCAATTTTGCTTTGACAGGGGAGGAATCGCAGTTTTGTTTTGACAGGGGAGGAATCGCAGTTTTGTTTTGACAGGGGAGGAATCGCAGTTTTGTTTTGACAGGGGAGGAATCGCAGTTTTGTTTTGACAGGGGAGGAATCGCAGTTTTGTTTTGACAGGGGAGGAATCGCAGTTTTGTTTTAACAGGGGAGGAATCTCAGTTTTGTTTTGACAGGGGAGGAGTCGCAGTTTTGTTTTGACAGGGGAGGAATCGCAGTTTTGTTTTGACAGGGGAGGAATCGCAGTTTTGTTTTGACAGGGGAGGAATCGCAGTTTTGTTTTGACAGGGGAGGAATCGCAGTTTTGTTTTAACAGGGGAGGAATCGCAGTTTTGTTTTGACAGGGGAGGAATCGCAGTTTTGTTTTGACAGGGGAGGAATCGCAGTTTTGTTTTAACAGGGGAGGAATCGCAGTTTTGTTTTGACAGGGGAGGAATCGCAGTTTTATTTTGACAGGAGAGGAATCGCAGTTTTGTTTTAACAGGGGAGGAATCGCAGTTTTGTTTTGACAGGGGAGGAATCGCAGTTTTGTTTTGACAGGGGAGGAATCGCAGTTTTGTTTTGACAGGGGAGGAATCGCAGTTTTGTTTTGACAGGGGAGGAGTCGCAGTTTTGTTTTAACAGGGGAGGAATCGCAGTTTTGTTTTAACAGGGGAGGAATCGCAGTTTTGTTTTGACAGGGGAGGAATCGCAGTTTTGTTTTGACAGGGGAGGAATCGCAGTTTTGTTTTAACAGGGGAGGAATCGCAGTTTTGTTTTAACAGGGGAGGAATCGCAGTCTCGTTTTGACAGGGGAGGAATCGCAGTTTTGTTTTAACAGGGGAGGAATCGCAGTTTTGTTTTGACAGGGGAGGAATCGCAGTTTCATTTTGACAGGGGAGGAATCGCAGTTTTGTTTTGACAGGGGAGGAATCGCAGTTTTGTTTTGACAGGGGAGGAATCGCAGTTTTGTTTTGACAGGGGAGGAATCGCAGTTTTGTTTTGACAGGGGAGGAATCGCAGTTTTGTTTTGACAGGGGAGGAATCGCAGTTTTGTTTTAACAGGGGAGGAATCGCAGTTTTGTTTTAACAGGGGAGGAATCGCAGTTTTGTTTTAACAGGGAAGGAATCGCAGTTTTGTTTTGACAGGGGAGGAATCGCAGTTTTGTTTTAACAGGGGAGGAATCGCAGTTTTGTTTTAACAGGGGAGGAATCGCAGTTTTGTTTTGACAGGGGAGGAATCGCAGTTTTGTTTTAACAGGGGAGGAATCGCAGTTTTGTTTTGACAGGGGAGGAATCGCAGTTTTGTTTTGACAGGAGAGGAATCGCAGTTTTGTTTTGACAGGGGAGGAATCGCAGTTTTGTTTTAACAGGGGAGGAGTCGCAGTTTTGTTTTGACAGGGGAGGAATCGCAGTTTTGTTTTGACAGGGGAGGAATCGCAGTTTTGTTTTGACAGGGGAGGAATCGCAGTTTTGTTTTGACAGGGGAGGAGTCGCAGTTTTGTTTTGACAGGGGAGGAATCGCAGTTTTGTTTTGACAGGGGAGGAATCGCAGTTTTGTTTTGACAGGGGAGGAGTCGCAGTTTTGTTTTGACAGGGGCGGAATCGCAGTTTTGTTTTGACAGGGGAGGAATCGCAGTTTTGTTTTGACAGGGGAGGAATCGCAGTTTTGTTTTAACAGGGGAGGAATCGCAGTTTTGTTTTAACAGGGGAGGAATCGCAGTTTTGTTTTGACAGGGGAGGAATCGCAGTTTTGTTTTGACAGGGGAGGAATCGCAGTTTTGTTTTGACAGGGGAGGAATCGCAGTTTTGTTTTGACAGGGGAGGAATTGCAGTTTTGTTTTGACAGGGGAGGAATCGCAGTTTTGTTTTAACAGGGGAGGAATCGCAGTTTTGTTTTGACAGGGGAGGAATCGCAGTTTTGTTTTGACAGGGGCGGAATCGCAGTTTTGTTTTAACAGGGGAGGAATCGCAGTTTTGTTTTGACAGGGGAGGAATCGCAGTTTTGTTTTGACAGGGGAGGAATCGCAGTTTTGTTTTAACAGGGGAGGAATCGCAGTTTTGTTTTGACAGGGGAGGAATCGCAGTTTTGTTTTGACAGGGGAGGAATCGCAGTTTTGTTTTGACAGGGGAGGAATCGCAGTTTCATTTTGACAGGGGAGGAATCGCAGTTTTGTTTTGACAGGGGAGGAATCGCAGTTTTGTTTTGACAGGGGAGGAATCGCAGTTTTGTTTTGACAGGGGAGGAATCGCAGTTTTGTTTTGACAGGGGAGGAATCGCAGTTTTGTTTTGACAGGGGAGGAATCGCAGTTTTGTTTTAACAGGGGAGGAATCGCAGTTTTGTTTTAACAGGGGAGGAATCGCGGTTTTGTTTTAACAGGGGAGGAATCGCAGTTTTGTTTTGACAGGGGAGGAATCGCAGTTTTGTTTTAACAGGGGAGGAATCGCAGTTTTGTTTTGACAGGGGAGGAATCGCAGTTTTGTTTTGACAGGGGAGGAATCGCAGTTTTGTTTTAACAGGGGAGGAATCGCAGTTTTGTTTTGACAGGGGAGGAATCGCAGTTTTGTTTTGACAGGAGAGGAATCGCAGTTTTGTTTTGACAGGGGAGGAATCGCAGTTTTGTTTTAACAGGGGAGGAATCGCAGTTTTGTTTTAACAGGGGAGGAATCGCAGTTTTGTTTTGACAGGGGAGGAATCGCAGTTTTGTTTTGACAGGGGAGGAATCGCAGTTTTGTTTTGACAGGGGAGGAATCGCAGTTTTGTTTTGACAGGGGAGGAATCGCAGTTTTGTTTTGACAGGGGAGGAATCGCAGTTTTGTTTTGACAGGGGAGGAATCGCAGTTTTGTTTTGACAGGGGAGGAATCGCAGTTTTGTTTTGACAGGGGAGGAATCGCAGTTTTGTTTTGACAGGGGAGGAATCGCAGTTTTGTTTTGACAGGGGAGGAATCGCAGTTTTGTTTTGACAGGGGAGGAATCGCAGTTTTGTTTTGACAGGGGAGGAATCGCAGTTTTGTTTTAACAGGGGAGGAATCGCAGTTTTGTTTTGACAGGGGAGGAGTCGCAGTTTTGTTTTAACAGGGGAGGAATTGCAGTTTTGTTTTGACAGGGGAGGAATCGCAGTTTTGTTTTGACAGGGGAGGAATCGCAGTTTTGTTTTGACAGGGGAGGAATCGCAGTTTTGTTTTGACAGGGGAGGAATCGCAGTTTTGTTTTGACAGGGGAGGAATCTCAGTTTTGTTTTGACAGGGGAGGAATCGCAGTTTTGTTTTGACAGGGGAGGAATCGCAGTTTTGTTTTGACAGGGGAGGAATCGCAGTTTTGTTTTGACAGGGGAGGAATCGCAGTTTTGTTTTGACAGGGGAGGAATCGCAGTTTTGTTTTGACAGGGGAGGAGTCGCAGTTTTGTTTTGACAGGGGAAGAATCGCAGTTTTGTTTTGACAGGGGAGGAATCGCAGTTTTGTTTTGACAGGGGAGGAATCGCAGTTTTGTTTTGACAGGGGAAGAATCGCAGTTTTGTTTTGACAGGGGAGGAATCGCAGTTTTGTTTTGACAGGGGAGGAATCGCAGTTTTGTTTTGACAGGGGAGGAATCGCAGTTTTGTTTTGACAGGGGAGGAATCGCAGTTTTGTTTTGACAGGGGAGGAATCGCAGTTTTGTTTTGACAGGGGAGGAATCTCAGTTTTGTTTTGACAGGGGAGGAATCGCAGTTTTGTTTTGACAGGGGAGGAATCGCAGTTTTGTTTTGACAGGGGAGGAATCGCAGTTTTGTTTTGACAGGGGAGGAATCGCAGTTTTGTTTTGACAGGGGAGGAATCGCAGTTTTGTTTTGACAGGGGAGGAGTCGCAGTTTTGTTTTGACAGGGGAAGAATCGCAGTTTTGTTTTGACAAAAGAGGAATTGCAGTTTCATTTTGACAGGGGAGGAATCACAGTTTTGCTTTGACAGGGGAGGAATCGCAGTTTTGTTTTGACAGGGGAGGAGTCGCAGTTTTGTTTTGACAGGGAAGGAGTCGCAGTTTTGTTTTGACAGGGGAGGAGTCGCAGTTTTGTTTTAACAGGGGAGGAATCGCAGTTTTGTTTTAACAGGGGAGGAATCGCAGTTTTGTTTTAACAGGGGAGGAATCGCAGTTTTGTTTTGACAGAGAGGAATCGCAGTTTTGTTTTGACAGGGGAGGAATCGCAGTTTTGTTTTGACAGGGGAGGAATCGCAGTTTTGTTTTGACAGGGGAGGAATCGCAGTTTTGTTTTAACAGGGGAGGAATTGCAGTTTTGTTTTGACAGGGGAGGAATCGCAGTTTTGTTTTGACAGGGGAGGAATCGCAGTTTTGTTTTGACAGGGGAGGAATCGCAGTTTTGTTTTGACAGGGGAGGAATCGCAGTTTTGTTTTAACAGGGGAGGAATCGCAGTTTTGTTTTGACAGGGGAGGAATCGCAGTTTTGTTTTGACAGGGGAGGAATCGCAGTTTTGTTTTGACAGGGGAGGAATCGCAGTTTTGTTTTGACAGGGGAGGAATCGCAGTTTTGTTTTGACAGGGGAGGAATCGCAGTTTTGTTTTGACAGGGGAGGAATCGCAGTTTTGTTTTAACAGGGGAGGAATCGCAGTTTTGTTTTAACAGGGGAGGAATCGCAGTTTTATTTTGACAGGGGAGGAATCGCAGTTTTGTTTTAACAGGGGAGGAATCGCAGTTTTGTTTTGACAGGGGAGGAGTCGCAGTTTTGTTTTGACAGGGGAGGAATCGCAGTTTTGTTTTGACAGGGGAGGAGTCGCAGTTTTGTTTTGACAGGGGAGGAATCACAGTTTTGTTTTAACAGGGGAGGAATCGCAGTTTTGTTTTGACAGGGGAGGAATCGCAGTTTTGTTTTAACAGGGGAGGAATCGCAGTTTTGTTTTAACAGGGGAGGAATCGCAGTTTTGTTTTAACAGGGGAGGAATCGCAGTTTTGTTTTGACAGGGAAGGAATCGCAGTTTTGTTTTGACAGGGGAGGAATCGCAGTTTTGTTTTGACAGGGGAGGAATCGCAGTTTTGTTTTGACAGGGGAGGAATCGCAGTTTTGTTTTGACAGGGGAGGAATCGCAGTTTTGTTTTGACAGGGGAGGAATCGCAGTTTTGTTTTGACAGGGGAGGAGTCGCAGTTTTGTTTTAACAGGGGCGGAATCGCAGTTTTGTTTTGACAGGGGAGGAATCGCAGTTTTGTTTTAACAGGGGAGGAATCGCAGTTTTGTTTTGACAGGGGAGGAATCGCAGTTTTGTTTTAACAGGGGAGGAATCGCAGTTTTGTTTTGACAGGGGAGGAATCGCAGTTTTGTTTTGACAGGGGAGGAATCGCAGTTTTGTTTTGACAGGGGAGGAATCGCAGTTTTGTTTTGACAGGGGAGGAATTGCAGTTTTGTTTTAACAGGGGAGGAATCGCAGTTTTGTTTTAACAGGGGAGGAATCGCAGTTTTGTTTTAACAGGGGAGGAATCGCAGTTTTGTTTTGACAGGGGAGGAATCACAGTTTTGTTTTGACAGGGGAGGAATCGCAGTTTTGTTTTGACAGGGGAGGAATTGCAGTTTTGTTTTAACAGGGGAGGAATCGCAGTTTTGTTTTAACAGGGGAGGAATCGCAGTTTTGTTTTAACAGGGGAGGAATCGCAGTTTTGTTTTGACAGGGGAGGAATCGCAGTTTTGTTTTAACAGGGGAGGAATCGCAGTTTTGTTTTGACAGGGGAGGAATCGCAGTTTTGTTTTGACAGGGGAGGAATCGCAGTTTTGTTTTAACAGGGGAGGAATCGCAGTTTTGTTTTGACAGGGGAGGAATCGCAGTTTTGTTTTGACAGGGGAGGAATCGCAGTTTTGTTTTGACAGGGGAGGAATCGCAGTTTTGTTTTGACAGGGGAGGAATCGCAGTTTTGTTTTGACAGGGGAGGAATCGCAGTTTTGTTTTGACAGGGGAGGAGTCGCAGTTTTGTTTTGACAGGGGAGGAATCGCAGTTTTGTTTTGACAGGGGAGAAATCGCAGTTTTGTTTTGACAGGGGAGGAATCGCAGTTTTGTTTTAACAGGGGAGGAATCGCGGTTTTGTTTTAACAGGGGAGGAATCGCAGTTTTGTTTTGACAGGGGAGGAATCGCAGTTTTGTTTTGACAGGGAAGGAATCGCAGTTTTGTTTTGACAGGGGAGGAATCACAGTTTGTTTTGACAGGGGAGGAATCGCAGTTTTGTTTTGACAGGGGAGGAATCGCAGTTTTGTTTTAACAGGGGAGGAATCGCAGTTTTGTTTTGACAGGGGAGGAGTCGCAGTTTTGTTTTGACAGGGGAGGAATCACAGTTTGTTTTGACAGGGGAGGAATCGCAGTTTTGTTTTGACAGGGGAGGAATCGCAGTTTTGTTTTGACAGGGGAGGAATCACAGTTTGTTTTGACAGGGGAGGAATCGCAGTTTTGTTTTGACAGGGGAGGAATCGCAGTTTTGTTTTAACAGGGGAGGAATCTCAGTTTTGTTTTGACAGGGGAGGAATCGCAGTTTTGTTTTGACAGGAGAGGAATCGCAGTTTTGTTTTGACAGGGGAGGAATCGCAGTTTTGTTTTGACAGGGGAGGAATCGCAGTTTTGTTTTGACAGGGGAGGAATCGCAGTTTTGTTTTGACAGGGGAGGAATCGCAGTTTTGTTTTGACAGGGGAGGAATCGCAGTTTTGTTTTGACAGGGGAGGAATCGCAGTTTTGTTTTGACAGGGGAGGAATCGCAGTTTTGTTTTGACAGGGGAGGAATCGCAGTTTTGTTTTGACAGGGGAGGAATCGCAGTTTTGTTTTGACAGGGGAGGAATCGCAGTTTTGTTTTGACAGGGGAGGAATCGCAGTTTTGTTTTAACAGGGGAGGAATCGCAGTTTTGTTTTGACAGGGGAGGAATCGCAGTTTTGTTTTGACAGGGGAGGAATTGCAGTTTTGTTTTAACAGGGGAGGAATCGCAGTTTTGTTTTGACAGGGGAGGAGTCGCAGTTTTGTTTTAACAGGGGAGGAATTGCAGTTTTGCTTTGACAGGGGAGGAATCGCAGTTTTGTTATGACAGGGGAGGAATCGCAGTTTTGTTTTGACAGGGGAGGAATCGCAGTTTTGTTTTGACAGGGGAGGAATCTCAGTTTTGTTTTGACAGGGGAGGAATCGCAGTTTTGTTTTGACAGGGGAGGAATCGCAGTTTTGTTTTGACAGGGGAGGAATCGCAGTTTTGTTTTGACAGGGGAGGAATCGCAGTTTTGTTTTGACAGGGGAGGAGTCGCAGTTTTGTTTTAACAGGGGAGGAATCGCAGTTTTGTTTTGACGGGGGAGGAATCGCAGTTTTGTTTTGACAGGAGAGGAATCGCAGTTTTGTTTTAACAGGGGAGGAATCGCAGTTTGTTTTGACAGGGGAGGAATCGCAGTTTTGTTTTGACAGGGGAGGAGTCGCAGTTTTGTTTTGACAGGGGAGGAGTCGCAGTTTTGTTTTGACAGGGGAGGAGTCGCAGTTTTGTTTTGACAGGGGAGGAATCGCAGTTTTGTTTTAACAGGGGAGGAATCGCAGTTTTGTTTTGACAGGGGAGGAATCGCAGTTTTGTTTTGACAGGGGAGGAATCGCAGTTTTGTTTTGACAGGGGAGGAGTCGCAGTTTTGTTTTGACAGGGGAGGAATCGCAGTTTTGTTTTAACAGGGGAGGAATCGCAGTTTTGTTTTGACAGGGGAGGAATCGCAGTTTTGTTTTGACAGGGGAGGAATCGCAGTTTTGTTTTAACAGGGGAGGAGTCGCAGTTTTGTTTTAACAGGGGAGGAATCGCAGTTTTGTTTTGACAGGGGAGGAATCGCAGTTTTGTTTTAACAGGGGAGGAATCGCAGTTTTGTTTTAACAGGGGAGGAATCGCAGTTTTGTTTTGACAGGGGAGGAATCGCAGTTTCATTTTGACAGGGGAGGAATCGCAGTTTTGTTTTAACAGGGGAGGAATCGCAGTTTTGTTTTGACAGGGGAGGAATCGCAGTTTTGTTTTGACAGGGGAGGAATCGCAGTTTTGTTTTGACAGGGGAGGAATCGCAGTTTTGTTTTGACAGGGGAGGAATCGCAGTTTTGTTTTGACAGGGGAGGAATCGCAGTTTTGTTTTGACAGGGGAGGAATCACAGTTTTGTTTTGACAGGGGAGGAATCGCAGTTTTGTTTTGACAGGGGAGGAATCGCAGTTTTGTTTTGACAGGGGAGGAATCGCAGTTTTGTTTTGACAGGGGAGGAATCGCAGTTTTGTTTTAACAGGGGAGGAATCGCAGTTTTATTTTGACAGGGGAGGAGTCGCAGTTTTGTTTTGACAGGGGAGGAATCGCAGTTTTGTTTTGACAGGGGAGGAATCTCAGTTTTATTTTGACAGGGGAGGAATCGCAGTTTTGTTTTGACAGGGGAGGAATCACAGTTTTGTTTTGACAGGGGAGGAATCGCAGTTTTGTTTTGACAGGGGAGGAATCGCAGTTTTGTTTTGACAGGGGAGGAATCGCAGTTTTGTTTTGACAGGGGAGGAATCGCAGTTTTGTTTTAACAGGGGAGGAATCTCAGTTTTGTTTTGACAGGGGAGGAATCGCAGTTTTGTTTTAACAGGGGAGGAATCGCAGTTTTGTTTTGACAGGGGAGGAATCACAGTTTTGTTTTGACAGGGGAGGAATCGCAGTTTTGTTTTGACAGGGGAGGAATCGCAGTTTTGTTTTGACAGGGGAGGAATCGCAGTTTTGTTTTGACAGGGGAGGAATCACAGTTTTGTTTTGACAGGGGAGGAATCGCAGTTTTGTTTTGACAGGGGAGGAATCACAGTTTTGTTTTGACAGGGGAGGAATCGCAGTTTTGTTTTGACAGGGGAGGAATCGCAGTTTTGTTTTGACAGGGGAGGAATCACAGTTTTGTTTTGACAGGGGAGGAATCGCAGTTTTGTTTTGACAGGGGAGGAATCGCAGTTTTGTTTTGACAGGGGAGGAATCGCAGTTTTGTTTTGACAGGGGAGGAATCGCAGTTTTGTTTTGACAGGGGAGGAATCGCAGTTTTGTTTTGACAGGGGAGGAATCTCAGTTTTGTTTTGACAGGGGAGGAATCGCAGTTTTGTTTTGACAGGGGAGGAATCACAGTTTTGTTTTGACAGGGGAGGAATCGCAGTTTTGTTTTGACAGGGGAGGAATCTCAGTTTTGTTTTGACAGGGGAGGAATCGCAGTTTTGTTTTGACAGGGGAGGAATCTCAGTTTTGTTTTGACAGGGGAGGAATCGCAGTTTTGTTTTGACAGGGGAGGAATCACAGTTTTGTTTTGACAGGGGAGGAATCGCAGTTTTGTTTTGACAGGGGAGGAATCGCAGTTTTGTTTTGACAGGGGAGGAATCACAGTTTTGTTTTGACAGGGGAGGAATCGCAGTTTTGTTTTGACAGGGGAGGAATCTCAGTTTTGTTTTGACAGGGGAGGAATCGCAGTTTTGTTTTGACAGGGGAGGAATCTCAGTTTTGTTTTGACAGGGGAGGAATCTCAGTTTTGTTTTGACAGGGGAGGAATCACAGTTTTGTTTTGACAGGGGAGGAATCGCAGTTTTGTTTTGACAGGGGAGGAATCGCAGTTTTGTTTTGACAGGGGAGGAATCACAGTTTTGTTTTGACAGGGGAGGAATCGCAGTTTTGTTTTGACAGGGGAGGAATCACAGTTTTGTTTTGACAGGGGAGGAATCGCAGTTTTGTTTTGACAGGGGAGGAATCGCAGTTTTGTTTTGACAGGGGAGGAATCACAGTTTTGTTTTGACAGGGGAGGAATCGCAGTTTTGTTTTGACAGGGGAGGAATCTCAGTTTTGTTTTGACAGGGGAGGAATCGCAGTTTTGTTTTGACAGGGGAGGAATCGCAGTTTTGTTTTGACAGGGGAGGAATCGCAGTTTTGTTTTGACAGGGGAGGAATCACAGTTTTGTTTTGACAGGGGAGGAATCGCAGTTTTGTTTTGACAGGGGAGGAATCTCAGTTTTGTTTTGACAGGGGAGGAATCGCAGTTTTGTTTTGACAGGGGAGGAATCACAGTTTTGTTTTGACAGGGGAGGAATCGCAGTTTTGTTTTGACAGGGGAGGAATCGCAGTTTTGTTTTGACAGGGGAGGAATCGCAGTTTTGTTTTGACAGGGGAGGAATCGCAGTTTTGTTTTGACAGGGGAGGAATCGCAGTTTTGTTTTGACAGGGGAGGAATCACAGTTTTGTTTTGACAGGGGAGGAATCGCAGTTTTGTTTTGACAGGGGAGGAATCTCAGTTTTGTTTTGACAGGGGAGGAATCGCAGTTTTGTTTTGACAGGGGAGGAATCGCAGTTTTATTTTGACAGGGGAGGAATCGCAGTTTTCACAACAAAAAGTTATGTCCTAACATCCACTTCAACAAGAGTGAAATTGTTGTTAGTCTCTGATTGATTGAAAGTAGATCTCCACTCGTACAGAGGTCTAATTAAATCGACAGGGCTGCTTTAATTTTGAGAGACAGGTTTCAGACAAATAGTCGAAATTGATCATAAAGTAGTTTATGCAACAACCAATACTTTCACTTTATGAAACGAAAGATACTCCTACACAGCCAACAAATCTCTAAAAAAGTGTTACCAAAACTGAAAACTTTTTTATTTGAATTGTATCCATGGAGTATTATTGAGTTATATGATGAACCAAATAGATCTGCCCCACTCTCATATTTCAAAGAGCCATTAAATGGACCCACAATTTTGAAAAGTGAAATTCAAAATGCACTTTCGAGTATGAGAAACGGGAAAGCTTTAGGCTCAGACAAAATATCTGCTGAAACTCCCAAAGCATTAAATCATTTTGGCCTGGAACTTCTAGAGTTACTTGCAAATGCAATTTACGATAAAGGTGTATTTCCAGATGAGCTCTACAAATCAACTTTTATAACTATACCAAAAAAATCAGGTGCTGTCAATTGTGAAAATTTTCGTAAAATTTCAATAATGAGCCACGTGACCAAAGTAATACTCCTGGTTATCATGCTCAGAATCACAAATAAAATGCACCCGGAAATCTCTACTGAACAATATGGGTTTATGAAAGATAAAAAACAAAATCGCCATTTTTGTGCTTCGCATGCTGAGCGAACGAGCAATACAAATGCAGCAAACAATCTATCTCTGCTTTATAGACAGGAAAAAAGGATTTGATGGTTTAAATCATGAAAAACTTTTTCAACTTCTCAACAAAATTGGTATTGATAGCAAAGATCTCAGGCTCATCCAAGCATTGTATTATGAACAAACTGCTAATGTTAAAATTGGTAATGACGTAACTGGTGATACACAAATCAAAAAAGGGGTCCGACAAGGCTGTCTTCTATCTCCAGATCTGTTTAATCTATACAGTGAAATCATTTTGCGTGGCATCAAAGACTTTGAAGGAATAAAAGTGAATGGAGTTAATATAAACAATAAACGTTACGTTGATGACGCTGTCCTCATTTCAACGTCACCAAGGGAGCTACAAAAGATGCTAAATAAATTAGAAAAAATTGGTGAACAATGTGGAATGTCAATCAATGTCAACAAAACAAAATGTCTCGTAGTTACTAAACTAGAAACAATGCCAAGACTCACACTTTTCTTGAAGGGAAACTCAATTAAACAGACAGAACATTTTCGATATCTTGGTTCACTTATTTCAAGTAACGGAAGGTCCACTAATGAAATAGAGAGAAGAATTGTAATGGCCCAACAAGCATTCACAGACTTGGGATATATCCTCCGTAACAAAAAGATGAGTTTCAGGATCAGATTTTGTTTGTTAAAGTGCTATGTGTGGTCAGTGTTTTTGTATGGTTGTGAATCTTGGACTATGACAAACGAAACTATAAACAAAGTCAACGCATTGGAACTTTGGTTTCTACGGCGAATGCAACGCATTTCATGGACTGCTCACGTTACCAATGAAACTGTTTTAAAACAAACCTGGCAAGTTAGACAGCTTCTCAGCTTCTTAACACAACCAAAAATAGACAGTTGTAATTTTTTGGGCATATCATGAGACAGGAGAATCTGGAGCAAACTTCAGTTACTGGACCTATCAATGGAAAACGAGCACAGGATAATCAAAGGTACAATTATTTGGATCAATCAAAAACACATACAAAGCTTAATACAGAAGAACTGCTGCATTTTGTCAAAGATAGAAGAAATGGAAAAACATTTGCATTAAGGCAGCCGAGGCCTGGATCAGGCATGGCACTTAATGATGATGATCCATGGACAATATGATTTACTAACGTGACGTGAATAATTTTTAAGTAGTGCATTTTCTCATACCTTGCATAAAACTTTTATTGCCTTAGTAACTAAGGAAGCTTACTGCGAACAATCCAGTGCAACGTCTTTCAAGTAGTTGCTGGATTAGATGCTCGCAAATTCTCTCCCTGATCATATTAACATCACAATAGCTGCCGTGGTGTAGCGGCAATCATTCTTGACTTTGGAACAAAATATCTGATGTCAAAGGCCATAAAATCATCATCGGCATTCATCATCATATGGAATTTAAAGGTGCTGCGTTGCTCCTGGAAAAAAATTTGATTCGACAGCTGCTGAGTAGTGGTTAACACACATTGAATCAGCGCGTTTAAGCCACTAAAAATGAAGAAAAAAGGACATAAACCCAGCAGATTTCTTGTGTTGAGTTAGAATAATTATCATATCTCTGGCAAATCTTGCAGTCACTTGTTCATGCCATCGTACAGAATTAAAAGGTTTTACACAGGTTTGGTAAGTAAATAAATAAATCATAGATTGTGATCTGCGGCCAGGTCTGCTGCAGTGATTACTAGCTTGAGTAACCGACGATCTTGCTTTTTTATCATTGTTCGATGGCTGATGCTGTTGCTCTTATTATTGATTCGTTCAATAATTAAACCAAAATGAGCTGAACCGAATTACATAAAATTAACCATCATTGACACCAGGGATGTGGAAGCGGAAGCGCGAAAAATCTACCGCTTCTGCTTTCACATAGATTACTTGACTCAAAAAGTAACTAGGCGAAAAAATTTTGTCCCTTTCCCCAGTGTGGATTAAACGGTGGAGTTGCACTATAAGTCTGAATGAACGTGCGGTATCAGTAGCTCGAGAGAACGAGAAAAACTAGCATCACATTTTATATCGATTACGGGTAAGAAAAAGGTAGTTGGACAATGAAACGTAGCCAATAAAATAATGATTGGATTAAAGTTAACTGACCTTGGTTATGGGATTGAAAACGTTGAAAAAGTAATTGCTCACGAAGGAAACATTTTCATCATTCTACATCAGTACTCTTCAACAGGGGTTTCGCAAAACCTGCAGTTGTGATCCGTGTGTTTTAAGGGTTCCGTGAGGGGACCACGAAGGTTCTTCGTTGATTACTTGTATTTATTTCAGTATAATGTTTCTTATATGTAGTGGTGTTCCGTGTATATAAATAGTTAGTAATGGAATCTTGTGATAGCAATTGGCAGATTGTGACGTAATTCTATTTATAACTTTAAGAACGTCTGAATTTGCTCACCTCTTTTGTTACGTAATAGTGCGTCTGTAATTTCAATTTTGCTGTTATTGTTGTTGTTATGCGACCCCTCCCGAGGAATGGGGCACGGCGGAAGACCATGGAGCCCCAGAAGCTGGGCAACTCTCCTGGGCCTGGACTAGAGTTTGTAGAGAGATAGAGAGTCGCCAAAGAGTCCGTAGCTGGACAGTGCAGAATGAGGTGAGATATGTCCAGGGACGAGTGTCCGTAGGCGCTGTAGGAAGGATTCTCGATTCTGCCAATTCTAGAGAGATAAGAACTTAAAAGAAGGCTGTGTCCGTTGCAGCGAAGACGAGAGAGAACACAGCGAGCATGACGAGGGAGCACAAGTTCCTCAGTGGAAATCGAGGGAACTTGTGTATCGAAGAACTTTGATGAGATAGTACGCCTCCAGTCCGAGAAAACACAAGAGTGGACACGAGAGTTAAGAGAAGAGAAACTACAAGTGATTGCAGAGGACACGAGTAGTGCTCCCTGTCTGGCCAGCTCATCAGCCGCGTCGTTTCCCGGGAGAAACAAGTGTCCTGGGACCCATTGTAGCCTGATGGAATAGGAGGAGAGAGAAGACAGTTCCTTCCAGAGAGATAATGATGAATGGAAAGATGGAGGAGAGGACAGGGTGGTGAGGACAGAACAAGAGTAAAATAGGAGGAGAAGAGATGAGAAATGGCAGACTTGTTGGTGCTGCCGAGACCAGCAAAAAGCGAGCAGAATGGCGGAGGCTTCAGCGGAAAAACTTGAGTATGCTGGGCCTTCTCAAAAGAAAAAGGTGGCCTCAGTGACACAGAGAGAGCAGTTGGCAAGCAGGCCAGAGCCGTCTTTGCCAAAAGGGAAAGGAGCAGAGTCGTCTGTCCCGAGCACCAGATTGTAAGGAGGGCATACAGTGTCAGAAAAGTAAAGAGAGCAGCAGCAGAAGAAAGAAGAAGAAACGAGTATTCTTTTGCAGAAGGACAGTGACAGTCCAAGTTAAAAGCAAAGTCATCCAAACGAGCTTTCTGAAAATTGAAGAGTGGGGGACGCTCGTTAAGGCGAAAGACCGGAGAGAGAGGGACGGTTAGTAGAATTGGTTGGCGATCAGAACCCTGGTCCTGGAGCACCTCCCAAGAGCAAGAGAAGAGGGAGCAAAGGAGATGTCAGGGGAGAAGCGACTGCCAGAGGAGCGATGGAGAAGGATAGGTATGTCAGAGTCATTGAGGGGGAGGAGGTCAGAGGAGATGACCTAGTCAAAAACGTTCTCCTCGCGGGGGTCGGAAGTACCTCTTGAGTTCCCAGAGGGCGTGATGGCAATTAAAGTCTCCCAGAATGAAGAGATTTCTGGAGGAAGAAAGAATGGAAAGAGAAAAAGAGTCGGTTCTGCCATCCGTCGGAGAAGGCGAGCGTCTAGTGGCGCAGGTCTACCATTAACTGGGTGGAGCGATAGCTCTGTGCACTTTTCTCTTCTCAGGTGTTGTTGTAATAGACCTAAAAAGAATCGCCAAGCGGTAGGCATGAAGGCTTCGCAATTTCAGACGTTAAGGGCCAAAGCTTTGATTATCTGGAACAAGGTGGTGCAAAAGGTGTTCAAATACTTGGTCTGCATATTCGAGAAGTGGCCCGGAAACCGAAGTTTCCCTTTGGACACATATTGACAATCAGAATATCGCAACAATCGATGGTTTCTTATCAAAAGGCGACATTTATCAAACAACTTCTTGTATTCTTGTACCACCGTTTATCGAAAAGCAAGTTTTTTTACTGAAGAGCCGAAAAATTTTTTGAACCACACAAAATTACTGCTTTTACTGACACAACTCCGAAACTGGCATAAACACAAACTGCTCTGAAACTGGCAAGAGCTGTTCTAAACAAAAAACAACTACGCACCACTGGTCAATCATTTTAATCGCACACTGCATGCTTATTGATCATCTTTGGCAAGCAAATACATCAAGGTACAAGCTTTAAAGCAAACACTGAATACAATTAAATAAAACAGCTGTCGAACTACAACTACATTTGATTATCGTAAATAAAAAGAATCTACAAAAAATTACAAAATTATAAACACAGTACAGTGCTACTTCAGATAACACAGTGTACTCTGATTACAGTTATGGAGTTATACGCATTGCCACTGCATTAATATAAGAGACAAGATGATTCAACTTTTTCCTGTAAACGCTACATCACAAATCATAGAGATGAATACAGCCAGGAGCAAAATAGGCAAGGCTCAAATTTCGGCACGTCTTACTTCTTTAACCCAGGGGTTGGCAACCTTTTGCGCACTACGGGCCCGTTTGCATCGCATTATTTTCCCGGGCCGGCCTACCAGAGATGGCAAATTATTACACCAAAAAGAATATCACATTCTTCATGGCAAATGATTACACCAAAAAGAATATTACATTCTTCACAACTTAGCTTAACGCTGAGTTAGTGGGAACCCTGGTATTGTTTGTTTGCGGTGAGATGATTCCATCTAGGGGTGGTGGTAGTAAATGAAATCAAAGCAACAATTACGAGGTCCACCAGTGTTGTTTAATCGTGCCGCCCCAAACCAATTGTCCCCGGACAGCCACCGGTCCGCCGCGACCCGTCGGTTGCCAACCTCTGCTCTAATGCTACGAATTTTTCACAAATACAATAGCGGTTAACAGGGTCATAGGGAAAAGAGGGACTCAACCTCACTACCCACAACACTATCATTCTTTAGTGATTAATTTGAAGTTTTGGAAAGTGCTCAAAATTAAGAAACATTACAAAGTTTTTATGCGCCTTTAAATTAAACCCTGGTGGTCCAATAAATCAAACATTTAATTACAGCAACAAGCGAGTGCATGTGCAGTGCTTATTGTCCGTTTGTCGTGAATTTAAACCAAATTGTGTTCGAATATTCTTGTCCAGGTCGAAGAACGCAGTTGGGAAATGTATCCTTCTAAAAAACAAATAATCAAGTCAGTTATAACATATCCTCGAGATTTTCGGTTCAAAATAATCTTGTTGGTTGTACAGAATTTTGATATAGCTTTGAGAAAAAGCTGTTGGAGTCATAAGCTTTTCGTGACGCTCTCATTAGTGGCAATATCGCGTTAAAAGGGAAGATTTAGAGCGAGTAAGTGTTTTATGTGGTCAATTTGGACGTTATGTATGGTTTGCCGAAAACACACAAAGAAGGCACTCCACTTCGACCTGTACTGTCTATGACAGATTCATCCCGTCACGAACTTGGCAAGTAGTTGGCTGGCCTATTACAACCTGTGTTGGGGCGGTTTTCGACACATTGCATTTCAGATTCGCTCACGCTTGCTAAGACCATGCAAAATCTTGACATCGACCCTAATGTCCTCATGTGCTTCTTTTGATGTGTCCAGCTTGTTTACCAACGTTACCCTTGATGAACCATCAAAATTTGTTCAGATGCTCTTTACGACGATTCTGATTTACAACCACTGACTCCAAAGGCGTGTTTGTTGAATTGATGAAGAGTGCTACATCCTCGGCTGAGTTCAGCTTTAATAACACTATGTACAAAAAACAGACGGAGTAGCTATGGGATCACCACTTGATCCGGCTTTGGCTAACATCTTTGTTGGATATTATGAAGAAAAGTTATTTTCTCAAACGCAGAAGCCTCCAACATACTTCAAATATGTTGACAACACGTTTGCCATCTTCGATCACGAAGCTGAAGCACATGAATTTCTGACCAAACTCAACTGCCTTCATCCATCTCTCAGATTCACCTTTGAAAAAGAGAAAGGAAAATGTCTGCCGTTTCTTGATGTTTACATCAAAAGAACAGATATTGGCTTTGAAACCAGTGTATACCGGAAACACACTTTCACCGGCCAGTATTTACGGTGAGAGTCCTTTAGTCCTCTCAAACGTAAAATAAGTGTAATTTCTATATTAGTGCATCGAGCCCTCATTTGCACCAAGCGTAGAATTAATGGATCAAGAAAATATCACTGGACAATGACTATTCAAAAAAGGTCATCAACGCTCAGATCACCATAAAAATCGCTCAGTTTTCCACTTTTCAGCGATTTGGCCCAGAAAAGTGCCTGGTGTACTTGTGGGTGCCTTGGATTGGCAAGCCCTCCACAAACTTGGAAAAAGAAATCAAAGCCGCCGTATAAAACTGCTGTGGTTACGTCAGCACCCGCTTGGTCTTTACGTCAAGGCACATGTTGCCTGCGGCCCGCAAGGATGTTCTACCTACCACTCAGAAAAGTTTTGTCATATATGAATATAAGTGCTACTGTGATAGTCGGTACGTAGGGCGAACATCTCAACGGCTACAGGATCGCATCAAGCAACATGTTCCGCAATGGTTAAGACAACAATTGACGCGTCCATGCCGATCTCAACCACACGGATCGTGCAAACGAAACGACACCAAACCGGATTATGACTCTGCCATTGGTCAACATCTTTTAGAAAATGATCAATGTGCATTAAACTATGATAACAAGCGGTTTTCAATCCTCGCCACAGCACGCAGCTCTTTCCACCTTAATCTCTTAGAGGCTGCTTATATCAAGACCCAGCGCCCGGTTTTATGCAGAGAGAAATAGTTTGTTTGGGCTCTCAAACTCTTTCGACAATCGCGGCATTCTTATTTCGCCTGCTGCGCTTTCTCTAACTTTCGCTGTCGCGCTTTCTCTAACTTCGAAATCTTTCTTTGCGCGCTTTACAATACTAGCGCTATCATTGGCTCGTCTTGATTGCCTAATGACATAAAACACTTGTCCAAATTGACCACATAAAACACTTACTCGCTCTAAATCTTCCCTTTTAACGCGATATTGCCACTAATGAGAGCGTCACGAAAAGCTTATGCTCAAACAGCTTTCTCAAAGCTATATTATTTTTACTTAGTGCAGTCAGGGCCTTCTATTTTTTGAAGGCTCAGTAAAGTGCGATTTCTGCGATAGAGCCTATTATTTAAGCCATCGGTTCCAACAAATGTGTTTCGTAAAAAATTTGTTAATTGCTATGAAAGCATCAAATAAAATAGCTACAGGAGTCCGGGCAATTGCCACGATCTGGACCAAAGGTCGTACATGGCGAAGAGTTGCCGAAGAGAGTGCGGGATAAAGAGTCCGTAGCATGACAGGTCAGAATGAGATGGGCCCAGAGTCGGGTGACCGCAGGCACTGCACGAAGAACTCCCAATTCTGCTGATTCTGAAGATGAGCAATAGCATTCAAAAAAACGGTGATCATTGCAACGAAGATGAGAAAGCAGCGAGCAAGATGAGAAAGATTACGTTTCTCAGTGGAGATCGAGGGAGCTCGTGTGTCGAAAAGTATGAAGTAGATACAGCTGAAGCAGCACACCTCGTCGGGTTGATCATCTACCTTGTCCTTTATACGAAATGAGTGACTGGGTACCCATACAGTTTGAGAATATCGCAAATGAGGGTGGAGAGGTTCTAGCTCATATACAAAGGAGTGAAAGAGAAAGTACAAATGACGGGAGAGAAAAGCACAGCAAGGACAGAGTGAAAGTCTGAGTGAAAAGCACTTACAGACTTATTGGTAAAATGGAAATCGGTGAGAATTTCATCAACATCTACGAAGCGCCAGCCAACACCACACATCTACGACGCGCCAGCCAACACCACACATTCAATTTTTGCTCGATATCCTCCAAAATATCGATTTATTCGTCCAGTTGAAGATGTTTTTCCGCAATTAACTTTTTTAAACAATCTTGACAGTGTGATACGTTCGCACGGTCAAATCAACAGTGATAACTTTTACCTAGAGTCAACACATGCGGCAACGATTTTTCGACAAGTTAACGGAGTTGGTAGCAACGAGACCTACGTCACTAAATTCTAAGCGTCAGTGGACAACGTTCAATTTTATTAAACAATATCGATCTAACTTTTTCTTAAATTTCAAATTGGTTTTTGTATTATGATTTTGTGATTCTCGCCACGTTATTTGCCAACTGCCAGTTACGTAACAGCTGCAGCACTCGAGCGCAACCGAGCAGGTTCACAGATAAACATTTTCAAATGCTTGTGATTATGCGAGGGAATAGAACTCTATGGTTCAGTCGAAATAATATTAACTAAAGGAGTAAATTCTCACTGCTAAACGTCAACGGTAAGGACACCATTTCTTGTTGCAAACGCCGCTGACTACGGCGGTAACGTTTGTAAGTAGTTCGCGCTGAAGCAAACGCCGACAATTCATTTTGATAACACGCACGACACCGATTGTCGTGTGTGTTTTTATACCGCACCTTTTTTTTACGCAAAATTTTTGGTAATCACCGGTTGAAATTGCTATTTTTGAACTTTCAAAATAGTTGAAGACGTTGCTTCGGTGATCAACTGTGCAAAATCAAATTTTGTGACGCACGTTGCGACGCACAGTTTGAGAAGCGCTGCTCTAAGCGTTCAACAACCCGCAGTGTTTCGATTGCAAGTTTTGCACTCAAATGATGCTGGTGCCAAGACCAGGAAAAAGATTGCAGATTAGAGCATAAGATTTCGAGGCGAGAAAAACCTAACCTCAAACCAACGTTTTTTAAGCCACAGATACCGAGCATACGCATAAAAATAAGGAAACCTTGCCGATTTTGAATTTCCAAAAGTATAACTCAATAAACAATCACTTTCGAAAGATTGGTTAGCAAAAATAGTTCTTCCTACTGTAAAAGACTATCGATTTTAGAAAGTGTGGGGTGCATTCTGCGATCGTTTAGAAGCCAGCACCACAAAAAAATGAATGGCGAGGTAATGGCTGATGTTCAACAGTATTTTGGCCCCATCCATCGGGGTTGGACATTGCACAGCACGATGACGAGAATGCTTTCAAGAAATCATGTTATATCAGAATAATTTTCTGAAGCCAATCATTATTAAAACTTTGAAGTGCCTTTCCAACATGGGAGTCTCGAGGGACTAGTACACGTATATTCTCAATTTTTCGCAGTTTAGTAAATTTACAGATAAAGATTGGGTATTTAACGCTGGCAGCTCCTTCAACGCTGATTTCAGAAATCTATTGCTTAATTCTTTATCAGGGGGTGCCGGTTTCACAATTTCAAAAAGCCTACTTATATACTCTCTCCGGCTTTTGCTATGTTTTTTCTTACATGATTTATGGCGTCTGGCCAGTTCTGACATTCAAGACAGAAAGCAGAATGTTTTGTATAGGAAACATTCTTCTTTCCTTGCATGCCGTCGAGGTAGTTGCCAGTGTAGAGCTGAACACCAGGAGTGGTTGAATCAATTCCCATCACGCGCCCATTGACTGTGTGCTGTACCCTGTAAACAAAAATAATTCAAATGCGTAATGTAACTGATCAATCATCGTAAGATTTTTACATTAATTCAGTGGTAAAAGTCGCTGAGAAAGCGTTCTAACCTTCAAGGGACATATTTCGAACTCGTAATTCAAAGACATACATACATCTACCAAGGCCGCTCATCCTCGTAGGGCCGCGAGGATAGCAGCCCTCGGGTTCCCCTATTAATCCTACGATCTTCAGCTACATCCGCTAACTAAGTTGGTTCAATTCTAAGTCTTTTAACCAAATCAAGGATGCTGGTAGAGCGTGGATGAAAAAGCGGGCGATTAGTGGCAGACACGCGCCACACCAGCACATACGTTTTCATTTGCAGTTCCAAGTTTTCAAATAATATTTTAACATATTACAAAATATAAATACAATCTCTTGCTTTCCTATGCACAATGCACATGCTGACCGAGCAACGCGTTTCCTGGCTCCATCAAGAGTAAGACAGAAGTTGTGATCATAACCGAGACCGAATGGGACTTTACTTAGCCGATCTTCGGTTAAAACAACAGGTTGTCGCAGATCGAAAACTGTGTTATCGACCGAGTTGATTTCGCCTAAACATTTTAACTGATGTTAGTGAGCCAAGCTATTAGGATTTTTGCTCCTTGATTGCATACGAAGCAACGCATTTCATTTGCATTTTGCGATTTTCGGCCGGCTATAAGGTTCCAGTCGGTCATTTTTACAGTGTTGCAACTGACCCCTCAAAAAACAAGAATGTAGCAAGAAAAATTGCTGTAAAGTTTATTTACCATCTGCACAAGAAACCTGAACCTATAAAAGCTGCGAATTTGCAACCTCTCCGTTCTGAGGCCAGCGCTTCGAGAAAAACGATTGCAAGTACAGTAAAACGTTGCTATAACGCGCCTCAATTTAATGCGAATTCGAATATAACGCGATCAATCAATGCATCCCAAAAAGAAAGTAAAAATTGGCAAGTCTCAAAATTTGACGGATCTTATTTAGTTTTATAATCACGTGAGAGCGTGCATAACAGGCAAGCCAATGCATAGCAGTTAAGCTAATCACTACAGTAGGAAGTTCCGTGTTTCTGATTTTATCACTGAAGTAAAAAAAAGCTTTAAACGGAAAAATCAAACAAAGTGTTTTTTTAGAAAAGCATAAAACGAAAACACGCGACAACGTGTAAAACATGCATGCATAAATTTTTTGTTATTTACTCTGGCTTTCAAGCGATGTGAAAATAAAGTGGTTGTTTCCAAGACTCATATAACGCGACCCCGCTTTTTTAGCCTGACGTTTTACGCACCCCGACGATCGCATTATAACGGAGTTTCACTGCATTATCAATCAATATGTATTGTCCACAGATGTACATAGGCAATAGAGCGTAGTCGTGTTCTAATAATACAGCTGCGGGTGATTGGCCCAGCAGTTTCCAACACCTGTCTACCTCATTAATGAGGAATTCCGTCGAGTGCCTGACCCACGGACACAGCTAGCGAACTTTCCAGATTTTTCTCCATACCGTCCCCCTTTCGTATTGCATGCCAAGCAGGTTTTTTTAAGGTTTTCGGTATAGCTCAACAACGGAAGAAAACCCAGAACTACTAACTGCAAAGCGTACATTGTAACTAATACACAGCCGTGCTGATTACTGCGATGTTAACTTGTCAAAATCAATTAGGTTTGAGATAAAATAACATACCAGTAACAAGGCCATCTTCATCAGCGGGTAAATACTGCTGAGCTAGCAGGGTAATTTCATGATTGGAAAGATCTTTATCCCACGTGTCCTATAACAAAAGTACATAGGATTAAATTACAGCTATATCAGTAATACTTCTTTCAAAACACTAACGAAGTACTATAGAGGCGAAGAAAGCAAATTATTGCCTTGTTGTTTACCCCCCTCTTCTTAAGAACAGTTAAGTACGACATCATTTTCTATGTTTACACCCCAATCAAAATCAGGCGGAGAGAAAGCAGCAGTCTATTTCGAACCATGCCGTGAATGCAAATTACAGGTTGTTAGCCCCAGCACCAACAAGGCGAACAGCAGGTGATTGGTGACCGAAAAGAAGCCTCTCAAGACATGGCGGATGAGAAGTTGCTTCACTACTGTAGCCAGGTGAATCACAGATCTACTACATTTTATTGTTCTATTTGAGCTCGGCGGCAACGTTCAGCTGGCCTAATCACTTTCAAATTACGGTCATTGAACTATATCGAAAGAAGATGACTTTACCTTTAAAATCTACATTTCAGAACAAACTTCCAAACACTTCCAATTACACCTATGAACCAGCACTCACATGTCCACCAAGATTAAAAAACGAATGATTCGATAAATTGATCGGTGTTGCTTTGTTGGAAATGGCGTGGTACTTAACACAAAGTTCATTATCAGCCAAAGTATATGTTGTTGTAGCATCCACCTTTCCAGGAAAACCTTCATCTCCATCAGGACTAGTAAAGCTATAAAACAAGTAACTGAATTTTAAACAGGACTTGAGCAGAGCAACAACTTAATGTTTTTAGGCACATCACGCAATCTAAGGAACACTACTTTCAGGAAGCATCATCACCATATTTGCAAGAAAGCTTTGGCAACTTCAATGTATGACTCGCTTACCAACACTTCAGTGCATGAGCAACGACTAAAGCCTGGTGTACACTGACGCCAACCGTAACTCAACTCTGTTTGGTTAAAGACTGATCCAAAATAAAATAAACTAAGATTTAAGTCACGTTTTGGCTTAAGCGTAGACCAGGCACAACTCTGAGCTACAAGGAAATACAACGTTGTCTTCGCTTGAGTTTTCTACAGATTATACAGTATTATCTTTATTATTATTATAGAATGCTAATTTCAATAGATTATATCATCTTGTCAATTTAGTTTGGCTGTTTGTAAATATAGGGCAAGGCAGAGTCTAACAAAACGCTTCCACTTGAAGTAACGCAATACGGGTTGTTAAATAAACAAGAAATTCTAATCGACTGCAAAAGCGGCCAAACAACGACTGAATAAAGCTGCATATTTATCTTTACTCTGAAAAACAGTGTTCAAATTCCAATTCCAATCACAATTCCGATGGGGCTTTGCACAGTGTTTTCAGAGTAAAATGTTTACCTGAAAACTAATTTATCGCCCGTAACTTCTGCTTCCCAAATTTTCTAAAACAAAGATACAAATAAGAGAAAGCATACGGTAAATAGGCTTTACTATGATTGGGGAGAGCTTTAATGTTTCTGTTCCACAAAAAATTGCTACGATTGAAGAAGTCAAGTTCCTGGCGGTTTAGGTCTGTATTATCAAGCAACAATTCCGTCACGGTATTATGATATATTGAATGTTTGAGCTTCTGAGTACACAGTTTCATGATTTTATATCACCATCAGAATAAGTAACCAAATGTAAAGGCTGTCATACTAATCAAATGTAATGTAATTATTAAAAGCAAGAAATAACGAGGGGCATGCTTATAAAACCACTTAATGCTACTATTAAATATGTGGATTGTTTTGAAAAAAGGCAAACGTTGGACTTGCAAAAATCAATCACTGGATGCAAGCTAATATGCTCTCTTTAAATACCTCTAACTATATGCTTATATTCAAAAATAAATTGACAAAAATCTACGATTCCGAGTTTAAAGTTTATGTGAACCAATATTCAATTTCGAGGGTCAGCTCCGTGAAATAAGGGAGATTATATTGACTTATTCGAACTGAACTTATTAGGGTGATTATACTGATGGTGAACTCTTATAATCAAGTTGCATAAAAATTGTCCAAATGCAATGGAATAATACACCATGTACCAGTTAATTGGGAAACGATGCCTATGCTATGTTAGAGCCCACGTACAGTACTTAACATTCACAATGCTATCACGGCTTGGGGCACAGCAGCAAAATTGCTTTTACATAGGATAGAAGCTGGACAAAACAGCAAAATAACTACCACTTGAAGTAAAAAAATTTACCAGGGAACAAAACTGTACTAGAGTCTTGATCTAGTACAGCTCCACGATGTTTATAAACCTGAATTTGGGAAGCTTATGTCGGAAGCACTTAACAACGAATTTCTATTGAATCAAACTAGCAATTTTACTGCTACACAATGTTCATTCATATAACAAGAAACAAACCAAAAAATCTATTTTTTCTACCATTTGTTCCAAAAGTTTTTGCTCAAAATCAACTGGCATATCGTGGCACAAAATTTCTAAAACAGTTTACTTTGATGCGCTTCAAAAAATTTACAAAAAAAGTCTGAAAGTTTACAAACAGTAATTGTAACGCTTAATTCTACTTTCGTCTACATTACTTCATTTACAATTTTAGTGATTTGATCAAAATTTGCTGTTTCTTTTTTGTTCTATTTCATTTTAGTTTTGCGTCATTTCTGCACTTGAGCTAGCATCAGGAAGCAGCTTGACTAGAAAACCACTTTTTGGTTCTTTGCTGCTTCCTGATCCACATCGCGTGTAGATGCAGTATTGCGTTATCTTTTGCGCATGACTTTTTTCACGTTTGGACAAAAATGTAGAGTTTGTCTGCGATGAATCCAGCCACGTTCGTTAAAAGAGACACCAGCTTTTAAAATACAAATTTCTATAACTGAAAGCTAGCAAATGGCGATAGTTGGTAAACGTGGGGCTCATCAATAATGATAAAGTAGCAATTAAAAAAATTGTGTAGAAGTTTTTTTGAAACCTTCTCATCTTGTTAACTCGCAAATCGAAGCGGCACATTTACCAGTTGCAGCGTCACATCAAAGCAAAGCTCTTGGTTAAGGAGATTTTATAAAGCTATGTTGAAGTTCTGTTCAACGCTTTTGCGCTTATATAACAGCAAAAACCTTGAGTGGTTGTGGGTATTGGAGCAGAAGCTTATGAATGCCAACAAAAGCTGAAAAGCCAGTGTTTCGTGGTTTAAGTAACAAAAATGTAAGCACCTTATCAAATCCATTAATCCCTCCATGTAGATTATTGGGACCATTATTGACCGGCACAGAATATTCTATACCATCTAATGTAAATTTTCCTTTGGCAATACGATTTGCAACCCTTCCAAGAGTAGCTCCAAAATATGTTCTATTATCCATGTATTCTGAAAAAATGCTGAGTAATATTTAGCAGGCCAACAAGACAAACTTACAGCACAAAAGCACACTTTCTTTAACATAGCCAATTTACCTGACAAAGAATCAAATCCAGTCACAATATCATCCAACTGACCATTACTATCAAGAACTTTCAGGAAAGCAATAGCAGCACCATAATTGATAAAACCAACTTCTATTTCATTTGACTTCATGACATAAATATTGACAACACGACCATCTGGTGTTGTGCCAAACTCTTTTATTGTTATTTTACTTGTCATTCTTTACAACAACCTAGCTTACAAACTTAGCCAACAGCACTAATCAATAAAACAACATTATATCACATTCTTTATGTAGGACCGGTCAAAAACATGGCTGAAACTAGATAATAAAATCAAAACCCACAAAAGTGCCACATCCATATCAAAAGGTTAAATAATGATCACTCAGCTGTACAGTTACATTATGCTTTCATGAATTGGTATAAAACAGAACTTAACTGAAATCAGCATCTTAAAGTGTCATCAAATACAAAAAATTTATTGATTTATAAATCTGATTACACTATGTAAAAGATATTCAAAAATTTTTGGTTTAAATTGATTTTGGTGTTGTTGCTTAGTTGATTTTTGATCTTGATTTCAAAAAATAAAACAATATTTTTGAATCATGCATTGACATCACTCATCAAATCAGTCCAATTTATTAAAAAGATTAACAAAATCGATTTCGGTCTTGAATAGACCATCTTCAGTTTATTCTAAAAACACACCAATCCAAAGTTTAAAAATAATACTAATAAGCTTAAATAAAACTTACCGGTAACAAAAGGAAAAGTACTTAAATTCTGCCCATTTTAATTTTAGCTTATTTGTATTATTTTTAAACTTTGGATTGGTGTATTTTTAGAATAAACTGACGATGGTCTACTAAAGGCCGAAATTAATTTTGTTAATCTTTTTAATAAATTGGATTGATTTGATGAGTGATGTCAATGCATGTTATAAATATGTAAATTTATGCTCCATCAAATCGCCATAAAAATTTTGATCTGTGTGGGCTTGATTCTACTGACACTCCAAATGGATTTTTGGATCATCAATGGTTTAGATGTTACAACAGCAGCATATTTTGTAGGTCACGTGTTCTACAAACCTGCAGATTGATACTGCTGAAAAGTCAGCTTAGCATGAATTCCACAAAATGCAAAATTTCACCTGACTACTGCTACATGTGTGGATACTATGTTCAAAACAACATACCTTGCAAAAAATTCTAAAAGGGTTCAAGTACTGAACAGTTTACAAATTACATTTAAGAATGGATATTGAAGATTAGAACAAAACCACATTTGGCAGCTTTCAGTTTGATCTGGTGGATGATGAGTTCTAAAATACCCACACATACCTTCATCTATTGCACCTGTTTGTCATGATGCAACCTGGTACCAAGCCAACCTCAAAATGTGAATATTGTATCCTACATTTACATTAGCATGCCATGAAATTTGTCTACTCATTTACATCAATTATATAATTGTTGCACAAAATAAATTGCATCCCAACCTGTGCCACGTCCATCTCAAAATGTGAGCATGTATAGTACATTTATACCAGCATGCCATAAAATTTTATGGACTCATTTACATAAATTTTGCAATTGTTGCAGAGAATAACTTTAAATAGAAAACACTCTTTTGAAGATACAACTACTGCTGGTGACAGTCCAACCAGTGATGAATATTACACACATGGAAAGCTCTACGCCTCCTTTCCACATAAAACAAAACTACAAAAATTGGTTTGAGACCTGGGCTTAACGCAATGAGCTGAGCTATTAACTTCTAGATGAAAGATAGGGAATTAATTGAGGATGACTGCAGGAGTACAGCACACCAGAAGCGACATGAATAATTTTCCATTTTCTATGATGTGAATGGAAACTTTTGCATGTGTAAAAATGTTGATTGTTATTTGTTGCAGTAGACTTTGAGCATAACCTATCTCAATGGTAACTGTTTACAGATAGCCCAATGCCAACTGTTTGTATAAAAGCTGACAGAAGTTTTGCCCCAAAACAGAAATAAACTGTACATCCTTCTCTTACTATTGCTCACTCCACTCAAATGAATAAACCTTATGAAAATGTTTGGCACCTTCTATGCAAAATCATGTATGACAAATTCAATTGGTACCTATGTGGTGACTACTTGAATTGCAAGGTGGCAATAAAATATTTTTTTTGTTTGTTATGCTTGTGGGATAGTTGAACTGACTCAGAGCGCTATCATCAAGTCTACTAGCTAATTTTAAAAAATTGAACTCCAAGAACTTCAGAATGGATTTACACAGACTTTTATGAACAGAAAAATTTTTTTCTGCCACTGCTCCACATAAAGCTGGGTTTAGTCAAGCAATTTGTTGAAAATTACAGAAAGTAGAGTATTCATTCCGAAGCTTTTTGTGAGAATCTGTCAGAAACGAAGTGATAAGGTGAAGTGAGTCACTTATATAGAGACACAGTTGACGAAAAAGAAAAAAAGGAAAAAGCTCCATCATGACTGGTAGAAAAAGGGACCAATAGAAGGAACAGAAACTAATGTGTGATTTTTAGACCATAAACGAATTCCTTTTATTTGCATAAATTTAGTTTGGATGTTTTGATGTATGTGGCTTCAAGGGTGGAAAGATGAAAAAAAGTACAGCCACGGGCAAGGATAGAAAATTTGTTATCATTATATTATACACATTGGCCTGCTCTTGCAAGCCAATCAGAAGCTTTAAAGTTGAAACTTCCTTTTCTGCTATAGAACAACATCTCCTACAAAACCTACATGCGCACGTGAATATAATGCTAACAGATTTTCTATTCTTGCCTGTGGCCGTACTTCTTTCCATCTTTCCACCCTTGAAGCCACATACATCAAAACATCCAAACCAAATTTATGCAAACAAAAGGAATTCGTTTATGGTCTAAAAATCACACACATTAGTTTTTGCTCCTTCTGTTGGTCCCTTTTTCTACCAATCATGATGGAGCTTTTTCCTTTTTCGTCAACTGTGTCTCTATATAAGTGATTCACTTCACCTTATCACTCCATTTCTGATGGATTCTCTTAAAAAGTGTAGTACCTAAAAATGTCACTGCCATATTTTTTGGACCATAAGGTGCACTTATAATCCTTCAATTTTCTCACAAATAGAATATGTGCCTTGCAGCCTGGTGCCTCTGATGTGTGGATCAGGTTACGCTTTGTCAACAAGCTCTAAACAAATTTTATGTTGCAATAAGTGTTACCAATGCAATTGTACTTACCTCAACTCGTTATTTCTTGAGAGCAAACTTTTTCTTTCTTTCTTGTAATCAAATTACCTACTCTCATTCCCTTTGCAAGTGTGTTTTTTCTCTTCACGTATTCCCATTCCCTTTAAGAGTGTATTTTTATCTTCACTTTACGTGTGTAAACACACACATGCATCGCAATAGTATTGCAACATGTACCTAGCAACTAGCCATACACTTCTCATGATACTGATAAAATGCATTGAGTTTTTGCTTCATTAAATGCACCATAATAGTCCGGAGTGCCTTATATATGAAAATAATTGTGTTAGAAGACGTTTATTGATACTGCCCCTTATAGTCTGGTGTGCTCTGTGGTCCAAAAGATATGGTAAGCCTTCCTTTGAAATTCATATGAAAACTATGTTCCAGCAAGATTCAATAAATGCTTTAAAAGCATTACCATTAAGCAATGACTCAATTTGAAGAGAAATGGACGAAATGTCGTCAAATGTAGAAAGCCAACTAGTTGAAAAATTAAAAACCAGTAAATTCTCAATTCAACTTGACAATTCAACAATAAGAGACAATAGAGCTATTCTTATGGCAAAATTATCAGAAACTGATAGAACCAGATTATTCATTTTTGAAGCTACAAAATCTTGGTTTGACGAGAATCAAATACCATTTGGAAACCTGGTATCCTGCACAACAGATGGCGCTCCACCCATGCTTGGTAAGCAGAATGACTTTATTGCTCATATGAAGGAATTATGTCCTTCAATCTTTGCAGTTCATTGTGGGGTACATTGGCATCATTTAGTTGCTAAAAAATCAGTTCTGATCTTCATGAATCATTGTGAGTAGTTACTCAGACTGTAAACAAAATAAAATCACACAGCAAATATGATAGACTTTTTGAAAAGTTTTTGAAATAGTTATTTCAAACTACCAGGATATGGCAAATGACAACATTTTCCAGAGTCTTAAGTGTTGCATTTATTTTCACGATATAGAATGCAACTTTGGTGATGTGGTCTGTTCCTCCTAGTGGTGCCACTGAAGACTGCACCTATGTAGGGTGCCAAACTGAACGCAGGCCCACTGAAGCCAGGTTGTAGTGACAAGCCAACCAAAAAATCTTCCGCCATAAACCTATGAAAATTCGATTGGCCACTCGAAACATTGGAACCTTGACTGGCCAAAGTCTAGAACTGGCAGGTCTTTTGGACAGGAGATGCGTAGACATTGGCTGCCTACAGAAAATGCGATGGAAAGGCCAGAAATCTCACAACATTGCTGATGAATATAAACCCATTTATCATGGAACCAGTACCAGCAAAAATGGAATAGCCATTGCAATCAACAGAAATATGAGGAAAAACATTGCTGAAGTGCAAAGATTTACAGATAGACTTATGTCTGCTTGTATTGAACTTGATCATAAAACAGTTGTCCATGTTTTCTCTGCATACACCCCTCAGTTAGGCTGCCCTGACAATGAAAAAAAGACTTCTGGCAAGAATTCTACCATCAGCTGGCAACATGGTCCAAGGAAGACATGCTCTTTCTGTGGAAGGACCTTAATGATCACATAGGTGCAAACAGAGATGGATACCAATGCCATGGCAACCATGAGTTTAGCATATGAAATCACAATGGAAGGTGAATACTAGACTGCAAAAACTGACTTGACCATAAACAACACCTTCTTTAAGAAGCGGCAGACTTATCTCATTTCGTACTACATTGGTAGACATGCCACCCAAATAGATTTTATTTTAACTCAAAAACACAACTTTCATTCTGTCTGCGATGTAAAAGTTATCCCATTTGATGAACTTGCCCCACAACACAAACTACTTGTGGCAGACTTGAAACTAAAAAAAACAAAACCACAAATCATAATTACTGGTCCAGAAAAACTCAAATGGTGGAAACTAGCTACATACAAGGAAAATTTTCTCAATTAGTTTGATTCTAATATCTCAGCTTTACAAATTTTATCTGTAGACACCATTTGGACAAAACTCTGCTACAATATCACAACAGCAGCAAGATCAAGCCTGGGCTCTACAACAAAACTGAGCCGACAAAAAATAGACTAACAAAGATGGTTCTGGACTGACAATGTCCAAGAGAAAGTCAGCTAGAAAAAGATAGCTTACAAGATTTGGCTCACAGAGAAAACCCAAGAAAACTGGCTTTAGTACAAACAAACAAAGAAGGAAGCAAAGCTAGCAGTTACAAGTGTTTGGAAAGCTCATTAGAATCATCTGTACGAAAGTTTGAACTCAAAAGATGGCAACAAACTGATCTAGAAATTGGCTAAATCATGCAGCAAGGAGTCCCAAGACTTGAAGCACTATAATTGCAATAAAAACTTAGGACAGAAACTATCACAACATGAACACGTCCTAAAACGATGGTGATAACACTTCACTGATATTTGTAATGTAGAATTTCCTCACCCACCAATAACAGAAAATATCCCTATAGCAGGCCCAATTCCTTTCATCACAGCACTCAAGTTATCACAATAATAAATGCAATAAAAAATGGTAAATCCCCAGGCGCCAATAGTATTCCAGCAGATTATTGGAAGCTGAAAGAACTTCACTCAATCACAACTATGCGGCTGACATCCTTTTTCAAGCTAATTTTCGAAAGAGGGCCAGCACCAAGCTTAAGGCTATCTTGGTCATCAAGCACAAACATATCTATCTTCAACAATAAAGGAGACCTAGCAATTTGTACTAATTACCAATTAATTTGATTGCTATCACATACACTAAACATTTTTGAAAGAATCATTGATAAACAACTATGCAACATCATCACTTTGAGCAACAACCAGTGTGGATTTGTGAAGAATTGTGGCACTGCTGATGCAAATTAAGGAGCTAGGTTGCTACTTGAAAAGCAGCGTGAGAAAGGGAAGCTTTTATACATTGCCTTTGAATTATAGTACTGTACCTTTAGATATGTCTAAATAGTGTTACTTTGCTTCTATGCTGTGCTGTGCTTCCACAGAAAAATTTTCAATTTCCTCCACTTCAGAAAATCATTTTCTCTCATTTCCTTATTTTAAAAGCCAATTTCTTCTCTTATTTCCTCACACACTTTTCGCTAAACACATAACGATGTGGGTTATTGTAATTTAAAATGTGAGTTATATATTTTAAATTTAAAGCATCCTTGCTATAGTTTAATTTTAACTTTAACCCAAAAACACTGATCTGCAGTTATGCATTTCAGTAGTGTATATTTCCATACATCCAGCACGGCTGATTCTGTAATAAACCCAACGAAATACAGACAGTTTAGCCAAAAGTTTCTGCACTCAATAGACAGCGAGACTCATGGCTATGCTGCTAAGGTGAAGTGCCTAAATTGCATAGCTTATGCACTGTTTGGCTGAGTTCTAGCTAAGAACTAACCAGTTCAAAGCTGCTGCGTTAGGCATACACCAACACATTTAAATTTCTGATAAGACTGTAGAACTCTTTTTTTCGGTGAAATTGTAAAGAACCACGGAATATGAGAGGCTTATTCTTTTCCAGAATTCCTGTATTTATACAGGGCATGCAGAAATCTTTATTTTTTGAACTAGTTAACTTTGCATTCATATTTTTTTGTCAATTTTCTTATTTCTTCATTCTGACCATTTCTTCCAAGATCTCCTTTTTCATAAGTTTTTTGGTCAAATTTCCTCCGAGAAAGATTTTCTTTGAAATGGAAGCCCTACTTCTATCACCAAGGAAACGTGATTATTCCAAATCAATCAACCGTTAGATATTTGCAAGAATTTTTTAAAACTTCAAAGGAAGCACTTCTTTTTAATTTGCAATTTCCTAAGGTCCAGCATCAAAATTTGGAGTGATTTTGGCTGACAAGAAAGATAATTTGGCTAAATTCAATTGGCTAGCTTTTTCATCAATCAAAACTTAGCTTAAATTATGTTATAGGATATATTTTTGGAAGGAATATTTCTTCAAGATTTGGACGATATGTAGCTCGAAACCGATACGTTATTGCTAGAAATAAAACAAGACCATCTTAAATTTTTCCTTTTTTGTCGGGGTTACCAAATCATTATATGGAGTACCCTACCTTTCAAAATGTTCAAGAATGTGTAGTTTACTTTTATCTCCATGGAAACTTGATACAAAAGAGTTGCGTGAACCAAAGTACATTTACAGTATTACGGTACACCAAGTAATGACAACGATTGGTTACTTTGTTAAGCGACCATGAAACGTGAAATGGGTTCCAAATCAATGAACAGCCGCATATTTTACTATGGAAAAACGGCATCTGCTGTTACATATTTTGGTATAACTTTTTTTAAATATGCTCTATTTCAAAAATTTTGTTTTATTTTAAAGCTGAAGTTCGTGGCAGACGATATGCTAAAAACTAAGTAATATTTATGAGAGAAAAATGGTTCTTAAAGTTGACTGTCGCTTATTTTAAGCATGGTTCTTTTACCCATTAATTGGCTTAATAGTTCATCAAGACCTGCTACTGAAGCTTAGCGAAAGACTGTTTTTTGAGGGATTATTCGGTGTACAGCGAATTAAAACATTTTCTTTTTTTCTAGCCAAGATCACTCAAATAAATTTAAAGATTTCTCCTATTTATACTACAAAAACCCTGATCAAGAAGAGAATATTGACTAGCACATCGCAGTGCCCAACTGGGCAATGAACTCACAATCTCAGGATAAACCACTTCTGTATTGTACAAAGCTGCGTTGCGGTAATAACTAACTTGCAAATTTAAAGCCTTTAAGTCATTTTTGGTACGGTAGCTGTTTTAACAAAATATTTTTTATGTTAGACATTTATACAATGATACTTCCACTTTACAATTTAGACCTACATTTGTACAATTAAGCTACACATTCATACAATTTATGCTTACAGAAGAAGTGAAATTCCATTGTCACCCAAGAGGTTTTCACAACGACATCGTTAAGGTTTTTGATTACTATTGCAGAACCTTTCACCAGTAGTCAGATAAATTGCTAGTTGGAATTCCAATTTCCTGATGTCATTGCTCATGAAGTCACTTCCCAAAGGAAATGTTGACTTTTTTACCTTGGGCGGAAACCACTATTTAAACTGATTTTAACACCTGAAAAGCGAGCAGCATTTTTTCCAGCGAACTGCTTTTCTTGGTTAAAATTGGAATTGATGTGCTTGGCATGAGTATGTAGAAAGTAAATGGCACATTGAGTTGATAATTTAATACAGATAGAAAAACCAATCCCAGGACCTGTTTCGGTTTTCATTGAGCTTTATCAGATGAACTGCGTTAGAACCCGGTATCTTTGGCTGAGCTTATCTTCTTAAAATCGCTGCCCCACCGTATTTTCTATACCAGATGGAGAACTTCTACTATATCAAGTCAGCTTCGTCTGCAATGAAAGATCATTATAACTGACTGCATAGTTTTCAATACTTCCTTTATAATTGTTTTAATTAATAAAAAGGCCTAATGTTATCTGTCATTGATAAAAAAAGCGTTGCTGCCAAAGTGCATGCTTAATGCCCGGCATACGCGTCCCAAATATCAGTTCGGCCGGTGTAGTTTGATCCGCATTGAAGCTATTTTAGTGCGGAAGAAGACCATTTAATAGTAAACCTAAAGCTGCTAAATACTTAATATAGCCGCCGTTTGATTCTTGTTGCGGCTATAGGAATTAGATGTGACTTGTGGAGCCTCACACGGATTTATTGTTGTTCTAATTTTTATTTTGTACGAACTTGCACCGTTTTCTAAAAATAAAATACACAATTTTCAGCACAGTTAAGTAAATACAATACAATTACGAAGGATATAACGTTGAATTCACTTACCGGCAGTTCCGGCAGTCACTTGGGGAAATTCGCTTTTATTTCGACACACCAGCGTCAACTAACAACCACATTAACTTGAATTCGCACTACTTCCAATTGAACGTTGCTCAACTCAATACACCAAAAAAACTATATGAACAAAGGACACCAAAGCGGATTCTCAAGGCATTGCTGATTTCGTAATGGAAAAAGAAAAGACGCGTTTGTTTGCAGCCAGTGCATTTGAATAATTGTGGGCCAGGCGTTAACTATGTAGAAGTTTGAGGTAAGATTAAATGAAGTTGGTTCGAATCCCAAGTGTATCAAATTCAAAAGTTTAGATAAGTTTGTTTGGCGCTTACATACCCGGCCCTTTAAGCTTCCAACGTATGCTTAACACAAGTTTCTATAACTAATGATTATTAACGCACATTGAAGATTAATAATGGCAGTAATACAATAGCTTACATAAATACGCAAATGCAGTTACAATTACAGTTACAAAGACACACAAATTCAATTACGGTTACAATTATAAACAAGGTAATACGATCACAAAACATTAGGCCTAGTGCGTAAGTAACATACAGTGCAATACTTCATTGAGTTTTAGCTTTCTGCGGCGTGCAAAAGAGTAAGCTTAGTAATTGGTCGTGTAATGTACGACTGTTTCGTTTGCAGCTTAACAGTACGTACGAAACCAGATGGGTCGGGGTAGACTTCTACAATGCGTCCCAATAGCCAGGTGTTACGGGGTAAACCCTTATCGTGTACCAAAACTACGTCGTTAACGGTCAGGTTGCGCACAGGCCGGGTCCATTTTTGTCGATGTTGTAGCGTGGGTAAATACTCTTTTATCCAACGGGACCAGAACACGTTGGCTAAATATTGGACTTGTCGCCATTGTTTTCGGGAGTAGGAATCCCGTTTATCAAACACTCCTGGGGGAAGTGATCCGTTAGGTTTGAGTAGCAGAAGGTGATTAGGGGTTAGTGGTTCCAAGTCATAGGGGTCATTGGAGACTGTAGTGAGTGGTCTACTGTTAAGAATACTTTCTATTTCACACATAAGCGTAGAAAGAGATTCGTCGGTGAGAATTTGTTCATTGCAAACCGATTTTAAATGCTTGCGAATTGATCTAATTAGCCTTTCCCATGTGCCTCCATGGTGCGACGCCCCTGGCGGGTTAAAGGACCAGGATATACCCTTCTGCAGAAGAAAATCGTTGATTTGTTCATTGTTCCAAGCTTGAATGGCCTCTCTTAGTTCGCGCTCTCCTCCAATAAAATTGGTGCCGTTATCGGACACTATTTCCGTTACTTGTCCTCTCCTAGCAACGAATCTCCGAAGGGCTTATATGAAGGAAGAAGTGTCTAAGTTATAGGCTACTTCCAAATGGATAGCTCTTGTTGTGAGGCAAGTAAAAATTACTCCATAGCGTTTTGAGTTACTTCTACCCTTGCGTGTAAGGAAGGGTCCGAAGAAATCAACCCCAACCGATGAAAATGGGGGTTTATTGGGTGTTAATCTACGTGGGGGTAAGTCTGCCATTTGTTGTGTACATGAGATGTTAGAACGCTTGCGACATGCAACGCATGAATTAAGAATTTTCCGAATGGTTGCATTTGCCCTGATGAGCCAGAATTTTTTCCGAATTTCCGCTAGTACATGCTGCCGACCGGCGTGACCTAACTTAGTGTGAATGTCTTTTATGATGAGATTAGTAACGTGATTTGAACGAGGAAGAATGATCTGGTGTTTTTGGAGAGAGGGTAAAGATGCCGCCAACTTCAAACGTCCTCCAACGTGCATAAGGCCGTTTTTTATAAAGGGACTGAGTTTGATCAATGAGCTAGAGGTTCGAACAGGCTTTCCTTTACTGAGATCATCTATTTCTTCTTTATAGTATTTGTGTTGAAGATAAGAAATTATCAGCATTTCGGCCTTTGATATTTCCTCTAACGATAGACAGGTTATACGTTTTTGTGACACATGAACTTTGGGTTTGGTTACAGTGGCGGTATACTCGGATTTTGTGGGTGAAACTAGGTTTTTGAAGCGCAAAATCCACGCGCATACCCGTAGTAATCTTTGCCAACTAGAGTAGCGTGATATCAGATCGTCCAGAAAGTGAGGCGATTCGCAAAGTACAGCCAGACAGGAGTGCCCTTGTATGTCGATTTTTTGTTCTGGAAGATTTTCTTGAAGCAAGGTTGGTTGATCTGGCCACTTGTTTTCTGCTTTCCATAGAAAGTCAGGGCCAAGTTTCCACCGATCACGACGAAGGAACTCGTCAATGCTGAGACCACGACTGGGATCATCGGCTGGATTTTGCTCGGAGCTTACGTAACGCCATTGTGATGGGTTGGACGAATTTCGAATCTGCTGAATGCGATTAGATACGAAAGTATGGAAGACTTTAGTTTCGTTGTTAATATAACAGAGTACGGTAGTACTATCCGTCCAAAATATCGATGGTTGCAGTTTATGGGGTAGGTGGAGTTCTTTCCGGAGAACGTTATCGAACTTAACAGAGATGGTGGCTGCGCATAACTCCAGTCGCGGTGTTGTCAAGGGTTTGAGGGGGGTAAGTTTGGTTTTACCAATTAGTAACGCACAGTGACTTTGATTGTTGTCGTTGACTAAGCGTAGATACGATACGTAGCCAAATGATCTTTCGGATGCGTCGGAGAAGTGATGAAGCTGCGCTTTGATAACATTGCCAAAGGTGCTTGGCTTATAGCAGCGAGGAAGCTGGAAGGACGCCAATAGAGGTAGTTGTCGGAGCCATTCCATCCATACCTTTTTGTTTTCGGGTGGAATTTCTTGGTCCCAATCCAGCTTTTTTCTGCAGAGATCTTGTAGCAACGCTTTCATCGGTTGAACGGCGGGTGCCCCAAACCCCAAGGGATCGTAAACTGAGTTTACGACTGATAGAATTACTCTACGGGTGCATTGATTTGGATATACTTTTGTTTGCACCTTGAAGCAAAGTGTGTCTGTTTCTGCGTCCCAACACAAGCCGAGCGATCGTTCTTTGGGAAGAGAATCTTTTGTCAGATCTAAATTCTTGAGCTCGTTGGATCGGTCGGAAGGTGGGACTGTTTTGATGACCTCCCGACTGTTGCTAGTCCATTTGGTGATTCTAAAGCCACCTTTGTCTAGAAGTTGGGAGATTTCGCGAAGCAGTGCGGCAGCAGAGTTTGCATTGGGTGCAGATGTCAAGCAGTCGTCGACATAAAAACAGTTTTTTACGGTGTCAATTGCACCGGGACTAAATTCACGTTCGTGGTCTAGGGCTGTTTGCCTGAGAGCGAAATTAGCACAGCTAGGCGAGCTGACCATTCCGAAAAGATAGACACACATTCTATACGATTGTAAGTCATTGTCTAAAGATCCATTTTCCCACCACAGAAAACGCAGCAGGTCTCGATCGCTGGTAGGAATTTGGACTTGATGGAACATGCTTTGCACGTCACCTTGGATCGCGATTGATTCTCTGCGGAAGCGCAGCAGAACCCCAATCAAGCTGTTGGTAATGTCGGGTCCTGGCAGGAGATGATCGTTTAAGCAAACTCCTTTGTACCTTGCAGAGCAATCGAAGACAACCCTTATCTTTCCTGGTTTATTTTTGTGATAGATTCCGTGGTGAAGAATGTACCATATCCGTCCTTCTTGGCCTTGTTTATCATCGATTTTCTCTGCATAGCCTTTGCTAATCGTATCTTCCATAAACTGTTTATATTCTTGAAAAAAGGGGGGATTTTTTAGAAATTTTTGTTTGAGGTAACGAGCTCTTTGCTCGGCTAGAGCGAGGTTCGCTGGCAGGTTTAAATCGGGACTACGAAGAGGCAAGGCAATTTCGTAGTGTTTGTCTTTTCGGTGATAAATGGATTTTTTGACGTGCTCCATAAATTTGAGTTGTTCCCTTGACATCTCGTTGACGTTATGGAGCGTATCGATCACGTCGGAGCACAACGTGCACATAGGATGTATATATCCAGACTCTGTCTTAGCAAGAAAGTTTTTGCAGCTGGTAGTGGAGCTTCCCCTTTTTGAACAACTAACTACCCAGCCAACGGCCGTTCTGATCGCGTAATGATCAGACCCTGAGTTTATGATTTCGTGAGGCTTCAAGATGTGCCGATTGTCGTTTCCTATGAGTAAGCCGACGTCGGAATTGACACGTGGGATAAAGATATCGGCAAACTCTGGAGATTCGGATATGTCATCCTGACTTGGAGCATCATCGATTGTAGCAGGAAGTCGTTGTATTGATAGAAGTGGTTGGAGGTGCGAGTAAGGGGATGACTCAAAAACGTCGCTAATTTCCAGATCCGAAATAGCTTTAGCTTTTCGGGTGTCGGTGCCATGATTTATAGTTACGGTAGTAACTTTAACGACAGGGGATTGGCGTATTCCCAATTTATCGATAAGGTCGTTGGTAATGAATGAACTTGTACTACCTGTATCCAGAAAAGCTTGGGTAATGATTGATTGTTCAGAGTTGGAACGGATTCTGACGGGAACGGATTCTGACGGGAACAATGGGGAGAGAGCCGCGAGTTTGAGTGGGCACTCCAACGAGTCCGTTACGTACGGCGATGTGAGACAAGGCAGAATCGGCGGGTGAGTCCATCTGGTTGGTAGCAGAAGTCGAAAGAGTACACTTTTCAGGTGGGTGTAAGAGCGTTGTGTGGGAACCGTTGCAATCGGGCCTTTTACAAGGGGATTTTCTGGAGCAGTTTTTTGCAAAATGACCTGGCTCAAGGCAGCTGCGGCATAGCTTGCTTTCGTTAACAAATTTGATTCGGTCTTCGTAAACATATTTGCGAAAGCGCTTACATTGATTCAGGTAGTGAGGGCTTTTGCAAAGTTTACAACATGGCTTAGACGGTGACAAAACGGTCTGGGCAGCAAGCGTGGTTTCTTTTCGGGGTTTATGGAGGTCAGGCTTTCTACTACTTTGGGCCCAATTGCAGTCTAGATTTGTGGTCTGCCTTGTTTTTATTGTTACGTAGGCGGCCAAATTTTCAATGCTGACTTCTTGCCCCTTTTGGTGGATAAGTGAATCGACTTCGGCTTGCCAACCACTCAACCATTGGTGTGGCAACCTTTTGGCAACTTTAGTAATTACATCTAGATTGTCCATTTTGTGGAGATAGTTCATGCCCTTTAGGGTATTCATGCAAGAATTGATATCGGCTGAGAAACTTATAAGGGAGGGCTTGTCGTTTACGTGTAGCATGGGGCCGTTGGTAAGCGAATCAACACAGGCCTTTGCTATTTGGAATTTTTGTCCGAACGTTTGTTGTAAAAGTTTTCTCGCTTTTAGGTATCCTAGAGCATCGTCCATGTATTGACAGCCTTTCACCAATGAGTGTGCCGGACCTTTGGTATAGCTCAATAAGTAGAACAGTTTGCGTTTAGGTTCGGGGACATTGAAGGCAATTAGTGCGTCAAAGGCCTCAATAAAGCTACGGTAACACGCTGGATTGCCGTCGAAAACGTCGGGCTCTAGTAAAGGAGTGGCAGAGGGCGACATAATTACAGGCGATTGGTAAGCGGCATTCGGGACAGGAAAATTTCGAGAGCTTGTGGACAATTCCTTATTAGACGTTTCAGGCCGGTCTACGTTGCTTCTTGAGTAACTACTGGGTTGCTGAGTTGGAACCATGATAGTTTGATTGTAGTCGACTGGTTCCAAGTTTGAACCCCTGGTCGACTGCGCAAAACGGGTTTCGCACGTGGGAGCGTTAGCCCGGGAGTAGTCGAAAGATGGTCGGTTCGAAACATCTCGCAACTGACCGGACTGATGGTAACACGATTCTTTCAAAGTGCCGGGAACCTGCGTTACGCTATGTTCAAAGGGTAGATCCGGATTTACGTTTTGCCCAAGGTTGTGGTTTTGGGAAGCACTGCTCGCAAGCTTGGTGTTGGCAATAAACATCGACTTCGTTAAACGATCGTCACTAGGATTACATTTATCATACTTAGGATAGGCCGTCAATTCAGACGGGCCATCAATTTTTGTGCCGTGGCTCGCATATTTGTTACAAAACAAGTTACTCACGATATGTTTGTTGTCATGAAAAGGCAGTACATCACTACAAAGATTGGCTTGTTTGTTGATTTCATGTATGTCCATCACTGCTTGGGCTTCGTCTAGTTCCGCACGAAGTCTGGCTTCTTCGAGTTGCTGTTGGTGCCTTCTTTCTTGTTCGTCTCTCAAACGTGACAAACGAAGGTCTTCTTCTTCTTGAATTCGTTTCTGTTTTAGTTGTTCTTCTTCGAAATCGAATCTTTCTTTGCTTTGTTGTTGTTTCAGCGATTCGATTTCATAATTGGACTTCAACCGAGCCAAAATAATAGCTCTTTTCGCTTTGGCACTTGAGTAAGAAGATGAACTGGAACCAGTCGAACCCGATCCACTAAATTTTGTTTTTGTTGAGCTCTTCGACTTTCGAGTTGAGCTAGCTTTTGTTTGCGAACCAGGACGAGATTCACCTTTGTTCGATCTAACAGCCAATTTCTCTGAAGCTGTTTCGTTTGGTTTATGCTTCATTGCTGATGTAGATCGCCCACTAGCGAGAGATACACCTTTGTCTGATTCGCCAGCAGGTTTTGAAGTAAGAAATTCATTGCCTTTTGACATTGATCTAGTTGTAACGCCGATTTTCTGAGAATTCATCTTAAGATTGTTGCAAAACGTTTCTTCGTTGTAAGCCATGCCGAAAACTAATATATAGCCGCCGTTTGATTCTTGTTGCGGCTATAGGAATTAGATGTGACTTGTGGAGCCTCACACGGATTTATTGTTGTTCTAATTTTTATTTTGTACGAACTTGCACCGTTTTCTAAAAATAAAATACACAATTTTCAGCACAGTTAAGTAAATACAATACAATTACGAAGGATATAACGTTGAATTCACTTACCGGCAGTTCCGGCAGTCACTTGGGGAAATTCGCTTTTATTTCGACACACCAGCGTCAACTAACAACCACATTAACTTGAATTCGCACTACTTCCAATTGAACGTTGCTCAACTCAATACACCAAAAAAAACTATATGAACAAAGGACACCAAAGCGGATTCTCAAGGCATTGCTGATTTCGTAATGGAAAAAGAAAAGACGCGTTTGTTTGCAGGCAGTGCATTTGAATAATTGTGGGCCAGGCGTTAACTATGTAGAAGTTTGAGGTAAGATTAAATGAAGTTGGTTCGAATCCCAAGTGTATCAAATTCAAAAGTTTAGATAAGTTTGTTTGGCGCTTACACTTAATATTTTTAAAAGGGTTCAATTGAGGTCTAGGTCTCGTTTATAGCCTGTAACAATTAAGAAATCAAATACTGATACTACCCGCCACAATGTGAAAAGCGCAAAACGAAGGGTTGAAATTAACTTTGTTCTAATTATGGGCTGTAAAGCTGCACAAAATGCAAAGAAAAAATATTTTAGCCGGCTAAACCGGTGCTTACCTAAAGTGAATGAATATATAACTTGCACGTATGATCAAAGTTACTATAAAGTAGCACCAATCAAAAAGATGCGAAGTGTGTTATTGTATTTGCCTACTGGGCAACTAACTTAATTAACATTAAACAAATTAAACGTATAACCGATACAGGAAAGCCGAATAAATCGATACCGATACTTTTGAGCAATGATAATTCAATACCGATATCAAAGTAGCAAGCGATACTATCGCCCGTACATGTAGGCTATCTAGATACTGCCCATCTCTGTCTGCTGCATGTGTGGCTAAATTGCTTAAAGCCTAAATTCTACAGCCAGATGTCGAACTTTTTGCCTTTAATAAATTGTGAAATATTATTCTAAAACCACATGACCTTTGACTAGTAAGACTGCTCTCAAGTTCACAGTATTTAAATTGATAGACAAGATGAAGTCTTCGAAAAGCATCCAATGGGAGTTTTCTAAAGTAGCTACTCCCTCTTTCTCGAATTACACAACTGATACCTAATTTTTTAGCATTCTATGCCAAAGGTATTGCGATCTGTAAATGTTCTTTAAACCTTTTCTTTTGTTCTTTATTGTTTATTATAATTACCATACCTTTTTTTACTGCATTTCAACCAAAGATCACCTCGATTTTAACGCAAACCTCAAAAGGTCCAAGCATAAGTTTTTGATCCTAAGATTTTCAAAATAGCTTAGATTTTGAAACTTTGAGTTTAAGTGTGCGCAGCTGAAGCCAAAGTTGAGCATTCTGAAGCTCTGACAAGCCGCTGGAAACAAATACTCATACCTTTCCACCCTATTTGTTGCCGTTTCTAATTCACCATTATCCTGGTGATTACGGCGGATCTCTGAATTTTGCTTGTTCTGATCGGGAGATTAATTTCATTAAAACGTACGAATTTCAACGAAACACCTAGAGATTCTACACCTAGAACACGGTTGGGCAATTATTTTTCCCCATGAGCCACATGAGAAGCAGAAAATATTGTGGAGAGCCGGGCCCAACATTAGAAGTCTATTTTGGTTATCAATTTTATTTATACGTTAAAATAAGTGGATGGCTTTGTTTACAGAAGGTGGTTTAATTATGTGTTATTAAAAGATACTGAAACAGTGAGGTTGTTTTACAAAAAACTTAATGTATTCAGTGAAATTATGCAAAACAATGGTAAGTGGGCAACATTTGTAATTCTTTTTCAGTCACATTGACAACACCATGCTTTGTTTTAAACTTAAACTTTCTATTAAGATACCACATTGTCTTCGTATGCAAACAACAATTTAACGTAACAATGTCCATCTACCAAACAGTGCAGAAAAAAAATCAAAGTAAACATGCCTCAGGGATATTTTTTTTCTGGTTCAGTGAGAGAAATCTAGCCTCTGTTGAGCTTTAACAAGTGCATCAAAATCAGGTGAATGTTCGAGGTAGAGATGCGAAGCACATTTGACAGATGATCATCACTAAGAGACGATCTGTGCCTGGATTTGGTAAACTTCATTACTGAGAATGTTAGGTCACATGTAGTGCTGGGTTCAAGTAAGTAAGTACTTAAGTAAAATTTTTGCTTATTACTTGCTTAAGTAATATATCCCTTACTTAAGTAATGATTGTGACGACGAGAATTTTAAGTAGCTTTGTAACTGTAAAAAAATAAAACCTATTGTGGTTGCGATTGGAAGATTTTGGGTTGAGCCTACAGGAACACATTGTTAGCATGGTAACAGACGGTGCTTCAGTAATGATCAAAACAGGGAAACTTTCTGGTATCATTCACCAAGTGTAGGAAATACGTTCCTTAGAGCAGTAACGTGCTGACTGAATCCCAATTGCTGGGAACTATGGCAGTCACAAGGAAGAAAGCACTACAGCAATATTTTATTCCATCAATTCGCGCAAGCTGTGGCAGATAATCAAAAATCACGTTCTTCTGCCACGACGATCAACAACGAACGAGAAACATGACAGACAACCAGAACACGTCCGTCCGCCACGGCGATCGACGAAGAAAGAGAGCACAATATCTCCGACCACATGGTCGGTAACAAAATCTGCACGCGACACCAGGAATTAGGTCGCTGCACACGTCTATGTAAACAGGGCACTGCACACGTCACATTAACAAAAAATAACGGATAAACAACCTAATGGCGGCAAAGGCAAGCCGATCACCGAGCTACCAAGAGAAGACAAAAATAAACATAATCTATCCCTAATAAAAAAAGGAAAAATAAATGTGTGTGATTTTAGACGCATACAATAACAATAACAATACGCGTTGCAGTATCACGGCTAGGTTGCCGGAAAGCCATGCAGGCTAGATTCCTGGCGTGAGGTTACATCGCCAGGCGTGCGAACTATAGGAGCACGATGTACTTTAAACGGAGATAGCCGAGCGGCTACAAACCTGACGGTATGTACTTCGTCAGTTAATATTACAGTAAAATCATAGGGTAAAACAGCAAAGGTGCGCGAGCTGGGCGTCAAACTGGGGACGCACGAAGTTGCAAATTAGCAAACGCAGCTCTAACAGTAAAGAACTAGAATCACACACACATCGGCGGGAGCAAGGTGCTAAACCGCCGAAAGCAAACTAATAAAAAAATGTAAAAAAAGACAAAAAGATGTTTGGCATGGCAGCTCGATGAAGAGCGAGGCGCGACACGCTACACAAGTATGCCATTCTCATGGACTGCATCTCGCAGTATGCGATGTTTTATACAAGAAATGTCGCAATATAGAGAACACTAATGAAGCAAACGTTCATGAGTATGACTATTATATTTTCGAGAACTCTGATGATGAAAATGATGACGAACCTTGGCAAGTTACCTTGCTAGATGATTACAATGCACATTTTGTTGATACAGTGAGTGATTTTATTTCAAAAGTCAGAGCAATTGTCAAGGCGTTCCGGAAGAGCCCACTGAAAAACGACTGCTTGCAAAGAAACTGTGAAAAAGAATTAGGAAAAAGACTCTCTCTGATTTTGGATACCGAAACTAGATGGAACTCGCTGCTTAAGATGCTCACACGATTCTTGGAAATCAGGTAACCTATTGATAACACATTGAAAGAGCTCGATCTGGGATCAAAATGTTTGACAGAGGATGAGGTTGCAGTTGTGAAAGATTTATCAGAAAGTCTAGAAATAATTGAGGTTGGTGGAACTGCTCTTTGTCGACGTGATATTGCAGTTTCAAAAAGTGAAAAGATTTTTGAATATGTTCTCAAGAAGCAGAAGAAGCAAGAACTATTTCGCAAAAATTATTGGCAACTATCACAGACAGAATTGAATCAAGGAGAAACAAAGGAATTTGTGGCCTTGTGAGGTATCTAGAAAATCCAGACAGTTATGATCAGGTGGTTGAATCTTCGCTTTTGAGTTATCCAAAGAAACGGGAGCTTGGGAAAGTGGCAAAAGATGTTTTTTCACGATTTTTCCCCTGTGAACTCATTGACAATAGTGCTGAGAATCTTGAAAATGACATTACTAAAGAGCCCACTACAAAAAAGTCTAAAACAGAGGAACTTAATGACATTTTGTGCCAGACAGAAGATCAACATTTGGATCGTTTTCAAGAAAACATATTGAACCACATCAAGAAAGAAATGACGTTTTACAAAGCAACAAGGGAATGTCCCAAAATCTTGAAGATCATAAAGTCTTGTCTAAACTCACTTCCACCCTCTTCTGTCGAAGCTGAAAGGTGTTTCAGTGCTCCTGGACTGTTCATTTCAAAATTAAGATCATCTTTGAGTAATGAAATGTTTGATTGCTTGATCTTTGCGCGTAGCTACTTTTCGCACCAATAAATAAATCTTCTTTGTGAATGAGAATGTGAAAATTATAAATAAAGTGATTTAAATATGGTACATTGTCTTTATTTAACTTATTTTTAAAATTACTTAAAAATTACTTAAATTACTTAAGTTATTTAAGTAATATTTCGAAAACTACTTGTTACTTAAGTAATTTTTTAAAGCTTACTTGAACCCAGCACTAGTCACATGTATAGGTGGATTCAAAAAGAACCAACATCTTTTGAGCACATTTCCTCATGTTTGGAAAATTCTCCTCTTTGAGAGATGAATAAAACTCCAGCAGTAATGCTGACTTAAAGTGCCAGTACTGTGTCTGACTACAAGTCTATGAGCTCCAGCTGAACATCAATGGATGCATTATCCACATTGCATGCAAAAAGAGAGGAAATCAAGTTCATTTCATTGTCAATGTTTTGAAATTTTCAAATCGTCTTGAAAACTCACTATTCAGGTCTCCTAACATCGACGAGTACCTGCAGAGGTGAGTAGCTGATGGTTTAACTTCTTTCAGGGTTTGCATGTGAGTGAGAACTTTGTTATCTAATTGATTTGAAAGAAACTGCAACTTTCTCATAAAAGCCTTGACCAGGTTATGCATTTCGTGAACAAAAAGGCCATTGTCTTGCAGTTTAGTGTTCAGTTCATTCATCAGTGCTGTCACATCAACAGCAAATGCTAAATCTACAATCCAGTTTACATCTGATAGCTCAAGGATGTTTTTGCCTTTCATCTTACAAAACTCTTCAATCTCTACTTTTAGGCCCCAAAATCTTTTTAACACCTTGCCTAGGCTGTGCCATCTGGCAGCTGTATAGTACCTGATGTCAACATGTTCGTTATTCTGCTCTTCTGAAAGTGCAACAAACTGCTTGTGATTCAATGCTCGTGCCCTGATAAAGTTAAATGTCTTCGTCACGACATCAACAACATTGTTGAGTTTTAACATTGACTTGCACAACGTGGGTTGATGAATAATACAATGAATAAATACCAATTTGTGCTCCGTATCAGCTGTCAAGTTAGGTCACTTTATCTTCCATCCCTTTCAAAAGTCTCAGAATTTTCCCTGTCAGATTTGGACAACCATCAGTTTTGACTCCTACCAGTCTCCCCCATTTCAGTTCAAGCGTGTCCATGCATGAGTTTACCTCGTTAAACCATTCACTTCAGGTGATTGTTGCTTTCATTTATCTCACTGCTTCCAGCTCATCCGTAATCTTGAACTCCTGCGTTTTCCCTCGGAGAAATAAAAGTCGCTGTGCCGTGTCGCGGACATCACAACTCTCATCCAAAACCAGGGAGAAAAAGTCAAAACTTCTCACTCCACTTTTGAGCTGAAGTTGGAGATTCTTCGCGATGTCCTTCACCCTTCTTTTTACCGTTCGCCTGAACAGCGAGACTTTCTCAAATGCTTTTTTGCTGTTCTCTTGGCTTCGCTAGCAAATCTTTCAATATCCGCGCCCTCTCAGTCAAATGTCTATATTTTTGTCACGTTCGTCTCCTAATTCCGATTCACTTTGTTATCCTTAAACAAGGCAACCTGCTCACCACAAACTAAACATACGGGTTTACTCCCAAATTCAGTAAATAAATAATTAGTATGAAGCGCGAGGGAAAGCAAATATCATAAACCTAGCACATAATAGATTACGAAATAGCAGGCCAAATTAAGCAAACATACAGCCAGAATCAATTTAACAAAACCATCCCTGCACGCGTCTCGTCCTTTTGGACTCATCAGCAGGGCCCGTCCCTTCACACCACAAAAAACCCGTTTGCTGAAATTTTGAACTACTTTCGAAATTGTTAAATTCGCCTATAATTTCGAAATCTATTATGAGCTAGGTTTATGATATTTGCTTTCCCTTGCGCTTATACTTCATATTTCTTTTCCCCTCTACGTTGATGAGTTTGCATGGATTTGCCCAGCATGATAGAGGAGGCGCCGCCTTGTGTGAGGTGAGGCAGCATGACCTATTGTTGGTTTGATTCACCCGACATGTCTGTCAAAGGTACGTCGCGTTCCCACCTAAGGAACAGGTTACGTCATAGTCATACATTCGAAATTTCAGCAAACGTGAGTTATTTTGATGTGACGGAACGAGCCCCTGCTGATGAGTTCAAAAGGAAGAAACGCGTCTAGGGTTGGTCTCGTCAAATTGGTTGTGGCTGTATGTTCGCTTAAATTCGCCTGTAATTTCGTGATCTATTATGAGCTAGATTTAAAATATTTAGTACTTCATATTTTTTTAAAACCACGTTTCTGTTTTTGGCATTTCCAAACATTTTGAAGGATTACCATTACAATGACTTGTTGCTAATTACATGCACTAAGACTTGTCTCAAAGTACCCGGATGTAAACTAGTTTTAAAGTACTTCATGTATTACGCAAAATTTTGAAAGTAAATTTATTTTTCTTATATCCAAGGACCCTTTCGCGGGCCAGTCAAAGTGGGGCCGCGGGCGGTAAAATGTCCGGGTCTGATCTAAAAGGATCAATAAAGCCTAAATATGTGGATTGGTTAATTTACAGCAGTCTTACAACATTTGCAGGCTGTTTTTGCCATAAACCGATATCAGCAAAGTGGTGTCATGAGTGACACTAATGTCGTAAATACCAATATTGAGTAGGGAAAAGGGAGGTGATTTGCGACTCTTTTCACATTTTTGTCTTTTAATTCCAAACGGCTTGTGATAGATATTTGATTGATGGCACAAACAAAACTAGGTTTTTTTGCTCACTTATTTATTTTTTTTATTTTTTTGCCATATTTATCCTCCATTCACGAGAAAGCGATGTATCACTATGTTTTGGACGGTAAGTCCGCACTCGCTGGGGAGTTGTCATTTCCGGTCACCTGTCTTCCACATAAAGGTGGGGCGTCCCGTTAAGTGCCTTGCCCAAGGACACAACAAGCGAACTTGCCGGCTTGTTTTTTACAACCTCCCATAAATGCCGAGCGCCAAGCAAAGAAGCTATAGATACCATTTTTTAAAGTCTTTTGGTATGACTCGACAAGGGGAATGAACCCCAGCTAAAAGCATCAACACTAATGCATGTGAAAGTCGAATCTTATTGTATTTTGCTTCTAACACGTACACTAAAAACTAAATATGTTAATAGAATAAGCAAGTACAAGCAACAAGTTAAAACAATCTAAAAAATTTTTTTTGTTTAAACATATTAGCAGTCTTGTGTGGTATTGGGAAAATGTTTGGTCTTGTAGTATTTACAAATAGATTCTACATATAGCCTATTGGAAATTACTGGCACAGGCTTGCAAAACTTGAAATAGGTCTAATTTGCTAAAGTCAAAATTAAACCGCAATTATTACTTTTTCTTTCTAATTTACCAACAACAACTGGAGCACAAAGTATTAGCACATTGTCATCAGGGGCGAATGAAGCAGCATCTTTTTCATTAACAACAAAAGTTTGTTCTTTACCTCCCATCCCAGAATCATTTTGCTCTTGACTTTTTGGAGAAACACTTCTTTATATTCACAATCATCTTCATCATAGTTGTCGAACCGAGCAATAAGTTTTAATGACCTTGATTTTCTAGCCATCAAGAAAATCACCCAACTTAATTTCAATTTTTTCCTTAACTCGCAGTCACTATCACCATCGTATATAAGTTCCATGTCTTCCTCATCAGTAAAAGATGACCTGACCACTAAACGTGCTCTTTTTTGGAAAGCAATTTTCTTTTGGTATTTTCTATATGATCAACTAATTTTTAGGTTGTTGTTGATTACCTGACCCCTTCCGAGGAATGGGGGCATGGCCGAAGACCATGGAGCCCCAGAAGCCGAGCAACTCCCCATGGTCTGGACCACAGGTTGTACAGAGATAGAGAGTGGCCAAAGAGTGAGCAGCGCAACGAGTCCGTAGCTGGACAGCGCAGAATGAGATCAGATGTGTCCTGGGACGAGTGTCCGCAGGCGCTGCAGGAAGAATTCTCAATTCTGCCAATCCTAGAGAGATAAGAACCTAAAAGAAGGCTGTGTCCGTTTCAGCGAAGACGAGAGAGGACACAGCGAGCATGACGAGGGAGCACAAGTTTCTCGGTGGAAATCGAGGGAACCTGTGTGTCAAAGAATTTAGATGAGACAGTACGCCTCCAGTCCGAGATAAGAGAAAAGTGGATACGAGAGATAAGATCAAAGAAACTACAAGGGATTGCGGAGGTCACAAGTAGCGCTCCCCGTCTGGCCAGCTCATCAGCCGCGTCGTTTCCCGGGAGAAACGAGTGTCCGGGGACCCATTGTAGCCTGATAGAACAGGAAGACAGTTCCTGCCAGATCTGCCACAGAGTTTGAGATAAAAGGAAAAAGATGGAGGAGAGGACAGGGTGGCGAGGACAGAACGAGAGTCAGATAGTAGAAGGAGAGAAGAGAAATGGCAGACTTGTTGGTGCTGCCGAGACCAGCAAAGAGCGTGCAGAATGGCGCAGACTTCAGCAGAAAAACTAGAACATACTGGGTCTTCCAGTATGTAACAAAAGGAAAGAGTGGCCTTAGTGCCACAAAGAGAACAGTTGGCAAGAACGCCAGAGCCGCCTTGGCCAAAAAGAAAAGGAACAGAGCCGTCTGTCCAAAGTACCAGATCATGAGGGAGGAGAGACTCAAGGTGGTTGAGAGCCGCACCTTGGCGAGTGAGAGGGAGATCAGAGCAAGAGCATGGAGTGGAAAGGGGGGACTCCATAGTGAAGGAAGGCAGATTCCAAGGAGCGAAAGCTAAAAGAGCCTCCCTAGAACAAGTAGAACGAAGCACGAGCGGGTGAGTGGACGCAAAAGCTCTCCAGGACGATCTGCAGAATCTCGGTTTCACTCCATGTCTGGCCAAACCTGAAATAGGAAAGTAGGTTGGGAGACGAAGAGCCCGCTCATAAGATGACAGAGTGAAATGAGTCAGGGTGATTCGTAGGGGAGGGAGAGAAGCCTCGGAGAAGGGAAGTGGGATAGGGGAGGACGAGAGACAGCCATTGATGGCGCGACTGGCCGCTCGGTGGAGGCGTTCCAATTTGGTGATATTGGTGACGCTTAGGAAAGGAAACCATCCGGGTGAAGCATAAGTGAGAAGGGGCTGAAGAAAAGCTTGATACAGAACAGAGAGGGACTCCTTAGTGGGGTCCCACGAAGATGCAGAGATACAGCGTAGGGCCTTGAGACGTGGGAAGAACTTGGCCTTCAGCGAAGATACATGCTTAGAAAAAAAAGAGTGTGGTCGAAGATGACCCCGAGAAAAGTTGGGAGTGGAATTGAAACGGAGGCGGGAGCCGAGTAAAAGAAAGTGGGACTTGAGGTTAGCTTGGTGGGGATCCACGGAGAAGAAGGATGCATCACATTTTCTCGGATTGAGAGGAAGACACCAGTACTCAGACCAGCGCTCCAACCGAAACAAACCTCCTTGTGTCGCCTCCACCGCAATGGGAACCGAGGATGTGGAGGACCAAATGGCCAGATTGTCAGCGTAAAAACAGCAGCTGACGGAAGTAGGCAGAGAGGCCAGAAGATCATTGATGAAGAGAGAGAAAAGTACAGGGCCAAGAACGGATCCTTGCGGAACACCTCGACGGACTCGAAAAAAACGACTCTTGTGATTTTGAGAAACCACACAGGCGCGCCAGTCAGAAAGAAAAGATTGAGTCCAACAAACAAAGCAAGGAGTGAGGCCAGCCGAAATCAGTTTGTGGAAAAGGCAGGGATGCCAGACAGAGTCAAAAGCTTTCGAGAAATCGATAGTAGAGAGAATCGTCCGAGAGCCCGGCCTGGGTTTGTTAAGCCCATCCGAAATGAACTGAGAAAAATAAAGAATTTGATCTAGAGTAGACCGTTCAGGGTGGAAACCAGCCTGGCGGCGAGAGAGAATGGAATTGAGATTCCAGAAAGAAGAGTAGACGGGATAGAATGATGCGTTCAAACAGCTTTGATACGTAGGAGGTGACAGAGATAGGCCGAAAGGAAGCAGGAGAATCGAGAGGTTTTTCCATCTTGTGAATGGGAATAATAGAAGATGTCTTCCAGATGGAAGGAAAGGAATGCAAAGTCCAGGAGAGATTGAAGATGTGAAAAATAAAATCCATGCCATAGTGAGGAAGATGCTTTAGCATGGGATAGGCAACTTTGTCTGGGTCAGTGGCAGTGAACGAGGAGAGGTTGGAGGCAGCCGCATGAAATTCAGTGGGAGAAAAAGGAGAGCAAAAGGACGGGTGAGACCCCACAGTGCACGTGGCTCGGCGGAGCTCAGAGAGGTAGCCTCTGGCTCTACTACGCAGGGCCTTTGGGTGAGAAACGGAAAAGTGGCATCTCAGGTAAGCGGCAAAGATCGAAGCCGATTATCTTGGAAAAAAACAGTTGGGGAAATTAGGAGAGGAGGAAGACGAGGAAGAAGAGCCAGTGATAGAGCGGGGAAGAGAGTGTACAGATTTAGGTGAAAGACAAGAGCAAGTCGTCTGCCATGCCTCAGCCTTGGCCTTAGCAATGACTGACGAGGCGTGTCGAGAAGCGGAGATGTAAGTCTGGCAATCTTCATCACTTATGTGAGCGGCAGCGAAAGCCTTGCGTCTTTCACTAACTGCACTTTCCACCTCAGCAAACCAACAGGCTTTAGGAGGGCGTTTGATGCGGCCGAAAGGCACTGATGCTTGTTTCCAAGGTTATCGCAAAATGCTTTGAATAATCGGGAATTTACGGCCCTTGCGACGAATGATGCTTGTTTCCAAGGTTATCGCAAAATGCTTTGAATAATCGGGAATTTACGGCCCTTGCGACGAATGAAATTCACATTTACTACAGAATCAAGAACATTTTTCAATTCATGAAGGAGTGTCTTACAAGCTAAGACGGATTTATTAATAGCACAGTGATTTGATATTATGTACGGAGCAACTTGCTTTATTAAAGCTACAAAACCGGAGCGACGCCTATCATAGCTCGCGCACCCTCTGTGCATACCGATGAAGATCAAAGACGTCTTTGGCTCTAGTTCTCTCCATCTCTTGACAAAACAAAGACTCGTCCACAATCTAGTTTTCTTTAACAAATCTCACTTATGCTACTAATTGGCTTATTGACTGGATATCCGTCGTTTCATTAAATTGAAGACTTTATTCTACATGGGCCATCTTGGATTTGAGCGATAAGCCGACTCAAAATGCCATTTGCTAAATCTGCAATCCTGTTATTTACAGTGCCATCGGACAAGGAAACCGAGTCTATTCTTTTGGCCTCGTAATATTTGTGCCATTTTTGTCGCACTTGGCTATATTAGTTTCTCACTAGCAGTGTGAGGTGCTTTTGCTTTTATCAAAGAAACTTCATATGAAGTGGGCAGGATTGGTTGAGAAGTTAGGCAGAAGCCTAACGCAGGAAGCGTTCCCCTGACATCATAACAAGCTCTTTTCGCTTTGAACGTTTCAACTAAATCCGTATTTTCTTTTATGCTTTAGTTCCTTGTGCCTCTCCAACTTCGAAAGCTTTGAGGAATTGTTGCCCAAATTGGTATTGCACAATGTGCACTGAGCATTGTTAAGTTTATCACAACTAATAACTATCGTGAAACCATACTGAACGTAAAAATCGTCCCAGAAACGCATTATATGTCTATTTTTCGCAGCCATTAGGAAACAAAATGATTATGCCTATAGAAGCGAAAATAATGACTAATTGAAAAGTCTTAATTGTACTAAAAGTGGTTAAATCATTTAAATTCACTTTCGTGCTAATCACATGTAAAATCAAATGATATAGCAAATATCAAAAGGAAACAGGCATAGTGATTGTCTTGAGGTTTCTCCTTGGTGATCTGGGTGGTGAAGATTTTGAAACATGTTCAAAGATCGATTGTATGTCCACATATCGAGTCTGCTGGCAAAAATTCATACTTCTCTTGTAATTGTCAATAAAACGCATTCAAATTCTGCGATTCACATTATATTGACATATGACAAACTGTAGTCAGCATTTTTGAAAAAAATCACCAGTGGCATATCAATTTAATGATTTATGAATATTACGCCTAATTAACATCCATATCCAGTATAACAACAAAACTAATTGTGGTAGAGTAAAATCATGACTAGAGAATGAAGCACATATGTTCCACATTCTGTATACAAAATTTTAGCATGATTGCACCTGAAATGTGGCAGTTTTGATGATTTAAATTGTAGAACGTAGCGAAAAACACAATTACAAGAGAAATGAAGGCAAAGTGCTGGTACTGTATGGAGAAAAGCATGCAGCCCAGAGACCAAACTGGGCTATATAAATTAAACTGGAACCTCCTCATTAACGCCAGTTCTTGGCGGAGGGGGGCGTCTCGCCTTCGGGCCGTAAACCCCAGAATGGGCGCCACAGAAACGTTTCTGAAATTTTGATAACAAGATCATAAAATTGCTAAAAAAAATGACTGCATTGGAATTTGAAAGTAGACAGTGTGTCGTTGGAGTAAGAATACCTGTATTTCCGGTTGTTTTTTGTCAAATCTGATAGCAAAATCGAATTCAGCATAGCCAAAATGATGGGGAATAAAAAATTTATTATTTTATGTTTTCACCAGCAAGGAACCTTGAATTCCCTCCGCTTCTTAATTGCTTGGGTTGTAAAATTCTATTCAGGCCGGTAGCAACTAGCTATCACTATCAGACACCAGAAAGCTGATGGGAAAAAAATTAGACACTCGGGTATTCCGCGGTACTTAAAGTTTTCTGTTTCTTCCTTTCACGCAGTGGGGTTGTGAGTAGAGCTAGAAGAGAAAGTCCCGCAACTGCAACTTTTATACTTCAATCCTCAAATGTTTTATTAAACCTGATCTCTCATGGCTAGAGATTTAATATTTATCCCTCGATACACAAATTAGTTGGATAATCATATGCTTCTCCAGAGGAGTTGTTGTTGTTTACCCGACCCCTTCCGAGGAATGGGGGCATGGCCGAAGACCATGGAGCCCCAGAAGCCGAGCAACTCCCCATGGTCTGGACCACAGGTCGTACAGAGATAGAGAGTGGCCAAAGAGTGAGCAGCGCAACGAGTCCGTAGCTGGACAGCGCAGAATGAGATCAGATGTGTCCTGGGACGAGTGTCCGCAGGCGCTGCAGGAAGAATTCTCAATTCTGCCAATCCTAGAGAGATAAGAACCTAAAAGAAGGCTGTGTCTGTTGCAGCGAAGACGAGAGAGGACACAGCGAGCATGACGAGGGAGCACAAGTTTCTCGGTGGAAATCGAGAGAACCTGTGTGTCAAAGAATTTAGATGAGACAGTACGCCTCCAGTCCGAGATAAGAGAAAAGTGGATACGAGAGATAAGAGAGAGACTACAAGGGATAGCGGAAGGCGCAAGTAGCGCTCCCCGTCTGGCCAGCTCATCAGCCGCGTCGTTTCCCGGGAGAAACGAGTGTCCGGGGACCCATTGTAGCCTGATAGAACAGGAAGACAGTTCCTGCCAGATCTGCCACAGAGCTTGAGATAAAAGGAAAAAGATGGAGGAGAGGACAGGGTGGCGAGGACAGAACGAGAGTCAGATAGTAGGAGAGAAGAAAAATGGCAGACTTGTTGGTGCTGCCGAGACCAGCAAAGAGCGTGCAGAATGGCGCAGACTTCAGCGGAAAAACTTGAGCATACAGGGCCTGCCGAAAAGGAAAGAGTGGCCTCAGTACCAGAGAGAACAGTTGGCAAGAACGCCGGAGCCTCCTTTACCAAGTTGGAACACAGCCGTCTGTCCAAAGTACCAGATCATGAGGGAGGAGAGACTCAAGGTGGGGAGAGGGGGGATCAGAGTAAGAGCATGGAGTGGAAAGGGGGGACTCCACCGTGAAGGAAGGCAGATTCCAAGGAAGAAAGGGAGGGCAAGCAAGAAGAGCCTCCCTAGAAGAGGTAGAAGGAAGCATGAGCGGGTGAGTGGACGCAAAAGCTCTCCAGGACGATCTGAAGAGTCTCGGTTTCACTCCTAGTCTGGCCAATCCTAAAATAGGAAAAGATGTTGGGAGACGAAGAGCCCGCTCATAAGAAAAAAGGGTGAAATGAGTCGGGGTGACTCGTAGGGGAGGTAGAGAAGCCTCGGAGAAGGGAAGTGGGATAGGGGAGGACGAGAGCAGCCAAAGATGGCGTTCCAATTTGGTGATATTGGTGACGCTTAGGAAAGGAAACCATCCGGGTGAAGCGTAAGTGAGAAGGGACCGAAGAAAAGCTTGATACAGAAGATAGAGGGACTCCTTAGAGGGACCCCATGATGAAGCAGAGATACAGCGTAGAGCCTTGAGACGTGGGAAAAAGAGGAGTTAGTTGCATCATTCTCAATAGAATTATCTTAGCTACTGCCGTCAGTTTTCAACTACTTCTTCAATGATATTGTCTAACCTTACATAACTGCATTCTTGATAAAAGAGTCACCACTACATACAGTAACTTTATCCACCTAACTAATTTTTAAATCTGGAAGCGACAAACGTCAGTCTTTCATTTACAAAACCTTGAAACAGGTATAGCACTGGGATTGTTTTTCTTACTCTGGTCTGTTGCACCATATTATGTAGGAAAAAACTAAAAATAACGGCCTATTGCATCAGACTAAAACAAATAATTTGTTCACCACTAGAAGGATGTGATACGGCGAACGTTTGACTATAGGTGGCATGTTACTGTAAAACCACTGTTATTATCACTCAAAGTGGTGGTCGTTATTCTTTGTGCATCTGAAGGTAAAAAGAATATAGATTGGTATTCCTTCTGGGGATCCCGTTATGAACCGCTATTCTAGACAGACATAGAGTGTAACACAAAGTAATATTTTTCCGACTACGCGTAGTTTCATGTAAGTGATTGGACTGAAAGAAATGAGACATGCAAGTTATTAGAAACAGTATTTCCTCGCCCACTCAAATTAGAATGTAAAAATAGCTCAACAAAAAACATAAACGAATGGGATTCGACCACAACAATTATTCGCAAACTTGTGATGCTAAAGTTCAATAAAAAGCAAAAAACAGTGACAAAGTTTCAGGTAAATGTACTTTCAACTTTCTTTTAATGTTTCCACCACGGATGATTCCACATCGAGGCAAGCACCAAATCGCTAAAAACAACCACTTGAAACGTGAGGTTCAACCGTGCATTTGCATTCATTGATGGTATTACGTGGAGTAGTCACCTCATCACCCGCCCCCTTCTTGAGACAGTCACCCTTTCTAAACTGTGCCTTTCGAATTTTCTGACAGCAACCCCTCTTCAAGCCTTTCTCCTAGCGTTGGAATCATTACCATACAACTAAGATGTCAAAGCTTTTCATTTCAAAGTTTCATCACAGAGAACTGATTGCTACATAAATTTTTCCAAATACCATTGCGGTGCAAAGTTACCGTAAAATATACCGATGGCATGATCAGATAAAAACGAAGATATAGTCGAGTGGAACACACAAACTATGTTACTGTCGGCATAAAAGCTGAAACACGCGTAAATAATAAATATTTTAATCATCACTACTTTCAAACGTTTTAGTCGGTGCAGAAGTAGCGTCAATTAAAACATCAGAAACAAAGCTTCAGCTTCAACAACGATTTTTAAAACAGCAAGTTCTAAAAAAAAACCCATGCAAATGAAAAGTATGGTTAATAACTGTCCAATATAACTGTAAGTGTTTCAAATTTAAAAACAAGCGGCTGATTAAGTGTAGAGCAACTGCTGTCTCACCTGCTTAAAGCTATCCAAACATTTCTTAGCAACAGATGTGTTTTTGCTGTCTGTAAAAAAATTAGATAAATCAATTATAAGCAAAAATTAAGCAACTTGTAGGCCTACAAAAAGAATTGCTAATAAATCATTTTGTTCTCCGCGAATTTTTATTGCCAAGGGATATAAGAAGAGATGCAGTGGGCATCTGCACTATTGCTATTTGCTGCTATTATACCAGTAAATATTGTTCACTCGATGCCTATCTCTAACCACGAGCTTTTACGTGCTACAAAGCCTTTATTTTGCAATGCTTTGTCAGATGACCGCCGTAGAATAGATCACAAATACTTTTCTGTCACTACACTACCTTTTGACATCACGTGAAGCAACTCCATGCAGGCTTTCATCGCTTGTTTGCCTTTCATTTCGTTTCCAAAAATTGAAAATGAATCTGGCAACAGATCTGGTATGACCTCGGAACAGATGTAGCTGCAATCAGTCGCCGAGCTGCAGATGGTGGTGAACAAACAACTGCAGAAAGGTGGGAGGTCCGATGCACGCTTGTAATATTGCTGCAGAGACGATAACCTGTAAAATAAAAGTTCGTTAGCAGCAGCGTCGGGGAGTGAAGTGCGGTTGTCATAAATAAGTCTAAATGAATAGCAGCGCGTTTAAGCTTCTCTACGAAATCGTATATATCAACTAAAACTATGTCGCATAACTCACTGTTTGTGATGTGTTAAATCAGCCAGTACGGCGGATAGAATCTTTTTATTAAGTGCGCGGTGGAAAGCAGCGGTGAGTTCATACTTGGACGCTTGACTGAGCAGAGAACGAATGATGGGGCGGACTTGATCCCGATACATCTGCAACGGTTACACTGCTTATGTTGTTGTTGTTGTTACCCAACCTCTTCCGAGGAATGGGAGCATGGCGGAAAACCATGGAGACCCAGAAGCCGGGCAACTCCCCAAAGCCTGGACCAGAGGTCGTACAGAAACAGAGAGTCGTTAAAGAGCGAGCGGCGCAGAGTCCGTAGCTGGACAGTACAAAATGAGATAAGAGGTGTCCTGGGACGAGTGTCCGCAAGCGCTGTAGGAAGGATTCTCGATTTTGCCGAACCTAAAAAGATAAGAGCTTCATAGAAGGCTGTGTCCGTTGCAGCGAAGATGACAAAGAACACAGCGAGCGTGAGGAAAGAGCACAAGTACTCAGTAGCAATCGAGGGAACCAGTGTGTCAAAGAACTTAGATGAGACAGTAACCCTCCAGTCCGAGAAAAGAGAAGAGTGGATACCACAGATAAGAGAGAGACTACAAGTGATTGCAGAGGGCATTGCATGGTAACGCTTTAGAAAAGGAAACCATCCGGGTGAAGCATAAGTGAGAAGGGGCTGAAGAAAAGCTTGATACAGAACAGAGAGGGACTCCTTAGTGGGGTCCCACGAAGATGCAGAGATACAGCGTAGGGCCTTGAGACGTGGGAAGAACTTGGCCTTCAGCGAAGATACATGCTTAGAAAAAAAAGAGTGTGGTCGAAGATGACCCCGAGAAAAGTTGGGAGTGGAATTGAAACGGAGGCGGGAGCCGAGTAAAAGAAAGTGGGACTTGAGGTTAGCTTGGTGGGGATCCACGGAGAAGAAGGATGCATCACATTTTCTCGGATTGAGAGGAAGACACCAGTACTCAGACCAGCGCTCCAACCGAAACAAACCTCCTTGTGTGGCCTCCACCGCAATGGGAACCGAGGATGTGGAGGACCAAATGGCCAGATTGTCAGCGTAAAAACAGCAGCTGACGGAAGTAGGCAGAGAGGCCAGAAGATCATTGATGAAGAGAGAGAAAAGTATAGGGCCAAGAACGGATCCTTGCGGAACACCTCGACGGACTCGAAAAAAAAACGACTCTTGTGATTTTGAGAAACCACACAGGCGCGCCATTCAGAAAGAAAAGATTGAGTCCAACGAGCAAAGCAAGGAGTGAGGCCTTGCTTTGCTACTATCGAAATCAGTTTGTGGAAAAGGCAGGGATGCCAGACAGAGTCAAAAGCTTTCGAGAAATCGATAGTAGAGAGAATCGTCCGAGAGCCCGGCCTGGGTTTGTTAAACCCATCCGAAATGAACTGAGAAAAATAAAGAATTTGATCTAAAGTAGACAGTCCAGGGTGGAAACCGGCCTGGCGGCGAGAGAGAATGGAATTGAGATTCCAGAAAGAAGAGTAGACGGGATAGAATGATGCGTTCAAACAGCTTTGATACGTAGGAGGTGACAGAGATAGGCCGAAAGGAAGCAGGAGAATCGAGAGGTTTTTCCATCTTGTGAATGGGAATAATAGAAGATGTCTTCCAGATGGAAGGAAAGGAATGCAAAGTCCAGGAGAGATTGAAGATGTGAAAAATAAAATCCATACCATAGTGAGGAAGATGCTTTAGCATGGGATAGGCAACTTTGTCTGGGTCAGTGGCAGTGAACGAGGAGAGGTTGGAGGCAGCCGCATGAAATTCAGTGGGAGAAAAAGGAGAGCAAAAGGACGAGTGAGACTCCACAGGGCACGTGGCTCGGCGGAGCTCAGAGAGGTAGCCTCTGGCTCTACTACACAGGGCTTTTGGCTGAGAAACGGAAAAGTGGCATCTCAGGTAAGCGGCAAAGACCGAAGCCGATTACCTGGGAAAGGAACAGTTGAGAAAATTAGGAGAGGAGAAAGATGAGGAAGAAGAGGCAGCGACAGAACGAAGGAGAGAGTATACAGATTTAGGGTTAGTATTGAGCGAGAGAGAAGAGCAAGTCACCTGCCACGCCCCAGGGGATGCAAGCCTGGCGATCTTCATCACTTCTGTGAGCAGTAGTGAAAGCTTTTCTCTTCAGCAGACCACCAGGTTTTAGGATGAGGTTTAATGTGGCCGAAAGGAATGGAAGATTTGGCCGCATTTAGTGTCAGAGAAGTAAAGAGAGCAGCAGCAGAGGAAAGAGACGAGTATTCCTCTGCGGAAGGACAGTGAGAGTCTAAGTCATAGGCAAAGTCATCCCAGTGAGCTTTCTGAAAATTAAAGGATGGGGGACGTCTGTTGGGGCGAAGGAGGGGCAGTTAGAAGAATTGGTAGGTGGTCAGAACCCAAATCGTTAAGCACCTCCCAGGAGGAAGATAAAGCGAGAGAGGGGGGAGCAAAGGAGATATCAGGAGAGAAGCGACTGCCAGATGAGCAATAAAAAAGAGTAGATATGTCATAATCATTGAGGGGGAGGATGAAGAAATCAGCCAGGCGAATACTTCCTACCCACAGAGATCAGAAGTACCCCTGGAGTCCCAGAAAGCGTGATGGCAGTTGAAGTTCCCCAGAATGAAGATATTTCTGGAGGAAAGAATGGAGGGAGAAAATGAGTCGGTTCTACCATCCGTTGCAGAGGAGCAAATAGGGGGGAGCATAAACATTAAGGAATGAGAGCGAGGAGTTGTTTAGTGAGATCTCAACCTCTACATAATCAGAGTAGGGGTCAAGCGATGAAACAGAGGAGACAGAAAGTTCAGTAGAAGATAGACCCTGCCTGACGAATACGATGACGATGCTGCCGCTAGCGTGCGTGGCATCAGGAGAGAGAATGCCAGGCCGGGAGTGGGTGCAATCAGAGTGCAGAGCAGAGAATCCAGAGACACGGAAAGAGGAAGGTAAATTGAGGTTAGATTCCTGGATACAGACAAGATCAATGGGATGAGGCGAAATAAATTGTAGAAGTTTAGTGCACCCGGCTCGGAAACCCCCTGCATTTCATTGAAAAACCCTGAGGGAGTCAGGGGGGAAGAAGCAGGAAGTGTAGAGAGACAGCAAGGAGCATGAGGCGGTGGTGAGGGAGCAAAGGGAGAAGATACAAAATGGGCGAAAGAGGGATAAGAGGTTTGAAGACGAGGGTAAGGCGGAAGTGTTGCATTAACAGAGGCAGCCAAATTGAACAGTGGAGGTATACAAACTGGAGGAGTCTGAGAAGGAAGTCACAGTGTTATCTCCAGAAGAAGCAGAGAGGGCAGCTCCAGGAGTGAAAGTTGCCAAAAGTTCTGAATTTAGAGGAGAGTAGTAAGCATCTTAAACTGACTCATTTGGAGCAGGAGCAGCATTGCACTGACCTACCCCGCCAGGCCACATTTCAAGCGCACAATGAACAGGGAAAGATGGGGCTAGGGTTGGGATGAACGTTGCCGCTCATCAAGAGAAGAAGAATGAGGAGACGAAGGCAGGCGAGAGAACGGCAGGAGAAGGGAGAAGACAGGCGACCGATTTTAAAGAAGCCGTGTGCTGCCCTACTGCGGTCGTTCAGGGGGCAAAATGGTTAGTGCAAGGGGAGTGCTCGGGGTAACTGGGACCCTCGGAAAGACCAACAGCCATTTCAACCCAACCCAAACGGGGTCGGGGACCGCACCACCACGTTGAGGCAGCTGTTGATCGGTGCAGTACAATGCTCATCGTCTGTGAGGATGACGCTGCGCTCGCGATAATGATGTAGAAAGTTCATGACTGGCATGATTCTAGTTGAGAAGATGTGTGACAGTTTGCTTGCTTGATTGTATTGCATGTGAACACATTACGCCGGTAATGATACACTGCAATCACAAAAAATAACTTTTTTAAACTCTGTAACAAAATAATACCGTGTTAAATCCTTCTCGATTTTTGCGACTGTACGTCATTAAAGCGATAATGATGTCATCAATGATTTGCAGCAGAGTAACTTCATCCTGGCAAAACCAATCAGAATAACGTTTTTTTGACGCAGCTGATGTGATGAACATGGTAGCCATTATCAACCAAGAACAGGCTTCGATCCGCAAGCAACCTTTCAAATTTCATGCTAATAAATCAAGCGAGTGAGGGCATAGGTGTGTGCTTGAAGTTTCAAAGCACTTGTTTTTCTGACGCACATTCAAAAAATCACAATAATCACAGGATAAATATCGTAGTAATTTATCGTGGACATACAGCAACTTAACAAGCAAAAGTTGGGTTACGACAAGGCGAACATCATCGACTGGCAAGACCATGCTGCAAAATCACAGTGGAGTGAAGGCCAGAAGTGGAAACAACTTCGAATGTGCAGAAAGCATGCGGAAATTCTTGCTTGTCGTGAACACCACAGAAAGCTTAATAGAGCTAACGCGAGCAATTTGCCAAACCTTAAGGAACTATGGATACACATCTCATAAATTATAGTCATGCTGATTTATGGATTATTTTGTACATGCGTGGATAATATTACCACACAAAAACGCTGTAGGTTAATTGCAATACTGTTTTCCATAAAGCAACTGACCTGTTTGTGCAATGCTTCGTTTTCATTATTAAGTGACCATACGTTAACAAGGCGATATTCGAACCATTCACGAACTAGATTGCACAGGACACCAATACAATCGATCGTCTTCACACCTACGCGTAATCTCACGTAATTGCAAAGTTGAAAGTACAACAAAAGTAATTCAAGTGATCAGTTTGACCTGAAATGCTGGTGATGCTAACCACCTGCTTTCAAATAAAACATTAATATATTTTTGAAAAACCTGTTCGGTCAAAAGATTTTCGCGACGCTTTTATCGGGGGCTGTATTGCGTTAAATGAGAAGCACTAGAGCGAACTTGTTAACCCCCATTCTTTCCAGGTGATGCGCTGCAACCTATGACTGCGACATGAAATCTTTTGTCAGAACAATATTTTGATAGCTGTGAAAATAAAACTCAACAATAAAAACATTTAAGAAATCAATGAGAAAAATTATTGCTAGAGCAATGAGAAAGGAAGCTGAAAAAGAGTTTAATGATTTATATCAGATTTCTAACGGCGTTTTCTACTTTCTTAAAAAATGGAAAAGGAAGGGAAGGAAAGAGGAAGGTGCTTAAGAGGAAGAGACGGACATGAGAGTTTTATTGAAGAAGATAGGGCAAAAATTTGGAAGGAACACATGGAAAAGATCATGAATGAAGAGAACGAATGGGATCACGTGGTGGAAACTGATGTAGTAGAAGGGCCGGTGGAAAAAGTGGAATGCATTAAAATTGTGGAATCAATGCAAATGATGAAATCAGGAAAGGCAACTGGACCATCTGAAGTAAGTCAAGGAGATGAAAGTTACAAGTGGGGAAATTGGAGTTAAAATGATTGCTTGTTGGATGGTAGGGTAATGCCTGATGAGTGGAAAACTAGTGTGATTGTGCTGTCGTGTCATGTCATGTGATAAGCTGTGGATCATACCGAGCAGTGTAACTGCTAAAATAGAAGTTTGCAAACTTTTTGCTCCGCAGACCCTTTTTTGCAAACTCGAAAAACGCGGACCCCTTTTTTGCAAACCTGCTGCTTAGCGGACCCCTTCTTTGGGAATCTGCTGCTTCTCGGTTCCCTTTTCGCGAATCTCCCAGTTTGCGAGCCCCGATCACATGCGACATAACTATTGTCGTCCGACTGATTTCCAATAACAAACGATACAATACGAGTACGAAGGATAAAGAAGCTGTCCCGCTAGGAGATTTGGGTTTGTGGGAGCAGAGTTAGTGTTGTGCACAAAATGCGGAAACTGAGTTCATGGCAGATGAGCAAAAATAAAGAGTTACCGCTAGGTTGGCAATGCATTTTGTTTGCCCGAAATGTAAAAAATAATGGAAGGAACGGTAAATTCGATCAAGAAATCGATTTATTGAGTTATAAAGGTAATCTACTCACTTAATATGCATGTTCACACGAATGATGTGGTTATTTCACAAAGTAATAGTATTGCAAATAATAAAAGCCCTCTCCAATAATTTGACAATACCATCCGTGGACGCGTTTCGTCCTTTTGAACTTATCAGCAGGGCCCATCCAGTCATCACCAAAAACCAAAAACCCATATTTGCAATAATATGAAAAATGCAGTCCAGGGATGGTCACAATAAATTATTGGAGGGTGCTTTTATTATTTGCAATACTATTACTTTGTAAAATAACCACCACATCGCGTGAACATACATATAAAGCGCTTAGATTGCCTTACATATTTCCTCGGATTGAGAGGAAGACACCAGTACTCAGACCAGCGCTCCAACCGAAACAAACCTCCTTGTGTGGCCTCCACCGCAATGGGAACCGAGGATGTGGAGGACCAAATGGCCAGATTGTCAGCGTAAAAACAGCAGCTGACGGAAGTAGGCAGAGAGGCCAGAAGATCATTGATGAAGAGAGAGAAAAGTATAGGGCCAAGAACGGATCCTTGCGGAACACCTCGACGGACTCGAAAAAAAAACGACTCTTGTGATTTTGAGAAACCACACAGGCGCGCCATTCAGAAAGAAAAGATTGAGTCCAACGAGCAAAGCAAGGAGTGAGGCCTTGCTTTGCTACTATCGAAATCAGTTTGTGGAAAAGGCAGGGATGCCAGACAGAGTCGAAAGCTTTCGAGAAATCGATAGTAGAGAGAATCGTCCGAGAGCCCGGCCTGGGTTTGTTAAGCCCATTCGGTATGGGCTGAGAAAGATACAAAATTTGATCTAGTGTAGACCGTTCAGGGCGGAAACCAGCCTGGCGGCGAGAGAGAATGGAATTGAGATTCCAGAAAGAAGAGTAGACGGGATAGAATGATGCGTTCAAACAGCTTTGATACGTAGGAGGTGACAGAGATAGGCCGAAAGGAAGCAGGAGAGTCGAGAGGCTTTTCCATCTTGTGAATGGGAATAATGGAAGATGTCTTCCAGATGGAAGGAAAGGAATGCAAAGTCCAGGAGAGATTGAAGATGTGAAAAAGAAAATCCATGCCATAGTGAGGAAGATGCTTTAGCATGGGATAGGCAACTTTGTGTGAGCCAGTGGCGGTGGAGGAGGAAAGTTTAGGGGCAGCCGCATGAAATTCGGTGGGGGAGAATGTAGAGCAAAAGGACGAGTGAGACTCCACAGGATACGTGGCTCGGCGAAGCTCAGAGAAGTGGCCTCTGGCTCTGCTACGCAGGGCTTTTTGCTGAGAAACGGAAAAGTGAGATCTCAGGTAGGCGGCGTAGATCGAAGCCGATTTCCTGAAAGAAGAACAGTTGGGGAAATTAGGAGAGGAGGAAGACGAGCCAGAGCGGCTCCGGCGTTCTTGCCAACTGCTCTCTCTGTGGCGCTGAGGCCACTCTTTCCTTTTCGGCAGGCCCAGTATGCTCAAGTTTTTCTGCTGAAGCCTGCACAATTCTGCACGCTCTTTGCTGGTCTCGGCAGCACCTACAAGTCTGCCATTTCTCTTCTCCTCCTGTCTGACTCTCGTTCTGTCCTCTTCTCCATCTTTCTTCTTATCTCAAACTCTGTGGCAGATCTGGCAGGAACTGTCTTCTCTCTCCTTCTGTTCTATTAGACTACAATGGGTCCCCGAACACTCGTTTCTCCCGGGGAACGACGCGGCTGATGAGCTGGCCAGACGGAGTGCGCTGCTTGCGCCCTCCGCTATCCCTTGTAGTCTCTCTCCTCTTATCTCTCGTATCCACTCTTCTCTTTTCTCGGACTGCAGGCATACTGTCTCATCTAAATTCTTTGACACACAAGTTTCCTCGATTGCCACTGAGGAACTTGTGCTCCCTCGTCACGCTCGCTGTGTTCTTTCTCGTCTTCGCTGCAACGGACACAGCCTTCTTTTAGGTTCTTATATCTCTAGCATTGGCAGAATCGAGAATCCTTCCTGCAGCGTCTGTGGACACTCGTCCCAGGACACCTCTGATCTCATTCTGCACTGTCCAGCTATGGACTCTTTACGCCGCTCACTCTTTGGCGACTCTCTGTCTCTTTACGACCTCTGGTCCAGACCTTGTGGAGTTGCTCGGCTTCTGGGGCTCCATGGTCTCCTTCCATGCCCCCATTCCTCGGAAGGGGTCGGGTAACCAACAACATCTTCATCGCTTCTGTTAGTGGCAGTGAAGGCCTTGCATCTTTCACTAACCGCTCTTTTGCCATAATCTAACAACATGCTAGTAATAAAATGCAAATCAAACCTGTTTCAGTAAAAGCTGCCAGCAAAGCAAGGCTGTGATCCAACACAGGAACTCCTTGTTGAAGGAGGAGCAAGACCGAGTTGAAAGTGACTTCAAGAAAAGATTTAATGAGCGAGGTTTTCATCATGAAAGAACTACTCGCTTGTAATGACTGATTCATTGTGTTCGATAAAAGAGTAGCGTTTTGTGACTGGAAAAATCACAATCGTTAAAACTAAAATTTTTCACGTTTCTTTATTTGCAATTAATCCATTCTACATTTTTAGCGTCGCAAATAACGCTTTACTTAGTGAAAAACCAGTTAGCAAGCAATTTTGAGGTAAATTAATACGTAATTAATGTATGCTTGCATAAGTTTGAGAATGAAGCAAGCGTAGATATTCCAAAGAAAATGCTTTACTAACATCAAACACACGTGCTGTTGATTTAAGATGATCAAGAATGTCAACTTGGGCGTATTCAATTAAGTTTGTGATCTTCATCAGATAAGGTTCACCGTTGTCTCCTGTGCAATAATTAGTTAAGTTGCATTACTTTCCTGTGGCTGTCGAAATGCAGTCACATCACCGCCTCGATAGAAAAGTTACACCGTTCGCTTCGAATGCAGTGGGTTGCTGGTTCAAACCTCGACCAAGTCATACCAAAAACTACTTTAAAATAGTCTTTACAACGTCCCTACTTGGCGCTCAATAAAAATGAAAAAGTGTGGAAAACCGGCATGGTCACCTGTTGTGTTATAGGGAAAGGCACTCAACGCAAATCTTCCATCTTTATATGGCAGACAGATAGTGAAATCGAGCACTATTCACCGCCTGGCTGTCCGACTACAGCTAGTATTCAGACCATAAGCTTAGATTAGTGGTTCTGACCTGAGGTCAATGAAAAGGTTTCAGGGGGTCCATACATGCTTTGGTGAATTTTGATAATGCTGAAAATAATTGTTTAAAATTTTGATCATATTTTTTGACGATTCGCATAATTAACTATAACCAAGGCAGCCAAACATGACTGTGGTTGCAACAACTTGACCTTCAAAAATAAAATTTTCACATCCATCCGTCAATGGTTTGTTCATTGAGCCACTAACAAAATTTAGGCAGGGGTGTGCAGAAATTTCTTAAAAAGAGATCCGTGACTATAAATAAGTTGGAGACCACTGGCTTAGACGTAAGAATGAAAGTTATATATTGATAAATTTGTGTCTACACCAACAAGGTAAGTAGTTGCCAATAAAGCTCGGTATCAACGTCTCTTACAGGAGGGAAGTGAAGTTTTAGGTTATCTTATGTAGCCAAATTTAGATTGATTAATTAGTTAAAAAGGTTCTCAACCTTTTTATAGTCGTGGCCCATTTTTGTCTGCTAATCTCTTACGTTATGCGTAGACCGGGTTTCGTAGTTTCAACCCAAATTGACGGCGAAGACCGTGGCGACCAACTTTTTTGAGGCCTGCATTTTCGCTCACCCGGAGAACTACTGACCTACATGGATCAAATTGAAGCAGTGGCCCACCGCTTAAGAATCATTGCATAAGACATTTTTTCGATAAAGAGACAAAAGGACAACTGAATTGTGGGTAGCAAATCCAAACGGACAATGATACAACTTACTAGGATCGCTTCGATAAAGGTAAAAATATCCTAACAACTTGTAATAATTTCGAACACAATCGATCAACAAGTTGTCATCAACTGCTGTTACACGGTTTTCTTCTCCATTGAATCGGACACAAAGTTCATCCTGAAATACACCAAGCACGATGCGAGAAATAATAGAGAAGAAACGGAATAAGAACCTCGTTAAACTAAAAAACGGAACTAATAGGAACTGTGCCAGCAGGTATTGGATGGTAGAGGAATGCCTGATGAGTGGAAAACTAGTGTGATTGTGCCTATCTTTAAAGGAAAGGGTCATGTGATAAGCTGTGGATCATACAGAGGAGTGAAACTGTTAGAGCATGCCATGAAAATTGTTGAAACGGTACCAGAGAGGCAAATACGACCACTAGTCAATTTGAATGAAATGCAGTTTGGATTTATGCCAGGAAAAGATACTGTGGATGCGATATTCATTGTGAGAAGAATTCAGGAGGAATATCAATAGAAGGACAAGAAGTTGTATGTGTGTTTTGTTGACATGGAAAAAGCTTTGGATAGAGTGCCAACAAAAGTGATGGAGTGGGCCATGAGAAAAAAGGGTCTATCCGAAGTAATAGTTCGGGCACTTATGAGCTTGTATGATGGTGCAAAGACAAGAGTCAGGGTGGGATCTGTATATTCAGAGGAGTTCAAAGTAAAAGTTGGTGTATGTCAAGGATCTGTACTGTCGCCACTATTGTTTGCAATAGTCGTGGACGTTATTACACAAAATTCAAAAAGGGGAGTGGTTAATGAATTACTGTAGGCAGATGACCTTGTCCTGATGAGCAAAACCATGGAAGACTTAAAGGAAAGATTTTATAATTGGATGGATGCACTTGAAAGTAAAGATTTGAAGGTCAACACCAGAAAAACAAGAGTGATGGTAAGCGGGTCGGAAGGAGAACTATTCAAAAGCAAGATAGATCCATGAGAAGTTTGTGGAAGGAGAGTCATGGCCAATTCAGTGTGTGCACAAAATGTGGAAACTGGGTTCATGGAAGATATGCAAAAATAAAGACAGTTACCGCTAGGCTGGCAATACATTTTGTTTGCTCGAAATATATAGGAATAATGGTAAATTCGATCGAGAAGTTGTGCGATGAAGTGAATGCGGTGAATGAATTTTGTTAACTGGGAGACAGACTAAATTCTAGTAGTGGTTGTGAAGCAGCAATCACAGCAAGAGTAAGAATCGGTTGGGTAAGATTCAGGGAATGTGGAGAGTTATTGCTTGAAAATAGGTTTCCTCTGAAGATGAAAGGTAAATTTTATCGTTGTTGCGTAAGATCAGCAATGCTGTATGGAAGTGAGACATGGTGTCTAAAAGAAAATGAAAAAGCAATTTTGAGGAGAACGGAGAGCTATGATGAGAGCCATGTGCAGTCAGAAAGTTGTTGACGAAAAGACGACTGAAGAACAGATGGATATGTTGGGGTTGAAGGAAACTATAGACCGGTTAGCAACAGCGAATGGAGTCAGAAGATGTGGACATGTGCTGAGGAAGGATGACGATAATGTTTTGAGGGTTGCTCTGGATCTTGAAGTGAGTGGCAAGAGAAAGCGAGGATGACCAAAAAAGACCTGGAAGAAGTGAAGGAGGAGACAGAGAAGATTGGTTTGAAGAAGGAAGATGTCCTGAGACGAGACAAGTGGAGAGACGGAGTGCGAGCAATTGCAGGAATAGAGTGAATCCGGCCATCTTTGCTAAGGGTACAGTACCGGATAAAAGCTGAATAACTACTATGGTTTTTCCAATGATGCATTAAGGTAGCTACGAATCGGGAAGTTACCAGATAATTGTCGAAATAGTGTTTTAGTGTTTTTTCTGAAGCAGAATCACTATTGTTCTTATCATTGCCATCCAGCAAGACAATAGGACATTTTTGACCTGTATTGCACAACAGTTATACAATACCTAGCTCGTGCAGTGCACATTTACCACTAACCATCAGCATATACGCGAGACATTAATAAAAAGTTTGGAAAAATCCGAAATACGCTCGTATATGTTCTATAGACTGAAAACAATTTCACTGCATCTCATAGAATGAAATACAACTGCGTAAAAAATAAGAGACCTACTATCAAAAAACGTAGACAAGATGATACTTCTTCCAATGCCTCATTACAAGAAGCATTCTCCAATATCATTGTTATTGTTTCTTCATTATCTAGGATCACTGACAAGTATTTAATGGCTTGCTCAGGTCGTTGAGTGCTTTCAGTCTCAACAAAATTCACGTTTGCTCCATTTCCTGACTTCCCACCGTTTTTGGTAGATTTTTTGTCAGTCTATCAAAAGAAAAAATTACGACACACAAGAGCTAAGAAACATCAACAAAGTGATAGCAACGTCGTTTTACATCATTATGCCGTATCACAAGATTCATGCAATGCCATGCCAGCCACTACCCAACTGCCTTTACATCTAACTTTAATAAACAAGCGACCAATGAGAGTTTAAAACACCGACATTACAAGCACTTCTTCAAAATCTACAAAATGTCAAACTCTGCAACGACGACTTCATTGAAAATAAATCGTTTTAGATATCTTATGTTTAATAGTGGCCACACAAATCTAACAAATAATATCAGCTTTACAGGCGAACAAATATATGACATCAGAAATTTGAGAAACGTACTTTACTTTTCGCTTGTTCCGATTTATCTTTCTTTTTCAACACGGCATTCAACCAATCAGCTAACAGTTCCAGTAACTCTTTACTCCTCCCCCACTTAACGAGACATGCTATCAGCATGCTGTAGTAGGTCTTCGCAGAATCATCGGGCAAATTTTTCAACTTTGGAAGAACTTTTTTGCTAAAAATTTATAATTCATTTCTTAAATGAAGTGTTATGGTCACATGCAGTTTGATACTGGTCCCAGAGAAACAGACAACGCGGCAATTACAGAGCACCGTAATACGATGCAACACATTGGCCCAAAAAGGCAAATTTCCACGAGTTCGCTTTGCAAGAGTGAAGATTTCTTGGTGGTATATTTTGCTGAAGACATGTCTACCACCATTCACATTTCTCGCAAAAATCACTTCAGCGTACGTATGCCATTGGTTTCCACCTGGAAATACTGGGTATCTATGAAGTCTCTTTACAACCTAAAAAATGTATTACCAAGGTCATTGATGAGATGTCTTGACCAGATTTGTTTCATGTAATCAGTGCTTATTAAAGTCTTTTCCTCATTTAATACACCTTTACATGAGCATCATTAATAGCATGAAGCACATCAAGACGGCACTCGATTTCTTACCATGTTCGCTGTAGGATAGCCTCATCAGTGGCAGCAATAGCATTGGAAAACCTTCGCTTCAAGTCAGTAATGTCCCGTATCTTTATTCGATACACAATACTGCCCTTTGCAAGCGTAAAGTCGTAAATTCTTGTGTAGGACCTTGTGCACTGTTGAACGTGGTAGTTGCAACGGTCTGGCAGCAGTGCGGTTGAACTTAGTAGAACAAGAAAAGGTTTGTCATGCACCATCAATGTTTTCCTTAGATGTTCTTGGTCGGTTGCTCCTGCATTTATGCAACACTGTTCAACAAATTTTTAGTGTCATCCACGAATTGAAGAACGTAATAATGGATCTCTTCTATACCTACTTCTGTAGTTTCGCTGAGTCGGCATACGTTCAATTTCGTCTCAACAAACCAGGATACACATTGTGCCTTCCTTTGAGAAGTAGCAGTTTTATAGGGGTTTATTTAATAGAATATCTAAAATATCTAATACCCATTTACAGAATATCTACAACACAAACTTTTAATGTTAATAAGACTTTAATAAACACTGATTAAAATAAAAAACAAATCTGGTTAAGATATCCCATCAACTGTCTTAGTAATAAATTTTTTAAACTATAGAGACTTTATGAACACACTGTACATTAGAAATTTAAAAGCCATATCGTAAAAGGAAATGTAAAGAAATTCAAAACTGCAGCAAATATTAAGATTCAAAAATACTTTGCACATATGAAATACTCTGCCAACCTGAAAATAGGCATGCTGTCCGGATGAAGGCAGGAAGAGAGGTGGAAAATCGCGTTCAATGTCCGATTGTCCTGGTATTTACGGAAACAAACATGAATCATTCGTGGAAGTTGAATCATGACTTTCTTGGCAAGTTCACGAACATTGCTGCCGTCTACACTTTGAAGTTTTCCTGCACACAATACCGAAAATGAAGGAAATCACACATACCAACTTTAGAGGGAGTTCCGCCACGTTCAATGATATACACATAGTATGGATCATCATAAAAACAATGCTTAAGATGAGAAGAACAAAAGACGCATTACAACAACTAGTAAATCAGAATTTAAGTACGAAAATAGATGTTATATGATAGTTGATAAATAGAACACTTGGATTAAATTTTTACTAAAAAATACTGAATATTGCAAACAACATTGTCGAAATATAAATATCGTGCTTTAACTACTTTCTGCGTTTATTTAACATTATCTGAATATTGCAAACAACATTGTTTAAATAAAAATATCGTGCTTTAACTACTTTTTGCGTTTATTTAACATTGGTAAAAATATTACTTACGTTTCGAAACTGATTTTATGTTACTACTAAAATCCATCCACAAAATACATATTGTTTCAATCAACCCAGCTACAACATCTGCTTTCTCTGCAATGGCGGCCGGGTGTCCAACCTACACACAATCGTAAGCTTCTCATGGATAGCGAAAACCTTCTTAAAAACTTCAGCGTCAGTACACTACGACTGAATTCTTATCTGTATTGATGCTATCTGCCAGAATACGTGATTCAGCTCCAAATTCATGATTTCGATGCATATTTTTTGCATAAAACTAGGAGTCACTGCAACTCTTAGGGTTGTCCAAATGCTACTCACTACGTTTATTGGCTACTTACGTACGGTATAATGTCGTGATATCACATTTATATTTTTTACTAGTTACAAGATTTCTCTTTTGCCTGTAATTGAACCACACCAATCAAGGATTGACACTGACAAAGTCAAAAGACAAAATGTTTTCATGAACATGTTGTTTTCTGCTGGCTCTCGGCAGGGTAATTAAATCTACAGCAAAACTTAACGGAGTTACAGTAAATGTTTAACCATCAAATATTAGTATATACTGCTCTCCTTGAACCAAAACTAGAGCGAAATCCTTGCAAATAGTTACAATCTGGCTTTCTCGGATAAAGTTTAGGGTAATTGGTTTACCAGCATGGCAGAATTATTCTACTTCTTCAAACAGCCGAAGCGTAGCACAAATAATTAAACAGCACTCCAAAGTTATGTTGTGGTGCAGGGGTGCAAAAATTTTTTTGGAATTTAGTAGCGTGCAAAAATTGCTGGTCGCACACACATGTGTAAACTGTAAACCAGTGTTGCCAGATGTTTGCTGGTAGTTTTAAGTCAAAGTCTAAAAATTTCTCCAAAGAAGGACCATAGCCGAAATTAGCAGAACTGTGAGGCAAAAGTTCCACTGCCGCAGCGATCTACAAGAGTTGACCTTTTTTTTTGAGATCAACCTCAAGGACATGCCCAAATTTAGCTAAACCGTGAGGCAGGACAAGCATAGCAGCAGCGATTAACCTGCCGTGACCTTTTTTTTGGAGATCAACCTGAAGCACTCGCTGACTTTGGTCTTCATATCGTTGGGAAATTTCCTTATCAGGTGCACGTAGACTTTTTGGTCGTGCGGCGCGACCGTGTTTGTGCATCTCTATTGTAGTGTAAAGAAAACGAGTGGAGTGCTGTATAAGAGAATATCGACTTTTGACGATATTTAAAAAAGCATCAAGTCACTTACATCTGCTTGTTCTTGCAAATGTTGTTCCAAACTTTTTGAAACATCATTGAAAATAAACACACTGAGCAAGAAAATGAACTCCCCTGGAATGTAATTTAAATTGCAGGGTACCTCTTAATGTAGACAATAAAAGCATAAGTAGTTTTGATTTCATAGCACATCACATAGGGTTAAAAATCCATCCATAAATGCTCTGCTACATTTAGATGCTAATTTAAGTTTGTCACTGAAATCACAATGCTACCGTTCCATGTTTTAGTGATAAAATCAGAAGTCATTCACTATAGCAGCAGTACAACTCACCAAGCTCAGTCACAGAAAGGTCACCTTTAGCATACAAATAAAACTTTCTAGAAGCTCCTGCATTTCGTTCGTAGAAATTAATGCAGCGCTCTACCCAGACCTGAAAAATATTGACGGAGTGCCATTATAGCATCAGAATTAAGCTCTGACACAGACCTAGCTACTTAGTGAAAAAGGTTATCTTAACACCAAGATATGGACAATCAACATACAACCATATGTGTTGGCAAGAACCTAAACTATTTCCCTTAATATCAAGAGAAAATCATATACTGCACATAAAAAAGGCATCTTTTCTTGTAATGAAAATTGATGGAAAAAGACTTTATTACAGCATACAGACATGATAACTTGAGAATTGAAAGTCTATAGCCACTCCTCACAAAAACAACAATGACGAAATTCCGCATGAACCATGGTACTCATGCCTGCCACGTACCAACTCACCAAGCACCACTCACCTGCATTGTACTGCCTGAAGGCAGAAACGAACCAATTAAAAGTTTGACCAGCAAATTGCTTCCTGTTTGATTTTCAATTTCAAGTTGAGCTAAAATATTTTCGACGGGAGACACATCCCAAAACTGCAACCACAATTTATAGCAGAGTCACATTTACAACTCAGATCGCACATTTTTTGAATATGGTTGCCGCACAGGTTTCAGCGGTGTATAAATTTCCTCTGCTCATTTCGGTTACCTGGATCAAGGCCTATTATAAGTATTTGAACCAAATAAAGCATGGCAATAAAGTTCATTCAAATGTCGTGGAAAGACATAAAGTTCTCAACGTTCCACAACGCCACCAGCCGATTACAGACTAGGCAATTCCGACCCAAGACAATAAATGACCAGATCAGGAAAAATCCAATAAAGCAGCTTATACTCAAGACGAACATTGATCGACTTACCAAAGTGAACTTGATATGATTACCGCTACCGATTTTTCTTGAAATTAAGCGGTTTCCGACTGGTTAACACGTTGACTGCCAAGGCCTGGATCGACTTTCTGCCCCAGATGCAGTACTTATTTTCCCAATATATACTAATTCGTGCGATTTTTTGTTGCCAGCGAGTTTTCCCGTTCCTGTCCTAGACACCACACATCGCTTTGTTGCGTTTGAACTCGCGGTTTTAACTTGAGTGGCAAGACTATAACAACGAGATAACTAGTGATCGGCAGCGTGGACCAGACCGCTGGCCACGAGTTACTCGTGGTTGGCAGTCCAGGCGTTAATTAAGCGATATTTCTTTTAAGATTTGTTCACTTGTACGACGCCAGTAATTAGTCACGTAAAGCTTAGTGAAAGCAAAGATCACCATGAATCAAACACGAATAACAATTTACCTTGATCAATGATGTCTGCTTGACAGCTTGCAGCAGCCTAATGAATGCGATTCTCACTTTTTCACTGCTATCATGAATGCATCGACCTACAACTGGAAGTAACTTCTGAAGTAGAGGGTGGCTGCATGGATTACCAATCAAAATCAATGAGCCCTGTAAGAAAGTGAATAATTTATAATACATTAAAAAGGCAAGAAAAGAATGTAAAAGTAAATTTTTTTTCGTGGATCTATTTACCAGTGAATTGCTTTTTATTAATCATTTGTTAGGAGACTAATTTCTTTAACGATATTTCAATTAACATCAGATTTCATAGGCACACCCCCATCTCTATTTTCGTAAAAATATATTCAATATAATCTATTTCTATGAAAACAAGCAAAAACGACATCAGCATATGCTGCAGGATACGTACGTCTGAAAATATCATCAAAAAGGCCCACTGGCTTAGACTAAATCTTTAAGCAAAATATTTAAACAAGAAACTTACAACGTAAACGAATACAAAAGTAGTAACGACAAGAACTACTTTTATACGCAGCATTTCACCTTTTCTTAGAGTATTACAGCATGCAGAATTCTCAGGGCACCAACTTACTTTAAATACAGCAAGGCGCACTGATATTGATACATCAAATGTTAGATTGGTGTAAAGATTTTTGCATTGAACCGCAATCACTTCAGCTGGTATCACATCCCAGTACAGATTCAAGATATTAAACATTCCCAAAACAGCTAATCAAAATAAAATACAATATTTTGAAATTGAAATCAGGAAAATCATGAAAAAAATGATTCTTTTCTAGAGCATTCATACGATATCTACCACTAGTAACCTACTTTCGTAACAAAAGTTGATTTATAAGCGCTTTTAATTTCCATACCAAATGCCTTTCATAATGATTACTAGCATTAATAGAGTGTGAATCAACAAAACACAGAACACAACGAAATGGTTAAGGTAAATAACATCTTAAGTATCAGGTTGTTGTTGTTACCCGACCCCTTCTGAGGAATGGGGGCATGGAAGGAGACCATGGAGCCCCAGAAGCCGGGCAACTCCCCAGGGCCTGGACCAGAGGTTGAAGAGACAGAGAGTCGCCAAAGAGAGAGTGGCGCAACGAGTCCATAGCTGGACAGTGCAGAATGAGATCAGAGGTGTCCTGGGACGAGTGTCCACAGGCGCTGCAGGAAGAATTCTCAATTCTGCCAATGCTAGAGAGATAAGAACCTAATAGAAGGCTGTGTCTGTTGCAGCGTAGACGAGAAAGGACACAGCGAGCATGACCAGGGAGCACAGGTTCTCGGTGGAAATCGAGGGAACCTGTGTGTCAAAGAATTTAGATGAGACAGTACCCCTCCAGTCCGAGATAAGACGAAAGTAGATACCAGAGATAAGAGGAGAGAGACTACAAGGGATGGCAGAGGGCACGAGTAGCGCTCCCCGTCTGGCCAGCTCATCAGCCGCGTCGTTTCCCGGGAGAAACGAGTGTCCGGGGACCCATTGTAGTCTGATAGAACAGGAGAGAGAGAACAGTTCCTGCCAGATCTGCCACAGAGTTTGAGATAAAAGGAAAAAGATGGAGGAGAGGACAGGGTGGCGAGGACAGAACGAGAGTCAGATAGTAGAAGGAGAAAAGAGAAATGGCAGACTTGTTGGTGCTGCCGAGACCAGCAAAGAGCGTGCAGAATGGCGCGGACTTCAGCAGAAAAACTAGAACATACTGGGTCTTCCAGTATGTAACAAAAGGAAAGAGTGGCCTCAGTGCCACAAAGAGAACAGTTGGCAAGTACGCCAAAGCCGTCTGTCCAAAGCACCACATCGTAAAGAGGGAGAGAGTCAAGGTGGGTGAGAACCACACCTTTGCAAGTGAAAGGGAGATCAGAGTAAGAGCATGGAGAGGAAAGAGTGGACTCCACGGTAGGCAAAGGCAAATTCCAAAGAGGACAGGGAGGGCAAGCAAGAAGAGTCTCCCTAGGATAAGTAAAAAGAAGTATGAGCGGGTGAGTGGATGCAAAAGCTCTCCAGGACGATCTGAAGAGTCTTGGTTTCACTCCAAGTCTGGCCAAACCTGAAATGGAAAAGTAGGTTGGGAGACAAAGAGTTCGCTCATATAATGACAGAGTAAAATGAGTCAGGGTGACTCATACAGGAGGCATAGAAGCCTCGGAGAGAAGCGGGATAGGAGAGGATGAGAGGGAGCCAAATATGGTGCGACTAGCCACTCGGTAAAGACGTTCCAATTTGGTGATATTGGTAACGCTTAGGAAGGAAACCATCCAGATGAAGCATATGTGAGAAGGGGCTGAAGAAAAGCTTTTTACAGAACAGAGAGGAGCTCCTTGCAGGGGGCCCATGATAGGGCCTTGAGACGAGGAAAGAACTTGGCCTTTAGCAAAGATACATGTTTAGAAAAGGAAAGAGTGTGGTTGAAGGTAACCCCAAGAAAGATTGGAGTGAGATTGAAACGGAGGCAGGAGTTGAGTAAGAACGGATGGGCTGGAGGTTAGCTTGGTGGGGATCCACTGAGAAGGATGCATCACATTTTCTCGGATTGAGAGGAAGACACCAGTAATCAGACCAGCGCTCTAATTGAAACAGAGCTCCTTGTGTGGCCTCCACCGCAGAGGGAACCAAGGGGGAGGAGGACCAAATGGCCAGATCATCAGCATAAAAACAGCAGCTGATGGAAAAAAGCAGAGAAGCCGGAAGATCATTGATGAAAAGAGAGAAAAGTACAACGGAACCTTGCGGAACACCTCGAAGCACTTGGAAAGAACAACTTTTGTTTTTTGATACACCACACAAGCGCGCCTATCAGAAAGGAAAGATTGAGTCCAATGAGCAAAGCAAGGAGGGAGGCCAGCCGAAATGAGTTTATGGAAAAGGGCAGGGATGCTAGACAGAATCAAAAGCTTTCGAGAGATCAATAGTAAAGAGAATCGTCTGAGAGCCCGGCCTGGGTTTGTTAAGCCCATCCGAAATGGACTGAGAAAAATAAAGAATTTGATCAAGAGTGGGTCGTCTAGAGTGGAAACCGGCTTGGCGGGGAGAGAGAATGGAATTAGATTCCAGAAAGAGTAGACGAGATAGTATGATGCGTTCAAAATGCTTTAAGATGCAAAAGATGAGGAAGATAGGCCGGAGGGAAGCAGGAGAGTCGAAAGGCTTTCCCATCTTGTGGATGGGAATGATAGAAGATGTCTTCCAAATAGAAGGAAAGAAATGCAAAGTCCAGGAAAGATTGAAAGTGTGAAGAAAACCCATGCCAAAGCGAGGAAGGTGATTTAGAATGGGATAGGCGACTTTGTGTGGGCAGGTGGCATTGGACAAGGAGAGACAGCCGCAAGAAAGCCTGCACCAATCAACAGCTGCCTCAACGTAACGGTGCGGTCCCTGATCCCGTTTGGGTTGGGTCAAAATGGCTGTTGGCCTCATCGAGGGTTCCTGTTACCCCATGCACTCTCCTCGCATAATTATCAGGTTCGAGGTCAATACTGAAATTAATCACTAACCAACTGCTCGGATTTGTGGGTACGGATCCATGATGAGATCTTCAATCACAGTAAATTGCTTTTGTAGCATCGCGTCACAATCTTCTTCGCCAGCATTTACCAAAGGAAATGTATCGAACAACAAGCAAGCTGCGTTTGCACGAACCATAGCATTAGTAGCCTACAAAGCAAAGTCATATTTCATGAGGTCAGATTTGGTGGAGACAATGTTGTAATGTATCTACACATATCCATAACCACGAATCCTGCTCTTCTACTTACGGACTTTGATCAACTTGTACTCTGTGAATTTAGGCACACGACATATTTGGCAAAAAACTAATAACTTTATTTTAAAAGTAACAGTTAAACAACTTGTTAAAAACATAGTGCGAACGTTTTAGCTTTCAACTGGTGCCATTTTCAACGCAAATAATTCATAACAAAAAAGTTGACTGACAACTTCATACTGACACTGAAAAGAAAAATAGACATTAATAAGCGATGGTCACGTGTTAAATAAGCGGAGAGGAAAGGACTTGAGTTTAAATTTAAATCAGGCTTCGGTTGCTGTATAGAAAAATTGCCGGAACGAGGATTTGGATTTGACAGGAGAGCTGGTGAGAATCTTTGGATAGTTGAAGTCAACCTCATGGTTTGGGTTGGATTGTAAGTGCTACACACTTTAAGAGTTGAAACTGGTCTGGTGCTCATCCAACGTTTCCCAAGGTTACGGCGAATTAGGCCAATAAACAAAGAACCACAAGGTTTGACCATTGTACTACGTTGCTTCTGAACAAGTGGCGTTGGGAGTAAAATTGTTGTTTGAGGTTTTTTGGTGATCTGCGTAAATTTGAATATCATGCTTGGTAAGCGTTTTTCAATAAATTCCTTTAATTCTCTCTCAACGTTGTACAAAATATTACCTACCTAAAGTAATTTGAATAGAAATTATTTGTAAGGTTTATTTTAAACCAAGGGAGTCCGAGGAATAAGCTTTTTGCAAAGAATTTGCCGAATGCACATATCGAGAAAGCGTGATTGATATTGATTCCAGATAAGTGTGTCTTTGATGAAATAAAATTCTGTATCTATTTGAGATTTAAGAGTTGCAGATGATATAAGAGTGATGAAGAAGGGAGTTCACTGTATTTCATAGGTAATGGAGAAGGAAAAAGCTAGAAAGTTTTGCAAAGCCAACGCGTACTGGCCTACTAACAAAACTTTCTAGCTTTTTCCTTCTTCACCACAAACGAAATTTAATAAACTCCCTTCTTCATCACTCCTATACCATCTTCAAACCTCCATCTCAAATAGACACAGAATTTCATTTCATCAGAGACACGCTTATCTGGAATGAATATCCATTAGGCTTCATCAGTAAGTGTATCAGGCAATTTCTCAACAAAAAGTTTGTTTTATATATCAGCCAAACCCACCGGAATCTCGTAAAACCCCTGGATGAGAACCAGACCAGTCTGAATTCGGAAGTGTGTAGCCACTTACAATCCAGTCCAAACCATAGAGTTGATTTCAACTTCCAAAGATTCTCACCAGCTCTCCTATCAAATCCAAACTCCTCGTTCCGGAATTTTTTTACATACAGCAACTGAAGCCTGATTTAAATTTAAACTTGTTGGTGGTAGAGAATTTTAATAGAGCTTTGAAAAAAGCTGTTGGAACGATAACCTTTTCGTGACGTTCCCATCAGTGGTGGTATCGCGTCGAAAGGGAAGATCTAGAGTTGAGTTGAGCAAGTGTTTTATGTAATTAATTTGGACGTCGAAATGCTTCCCCTCTCTTTTCTCCTTGGACCTGCCTTCTTTCTTCATGGAGCTTATTCTTTCTATTCCATGCTCTTGATTCATATCTTCTTTTTTCTCCATGGTGCGGCTCTCGCCCATCTTCAAGCTTTTCTGCTGAAGCCTGCACCATTCTGCAAGCTATTCACTGGTCGTGGCCGCACCAACAAGACTGCTACTACTCTTCCTTCCTCCTCCTCTCAGATTTTTGGTCTGTCCTTGGTGCACTTTCCTCTCTTCCATTATTTCTTCTATTTCGCATCGTGTTGCACATCTGGCAAAAACTATCATTTTTCCTTCCTCCTTTTCTACTACACCACAATCGATTTGCATTCACTCATTTCCTCAAGACAATGACGCAACTGATGAATTGGCAAGACGGGGTGTCTGCTCCAGGTATCCACTGTCCCATGTAGTCTTCTTTTCTCTCAGACAGGAGGCGTACTGTCTCATCTAAATACTTTGACTTATGGTCCTTTCGGTATCCACAGAGGAGCTTGGTCTTCCTCGTCATGTTGGTTGTGCTCTCTTGTCTTTGCTGCAATGAACACAGCTTTCTGTAAACCCCCTCTCTCTCTGTAGAATTGGCAGAATTAAGAGTCCATCGTGCAGCACCTGCGGTCATCCAACCTAGGACACTTTTCATGTCATTCTTTACTGTCCTGCTATGGACTCTTTGCATCAGTTGCTTTTTAACGACTTCTTTTCTCTATGCAACCTCTGGTTCAGGCCCCGGGAGTTGCCCGGCTTCTGGGGCTTCATAGTCACCAGCCCTGCCATCATCCCTTGGAAGAAGTCCAATAACAACAAGTTGTTTGGCCGTTATTTTCGGAAGAAAGTTAACTGTGCACTTAGTTACCTAGTGCTGACAAAGGTAGATATGTTTAAAAGTTTTGAAGTCCACTTGTATGCTGTAAATGTCAAATATACTACTATTGCTTACATCTAGCACGATCGCCGTCTTTAAAATGCTAACATAAATAAATTGTTTTCGTTTATTACCAGCGTTTTGCAATAAAACAAGCATATCACTTAAGATTTAAATTGTTTTACTTTCAGTCTGACAGAATGGTGATAATTTATTCAACTCGTTAACACCAAAGCGGAAAGTTTGGTGTTAGTGGTTTTCGTGATCTTCAATTCAGCATGAAGCACTGATAAAAAAGTTAAACGTTAATAGCATAAAAATTAATGATTACATGTAAGTAACTTGAAAGAAACAAATATAAACAAATGAAGTAAACACACTTTTAAGGATCTCCAAATAATCGGGTTGTAGAGACGTGTCAACATGTGACGCACTTGCAGTGCTTGCTTATGACAAGTTATAGAAGCAAGAATTTGACGACATGCAGTGAAAAACTCCTTCCCGTGTGGAGACAACATGGCTCTAAAACAAACATTTATTTTTAGATGTTTAACGAAAAGCTAACGCAGGAATAGAAAGCGTAACGACTTGGTTTCATTTACACTCCGTAAGTGCGCAAAGCAGCATTTCTTTTCATTCGTTGCCATAAGCAGTGAGTTACAATGAACGTTTTTTTCACAAAGTGAATGTAACTCTTCATACGCCAATGGAGTGTGCAGTGGATATCCACATTCAGAATCAACTAAACTGCAATTTCCTTAAATACCTAAAGGTTCAAAGTTAAAACCGACCTTTATTATTCCTATTTATCATTACGCAAGGACTTGCATATTCTTTAAAACCAAAACCCCCATTTCAACCGTTTTTGATGTTCTAAGAATGCCAGCGGTATGTTGAGATGGACTTAGTGTGTGAGAAATTTAAACTTTGGCCTTATTAAAGCTCCTTTGGAGTAAAAAGAAATCTTTGTTGGGTTATACAATTTGAGTGTAATGTTGACGTGAACTCACATCTTAAGTTTGATCGCTAATTTGTTTCAAAATCTCTGGTACCTGATACAATACCACAAACGACAGCATGATGATAGTCCATGGAGCTTTAAAAGCCGGGAAACTTTCCAATGCCTGGACCAAAGGTCATATACGGAAAAGGAGTCGTTAAAAAGTGTCCATAGCAGGACAGTACAGAATGATCTGAAAAGTTTCCCAAGGCCGGATGACCACAGGCGCTGCACAATAGATTCTCAAATCTGCCAATTCTAGAGATAGAGTTTAACAGAAGGTGGAGTCCGTTGTAGTAAGACGAGAGAGGGGGACCAAGTTCTTCCGTGGATACCGAAAGGACCTGTGTGTCAGACTATTCACAAGAGACAGTATGTCTCCAGAAAAGAAAGAATACAAAAGTGAAATACTACCTGGGACAGTGGATGGCTGGAGCAGAACACTCCGACAGACCAACTCATCACCTGGAGGAAATGAGTGACTGTGAACCAATTGTAGCCTGATAGCAGAAAAAAAATTTTTGATTTTGTTATTGTCTTGATTTTTTGATGTTACCCTTATGCTTTTTAGTCCGCTGAGCTCAAAAACCATCTTAGATTTTTTGGAGTGTCAGCCGGTTTTACGTAATTTGTAAATATCTGTTTTTTTTCAGAATAATACCAGAGAGTGCAAGATAGAAGAGTCTAGGAGACGAAAGTTTGCCAAGGACAGACCAAAAATCTGTGAGGAGGAAAAAAGAAGAGTAGTGACAGTCTTGTTGGTGCAGCCAAGAACAGCAGAGAATTAGCATAATGGTGCAAGATTCAGCATAAAAGCTTGAACAACTAGGCTTGGCAAATAGGAAAGGGTGGCCTTTGCACCACAGAGAGCTGGAGTTGGCAAGGATGCTGGAGTCTCTTTGCTAAAAAAATGGAACAGAGCCATGTGTCCTAATCACAAGATTGCAACCAGCACAATGGTGCAGTTGTTAGAGCGTCTGCTTTGCAGTCGGTGGACCTGGGGTTCATTCCTCAAGTCGAATCATACCAAAAGACTTTAAAAAATGGTATTCATAGCTTTCCTGCTTGGCCTTCAGCACTTAGGGATAGTGGGAGAACAAATCAGCAAGCTTGCTTGTTGTGTCCTTGGGCAAGACACTTAATTGGATGCCTCCATCTTCATGTGACAGACAGGTGGCGGGACCAAGCAGTCTACTCGTCATGGTGGCCCAGTCTGACGAAAGACATGCAAACCGAGCATGAGCTCATACACATAAAAAAAAATTGTGACATGGAAGAGAGTCACGATGGGCGAGAGCTGCACCATGGAGAAAAAAGTAGAATCAAAGCAAGACCATGGAGTAGAAAAAATGAGTTCCACAGTGTTAGTGAGCTGGGGGCCTTCAAGAAAAGTTGAGATGCAGCAGGGAGGAGCCCAGGATTGAGAGCTGGAGAAGGGGTTAAACTCCAAGGATATGAGCAAGGCAAACTTTAATGTACCCTTTTAGAGCAAGTGCAGCATTACACTGATCTTCCCCTCCAGATCACGTTGTCAGCTCACACAAAACCGGGACAGAAATGACCAAGATTTGGATGAGCATTGCCAAAAGAATAAAAAGGCAAGGAAGAGGCAGAAGAGCAAAAACGGAAGACAGACGACCGATTTTTTAAAAAGAATGCACGCTACCCTTTTGCTGTCATTCAGAGAACAGCACTGCAAAAAATGTTTGGTTTGGGAAAAGCCCAGGGTGTCTGGGACTTCTGGAGAGGCCAACAGCCATTTCGACCCAAAACAAGGAGGTCAGAGACTGCACCATGGCGTTGAGGTGGCTGTTGATTGATGAAGACCCAAAGGTCATATTGACTCTTCACAGCACCCCCATACTCCGTTTTTCTTGCATACAATAACTGTGTAATTTATATCAATTTTGCACCACATTCTCAAATGTCACGAGTGACTCATAGCAATGATGTTCGATTTCATAAATTACAGAAAAAAAACTTTTAGCATAAGGGATAATTAAAAGTGGTAGTTGTTGAGATTACCTTATCTTTTTTGGAGATGGAGGTACGGCATGTTCACACTGCACACCAAACTGAGACCAGGCTAGGGCAGAAGAAGTCAATTTGGAGGCACTCATGAACATGAACTGTAGGCTTGTGACCTCACCACAACCGGGCGAGTATTTGTTTGTGTCAAAAGTCGCCTCATATATCATGCTGTCTGAGTAGCTTGACCATTCTAACCAGACCAAGCACTGGTAGCAAAAGCATACTGCAAGAACTGCTAAAAAAAATCCATCTACCCACCTATACATGATATCTTGAATACAAAAGTCTTCCAACTTGTGCTTGTACTCCTTCATCAGCAAGTAACCATGCTAGATAGTAAATCTTGCCGTATCCATCACAATGTGTTGATTTCAGTAAAAGGTTATTCATAACAGTTTGATGAATAGAATGCATTAGATCCTGTCCAATATTCATCATTAATTTATATCACTATTCCAATGGATTGTTATTTGCTTATATTTTGTAATTTTTGTTTAGTTACTGACATGTAGACTACTGCACTGTATTTTCACATCATCTGAACATGGCAAGATGTCTTAAAAAAACATTTTTAAACTTTGCCATAGAAACGTTACACAGTACTTTGAAGCTAGCAACGTTAGAAGAATACTAATAAAAATAAATATTTAACATTTGTTAGTCTTGTTCGAAAAAAAGTCTGTTTCGAAAGCGAGTGGGTAGTGGTAGACATACACTGAATCAGCACGTCTGAGCCTATGAATAATGGGAAAAAAGAGGTAAAAATTGACTTTCTTTCTCTTCTTCTTTATTAAAAGCATACGATTTAGTATCAGTACTCATTAAATATTTCACTTCAAATGCAAACATAAGGAATCAGTACTCACAAAGACACCTAAAATTTCTGAAAGTGCAATAAGCCTTTTGTTTTTGACGAGTGTATCAGAAAATCTTTCAAAAAACGATTTTTTTTCAATCATGGTATTTAATTCTGTAAAAGAAACACACTTAAAAGCTAACAGACTGAACACACCTGATCAAGCAGCAATACTTTCGCCAAAAACTTCTGACCTTTCTTATTTCTTAAAAACCATGGATGGAGAAAGGACGTAGTAAGTAACTGTTGTAATTCCTTAAAAAATGAAAAACAAAAAAGTTAATAGTACTTTATGACAATGGCATATCAAATTTACTCAATCGTATGCGGCACGAGATAGTTTTGAAAAATGAATGTAAGCAGACCTTGATTGCAAGCTGCATGTTTTAATATTAACCTATTTTACATGTAACACGATTGATATTGGTCAGAGCGAAACTCTTGCTCAGGGCATAGCTCGAGTATATCATCACTATTCAAATGCAGTTTATTTCATTCCAAATTACTCCGTTAAAACCTTCTGCATTAGTATCTAATGCAAAACAAAGTATCAGAAGTACCTTGATTATACACTGTAAACTGCAAAAGGATGACAAAAACACAACAGATTAGTGATGTACCAATGCCAGTTTTTCCAATGCTGTTACTGCCGATGTATCAACCCTTCTCAATATCCGCATCAACAGATAGATTGGTTGATATTTATTTAACTTGCAAATCATGCACAACTTAAACTTTCTGCAACATGCAACCAAAAATTCCTAAACTTCAGGGTGGTGAAGGGGTGAAACTGTTAGGTATTGTTACTACAAAAATGTAATTAATGTTTGGATATTTAAGATGTCTGCAATGATTTCAATACAAGTAAATGATCTTTATAACGAGAGCCAATATCAAGGGCAAATAATCAGCAAAGTTACAAAACAAAGGCCACTATATCAGAAAAAACAACCAATGACAATACATCGGTAAAGTGACCAATGCAATGGTACATCCCTACAGTAAACCCAGGTTTTTGATCAAGAAACTACTTCAGAAATCAATGCCAAATCAGATGGTGATGAGCATTACAGTGAACCCTCGTTTATCGCGGGGGATACGTTCCAAAAATAACCCGCGATAGGTAAAATCCGCAAAGTAGTCAGCTTCATTTTTTACTGTTATTTTACAATGCAATACTGTACTGCAAAATGAAACAAAAAACAAAACCTCTTTTCAGGCCCAAAATGTGTTTAAGAAATAGAAATATTAACGTATATATCAACTTTTTTCACTTTTTTCAACTTTTTTCACTTCTAGACAACAGTAAAGCCCCTGAGCCAATCAGGATTCACTGTAAAAAAAGCACTGTAAAAAATTCCGCAAAGCAGCGAAGCCGCGATAGGTGAAGCGCGATATAGCGAGGGATCACTGTAATTAGAAAAGAATTTAAAGGAGCAATGAAAATTTATAGAATTATTTAGTATCTTCAGGGTCGAAAGAAACTTGGTAGTTGGTAGTACATCTGCTAATGCTCTGCCACAGAATGTCCAAAATAGCCTTTGCATGTTAAGAAGCAAAAGGTCCCTTGTGCTATTAAAATATTAAGCACAATACAAGGCTTTATATACCAATCATCTACTAAATAAATGTCCATTAAAAAAGCTAATTACAAGTGATACAACTTAGAAATGAAGCCACAAATATATTATTAAGCCAACTTACTTGAATATTTTCCAAGTCATTTGAATCACTCTGATTTGCACTAAACTTAACATTTGTTAATGCTGCTTGTGCTTGATCAAGATGAGTGAGCAGAATGGAAGAAGCATTCTGTATTAATGCAGGGACAAAGATTATGTAAATAGAAAATCTGTGCGACAAAATCACACAAAAACGTAAACTTTATTATTAAGGTGATCTTTTGTTCCATCAAGTGCGAGAATGCACTTGAAAAATAGCTAGCAAGCCAACCACTCTTTGCTGTAGTACTGGATATTACAAGTACCGGTATATAATTTTATTTAATTAATCGCAGTGTTTTACAAGAACGTATCTTACGCATTTTAGTACCTACCCTTCATAAAGTCAAGAGTTGAACCGTAAATATTTATCCTCCAAATATGGGAAAAATGTCAGTTATATTAGAATATCGTTGTATTCAACTCGCTTCAAAGTTATAAATAGAGATGTGCTTTGGCAGAGTACATTTTTATCACAAGCAGGGAAACTTCCATAGTGCCTTTCCCCAAACCACAACACCATCGCTATTGACAGTATAGAATGCACAGCCGATGCAATCGAAGCTTAGTCAGCAACCCAACTCCCTTGCGACCACACTGGAAACTGGGCCTAAATCACAACATGCCTTTTATCTAAACATATTTTTTCGGGCATCACAAGAATATGAAAATTTACAGAGAATGATAAAAATATATACATCTGAATAAATAAAATTAGATATTAAATTTAGTTAAACTGTGCATCTCTATCTTGTAAACGAGTTTCAGAAATATGGAAATTTACGGGAAATAATGAAAGTTAAAGATAATGATCCAAATGAATGAACTTAGATACTTACGTTAACTACGCATCTTTCTGTTTTGTTAATGAGTTGGTGTGAAGATTGGTCATTCAGAAAGAGATATAAAAGTTTGTCGAGCATAGCCTATCGATCAGCAGGAGTGAGAAAAAAGATGGGGATTTCATTCAGGGACTGAAGATTTGTTTGGTGTCAGATTAGAGGAAGTCAGTCAGATGAGCATGAGGTGGGTTCAAAAATAGATGGAAAAGGTAACAGGGCATACAGCCTGGTGTATGGGTCAATCGAAAAAATAGTTAAGAGCTCTCAATCAAATCATTATGAAAAAAATCAGATTATGGACTGAAGATTGCCTTGCTAAAACCATTGATTAAAAACTAAGGACTACTTTTCCGATTACCAAAAACACAATGTATACCATGGATTTCTGCATTTTGTAATGGGAATTTCATGCATCTCCGTCTTTTCTAATTGAAGTTTACATGCCTATAAGCATTTCCTAGTGAGATCTACATAGCACACTTTCTGCCTTATACACATTTTTGTCCACAAGGCTAATGCTTTTTGACCCATGACTATTGCTTCATGCCTATTAATTCATTCCCATATCTCGTGCCTAAAAACTGTCCCACACCTATTGGTCATGCCCAATATCCCCAATGACAATGTCACTACATATGAGCCCATATTGCATCATGATGATTGTCACGTCATAAATCGTTTTTCGTTGGAATTGCGTTTCGATGTGCGCGAGTTTTGAGCTTGCGACCCATTTGCAATAAAATCTAGCGTAGCTGACCTGTCTGATAAGGTCAAATACCTAATTAGCGTATTATCGTTTGTTTGTCTTTTCAATTATTGTAACCGCAGCGCTATGCTTTGTTCTGCCGCATTGTTATTTTTAGCTAAGCTCGTTAACAGAATTCAATTCCGCTGTATTGCTCTAATTGATTGATATCAGTTAAAATTTCTACTCAAAACCTTTCATCATTGCATTGTTTACCGCAGCAGCAGCAGCAACTAAAGTTCATTAGTGTAAGGCAATATCAATTATCAAATCAACTAGCATCTTATATCGTACCATTTTTCAGCTGTAAGAATTTGTAATCAAATTAATAAAAGTTGTTGGATGTTCTGTTAAAAAACAAGTTGGTAAGTTTCGCATATCGGTCATTTACGCAAGTAACAATTATATTGTATCTGTTACTTTTGTTACAGAAACCAGTTCGCTGTAAATTTGTGGCAATCATTTCATTTCTGGTTCATTGATTTCTCCTCGAATTTTCACTGAATAACCTGCGTTTCAACAAATCTCGTCCTTCTCTTGTTCGCCGCAGCGTGAGGCAAACACACGTGTTGCGACGTAACAATCATGTTGCTATGAGCCATATAATCTCATGCTTTTTACCAAATTCTTATCAACTTCCCATGGCCATGTTGTCTCAGGCATGTGTTTCCTGATGGCCACTTTACCCCAAGCCTATAATGTTTATACTCATTATGCCTCTTGCTCATTATGCTCCATGCCCCATACTCGTTATGCCTCTCATCCATTTTCCTAACTCTAAGATGGTTTACATTTTCGTATTTCCTAAGAAAATACCTCATATTTGAGTAAGGAAACACTGAAATGCAAGCAATGTTTGAGTTGGGAAAAGAAGAAATTCAAACAATATTTCAGTTAGGAAATCATGCTATCTTTCAGTAAGCAAATACAAAAATGCGAGCAAAGTTTGAGTTAGGAAATGCAGATATGCAGGCTACTCTTCAATTAGGAAATCGAGCTATCTTTCATAAAGAAAATACAGAAATGCAAGCTAAGTTTGAGTAATAAAATGCATGCCATGTTTGCGTTAGAAAATGTGGAAATGCAAAACGGAAAGTTAGAAAATCAAGCTATCTTTCAGCAAGGAAATACTGAATTGCAAGTCATGCTTGAGTTGGAAATTACAGAAATGCAAAATGCAAGCCATGTTTGCAATAAAAAAATATATAAATGCAAGCCCAATTTCAGTCAGGAAAGTAACTATTTTTCAATTAGGAAATATGAAAATGCAAGCCATCTTAGAGTAAGGAAATACTGAAATGCACAAGCCATTTTTCAGCTGGGAGACTCCCAGATGCATGAAAAATTTCATTGGTGATCTATGTAGAGGCACACCATTCAATTAGGTAATGATAGGCTAGCAAAGTTTCATTTAAAATATGTCTTATAGATGCTAGTTAATTTTGTTCATTAAGTAGGAGTAATAGAATTCATATTGAATTTGAAAAATTTTTAGATACATCAATGCCAAAAATGCACATGAACTTCATGTAGATAATATAAAAATACATAAAAGTTATATTTAGAAAACATGGAAATATAGATGTCGATTCTTATATGGATTGGTCAAATGATGTATACCACAAGTTGAATTTTATGTAGCCCAGAGCTTTGGGCTTGAAACAATGATCATTAGGGCAAGTACCATGGAATAATGATCAGGAGGCAGTGATTGTTAGGCAATTCTCCTGGGGTATGGGGCAATGATCATTATCCAAATGCCATTAGGCAATGGTCGTTTCAAAATGATCATTACCCAATTGCCGTGGGGCAAAATTGGCATAGGGTGTGATGAAAGTGGACAAGCTGGGGCATAATAAGTATGGAGCATAATATAGAGTATAATGGACATGGAGCATTATGTGCATGAACAAAATGAGCATGAACCATAACGGTCATGGGGCAAAATGAGTATGAACATTATAGACTTGCGGCAAAGTGGCCATCAGGAAACACATGCCTGAAACAACGTGGCCATGGAAAGTTGATAGGAATTTGGTAAAGAGCATGGGATTATATGGCTCATAGCAACATCATCATGATGCAATATGGGCTCATATGTAGTGACATTGTCATTGGGGATATTGGGCATGACCAATAGGTGTGGGACAGTTTTTAGGCACGAGATATGGGAATGAATTAATAGGCATGAAGCAATAGTCATGGGTCAAAAAGCATTAGCCTTGTGGACAAAAATGTGTATAAGGCAGAAAGTGTGCTATGTAGATCTCACTAGGAAATGCTTATAGGCATGTAAACTTCAATTAGAAAAGACGGAGATGCATGAAATTCCCATTACAAAATGCAGAAATCCATGGTATACATTGTGTTTTTGGTAATCGGAAAAGTAGTCCTTAGTTTTTAATCAATGGTTTTAGCAAGGCAATCTTCAGTCCATAATCTGATTTTTTTCATAATGATTTGATTGAGAGCTCTTAACTATTTTTTCGATTGACCCATACACCAGGCTGTATGCCCTGTTACCTTTTCCATCTATTTTTGAACCCACCTCATGCTCATCTGACTGACTTCCTCTAATCTGACACCAAACAAATCTTCAGTCCCTGAATGAAATCCCCATCTTTTTTCTCACTCACAAAACAGAAAGATGCATATAGTTAACCCAATTTAAAGTATTTATCTTCATTCCTTTGGATGTTTATGCTTTTATCATGCTCTGAAAATTTATGTACTACTGAGTTTTTCCTGCTTTTTTTTAGGTAGTTTTTTCCCATATCTGAGTTTGAATTTCAGCATTTCTGTATTTAGTGTACACCATTTTTCTGTGCTGATGCACTTTGTTTAAGATTTACTTTAATTAACTAATGTGACCATGTAAATTTGGCAATTAATAAACTGTTCTAAACTAAACCCAAATAATTATCTCAATGAAAACAAGATACAAAAATGTGGAAAAACAGTTCTTTTTTTTAACAAAGAGTGCAGTTGACATGCAGAAAACTACCACAGTTAATGGAAAAAAACTATGAAGTTGATTACCTGCTTTGATAAACCAGAACTCAAAAAATCACTGAAAAGATAAACAAGGGTGTTTAGGCAAAGATCTGCTCTCCCATCTAGATTTTGTTGCTCCCATTCAATGCACAGCTGACAGATGGATTGAGCAAGGCGAGGAGCTGAGGCTGAAAAGTTAAGCAGGGATCCTGAAAAAGCAAATAACTGGCCTTATTATCCATTGTATCCCAGTAATACTGGTAAAATGCATTGAAACATCCTGAAACTTTTGCATCTATATATTTAATGCACAATGCTGTCTAAGTTTTACTTCTCTAAAGCTGCTAGGTGTAAAATCATGAAAACTTGCTTGATTGATTACTGCTGTGAGTTTCATAAGAAAGTTGTCATAATACAACATATTGTTTATTACTTGCATTTCTTGACAAAAGCGTTTCTTTTTTCTGAAAAAAGCTATCCCTCGACTCACAATCTTGCAAAAATTTCACTTTCGTAATTAACAATTAATTGGTAAATTAGCATTCTTGATTTTCTCAAAAAATACTCCATGTAGAAACCCAGTTCAAAGCTTTTTCTTGGATATATTATTAAGATGCTTCCAATGGAAAGTTTGACAACCATTTGAGTTTTATTAAAAGTGCGACAAGTGATAAAGCATTTTTTTTAGGTATGATGCCTTTTGCTACTTTAACATTAACATTGTCAAAATTCAAAATTTTAAATTCAAACTTTAACATTGTCAAAGTCCACTCAGAAATATTTCATACGCTTGATCTCCAGTAAGTAAAATGGAGTGCAAAGAATTGAAAAGGAATGGGATGAACATGCCAACTCCGTTAAGGGGATGAAACTGTATAAAAAACTAATCAACTATTACTACTTTATTTGTCAAAACAAATAGGGATGGCATGTACCAAGTTGTACCTTTGTTCAACCAACACATTGTGATTTATTTTTGAAGTTTGTCTCAGACTTTCGTATCAATCAGGTTCCTTAAATGCTACATGGGCCAAAGAATGATGGAAAGGCAGATCTGGACTACTTTAGCAAAGGTTTGTTAACCACTGCTGTAACATATAGTGATTACGCATAACCAGGTGGAACAAAAAGTAGTTTTAAAGTGAAATCTTGCTGGATTCAAAACACAATTATTTGCTTTTTGGCACAAAATCTAGACTGGTGGATTATCCACGACACCTAAGTCATGACTAAACCTATTGCAATCACTAAACTGTACATGCTGGGTTTATGGTCATTTTGGCCACCCCTAGCTGCACTCATGCAAGAGCCAACAAGAAAATGTGGTGTCAGAGGCTTGAGGTCTTTAATCTAGGTCTTCAATTGCAAAAAAGCATAAGTTACAAGCTTAGCCTACCACTTAATTGCTTATTTCTGCAAATTCATATATTGCTTTAGCATCTTCACACAACTCTTAATTCATGCTAATATGCACTTACTCAAATAATTTTTTTGCTACATTACAAAACATGGAACAGAGTTCTAGTCGAACATCCTTCCTGGCACCAACCAAGCATGCCATTGGTATGCTAAATATTCTTCCACCTAAAGACAGCTTGGATAGCCAACAAGTGTTTTTTTGATAACTTCCCCTATAGATCTGCCCCTATTAGTAGAAACAGGTTCACTGCGTGAAGTTTGGCCTTGTGGCCAAAGGCAACCTGGGATGGGAAGACCAGTTAGCAAGCAAAAGCTTTTGACTTGCACATCACCAACTGAAAGTTAATACTCTTCCAAAGCCCTGGAGTCCAAAGTCAATTTTATGCCCATTTTTTCCACATTTTGCAGGCTCAGATGTGCTGATTCAATATAAGTATACACATTTGTTTCCAAACTAGAGTTTTTGCTAGAACAATACAACACTTTATATACAGGATTTCCTTTCTGGCAAAACCAATGGTGCTTATAGAATTTAAACTTCAGATCTTGAATCAGAAGCCTCAAACAATTACAACTACACCACAATGGCTACCATCAGACAAATACAATGAAGAAAATGAGAATGATTTGAATATTGCGTGGCAAGACATTTCTGTATAAAACTGTCAACAGCATCATTTGAAAATAAATGGATGTTCAGAACATTGACAACCATCTTAGAGGACATCAATTACGATGGTCGAGGGATCTTGAGGGAATAAATGTGAAGAGTTAATTGAGAAGAGTACAAGAAATGAAAACTGTGGAAAATGCTAGAAAAATCTTCTTGGTGGTACAGTATAGAATTTTAATATATCTTTGAAACAAGCTGTTTCAGCCATAGGATTTTTGTGATGCTCTCATCAGCGGCAGTATCATTTAAAAAAAAAGGGAGCTAGTGGGTAAGTTATTTTTTCTGATTATTTGGATGGTTGGTAGCCAGGACAAACCATTGATAGCACTAACATAGTAGTGCACACTAAAGAAAGAGGTTCTACAATACTGAATTACTGGAAATACTTTTTTTGATGCAATACTGCCACTGATAAGAGCATCACAAAAAGCCTAAGGCTGAAACAGCTTTTTTCAAATCTATACATGAGGTGCCTTTTGTAAAGGGAAAAGTTTTCATTCTATATGGACAATATTCAATGAAATACAGTTGAATCCAATTAATTGCATAGTCAATTTCCCAAGCTTTTTATGTGATTAAGCGAATTGTGCGTTTATGCAAACATGGGGAGTCGAACTGAAGTGCAATGGTCGTCACACATAAAAATCTCTATGTCATACTTCAAAGCAAGCACAATGTGATTGTCCTATTCTTGCTCAAAAAGTAAATAAAACACACAAATAAAGGGTTTAATTAAATTTTATTTGTTGCAAGCAAAATACTGTGCGAGTGTTTGTTTAATTTTATTTTTCATGCTATCTTACATTTTTCTTTCTAGTGAAAGAAATGTGTCCATATTCTCCCCTTCAAATTCCAGTCGTCATCTAATTATATCAAGTGCATGAGGTACTTCTTTATTTTTTGGTGGAATCACAGCAGTTGCATTGACAGAGTTGTCTTCATTAGCATGGTCGTTCTCATCTTGATTGTTTTGCAAGACTTCTTCACATAAACATGATATACAAGTGCAAGATTTGCCTCACTGAACATCAATGACATTGCACGTTGCATTGTTTTTGATCAGTAATTGGGGGCAGCGTTTTTCATTTTGTGACATTAGCAATCAGCATTGTTCTGTACTTTTTAGTTTGTTTTTGTTAAGACTTTGTAATAATCATGTTTTTTTCATTGAAATTTTGCAACCTTTCATTTAGTAATCGAATAATAGTTTTCAATTCTATTCAATTAAGCGGATTATGAAATAAACCGCCATGCAATTATCCAAAATATTTTCTTAACAAATCATTGACTGTGGTTTGGGACTTACGATTTCAATGCTATAAAATGGATTATGTGATTATCCGATGTGCAATTGATTGGATTCGACTGCATAACAAATTGTAAAGCAGTTTGACAAATTGTATCTTGCTCTTTCCAACTTGTACAAGCAGATTGACTGGTTGTTCTGTCAATTAAGTAAGAGCTTTGTCAAGCTTGACATACACTTAGTGAAATTCATCGTCAAATTGTATGCAGTTGTTTATGGGTTTGGCAATCAATGCTCTAAACCAGTAGTCTGCAAACTTTCATGATCCTTGGCCCCCTTCCAAAGACTCAACACATGTGGCCCCTTGCTCTTCCATAAAAATACCTAGTTTTGCTTTTGACTAGTTTCCATCAGTTATTTTATTTGCCACGTTTAATAATAAAAAAGCCAACAAACGAAAATAAAACAAAGAGAATAAAACAATCAAAAACAAAATAAAACAAAGATTCTCAATACTTGTGTCTCTTGATCTTCAATAAAAATACCTGGTTTTGCCTTTAACAGGTTTCCATCAGTTATTTTATTTGCCACGTTTAATAATGAAAAAGCCAACAACTAAAAGTAAAAGAATACATGGCATTACAGTCTAACAATTAAACAAATCACAGTCAATTTACTTTAGGTTAATGTAGTCAGTGCGAAGAATGTTCTTGTATTCGCCTGAGGAGACCTTTGATATTCGGCTCCATCTTAGACTAACCAAGGTGAATGTCACTGCATACATTGAGGCAATTTCTGGATTTTGTTTTTATGAACGCTGAACAGAAAATCCAGCTTTGCAAAGGTAGGCTGTTGCAAACTAAACAAGAATTACAGAACCCTTCTTGCTGAGTAGTGAATATGAATCATGAAGAGACAACCAAAAGCTGGAGTTGTCAGTTTTGTTATTAAATGCCAGCTTCATCGCATTCAAAACTTTGAAGCCTGCCAACTCCTCTGCTTCTTCAGCATTAGGGTCAATTTCAGTGTTTAATAGGTCTCTGTACTATGAAACATGCAATGTATCATCATTGAAATATGATTGAAACTCAGCAGAGAAAATTTCAAGACACTCTATGATGCAAGTTCTGATGTTATCTGGCAATGCAATCTAGTGGACCCTACCTTGATTTGTGCTTGCCAGACTACCATTCAAACAGTTAGCCCAGCCAGCTTGTCTTCAACATCATAACATCATCATGTCATCACATCACGACCTTGCAAAGACAAGTTCATGTTGTTGAGGTGGCCGAATACACAAGGTACACAAGCATCACAACAAACTCTTAACAGTCACTCTGTCTTCATAATTCAACAACTTTATATTTTCTAGGGTAGGGCAAACCAAATTCCTTCCACTACTTACAACCACTATCTTTGTAATAACAGCAAATAAGAATATTTTGCTCAAAAATGATCACCAACATCGTATGGTACTATACAGCAATCTATTACATGATGTTAATAACTCACGACTGGTTTCGACCTTATTGGGTCTCATCAGACATGTGTAAAAAAACACTCAATAATAAAAATTCTGAAAACATTTAAATTTGCCATTGGGTACGAAAAAAAGATGCAATACAAAACAATATGGTACAGCAATACCTACATCACGGGGCCCTCATTTAAGGACACACACACATGATGTGGACAACAAGTCACATCAGTAAGCCCAAGTGGGGTGTAGGATCATCATTAAGACTTTATCACTTTACAAATTATAGAAGTTGCTAGTTGCTAGGAAGCAATTTTCGAGGTGATCTCCTATCAAGAGGATCTGCCTCAAGCTCACACAAAGGTAAAATCGAAAATTTTGCTCTAAAATGATCAAGGACCAATTGCAAAGGGGTTGGATATTTTGTATTCATTTTATGTGGTTGGTGGTATTTGTAATCTGTAACAGCAGTATGCATGTGACATAAAGTTTGTCTCATGCTAAGTTTCTTAGCAAACTAGGTCCATGAAAAGAGAAGTTTCTTTTTTCCACAGCTCATTATTGACTTTAAAATCTTCCAGCATTACCTTGGAATATAATCTTGCATGACCTGTTTTCAAACCAGTGGACAAAGGATCATTTCCCTCAGTCTACTAAGGATTTATTTTTGTTATTGGCAATTTGTCAGATTCCACTAATGACATTTTTCTTTAACCCCTCCGCGTTGCTTATCATCATATGATGATGGCGAAGAGAATGCCGCTCATCCTCATATGATGATTTGCCGGCTACGGCAAAATGCGTGTATTGAAGAGAGATGTCAAAAAGGAAAGAAAGATTCTCCCAAGCGAGCTTTAACTCTTTCGCTCCCGCGATCATCGATTGATGATCTCGTGTTTTCAGTGTTTACCTCAAATTTTGTTAAATTGAGTTACAAAATTAGTTTACGTAAAAATCGATTTGTGACTTTATTTTTCATCCGATTTTCATAAAATTTTCAAAAGATCACACTTATTTCCTCACACATCGGAAGATGTATAATTTTTGCCCTAGTTCTTGGATTTTTATACCCAAAAAGGGTTAAAATGACCAACAACCCAGTTGCAGACGACAAAATCGGCCAAATTCTCAGCAGGTGCCAACTACACTAAAATCAAATTGAGATTACATCTTTACCACATTACCAAACCCTTTATCATTAACACACTCTAAAAACTACTCTTTTGGGGCATCATTTGACAAAATTTCAAGCGATAATGATAAATTTTACTTTTTCAAATTTCCAAATTTTTTAGGGGTCTCAAAACCCCCCAAACAAATTTGAATGGTAAGTAGATAAAAGTAAATTTAGTGCGTAAAGTATATGATATGCTGCTAAATACCGGTCTCATTTGAAAGCTTAGGAAATTTGCTTTCCAGCAATATATAACTTTAAATAGTCTAGACTAAGTGGTATATGATATTTACTGATCAAAAATGAGTACTGTACATCATGTCAGTTCAAAACCCCCCAAAACTTTTTGACTTACCTTCACTAAATTATAATTTTTACAAAAACTACACCCTATAAAAACATAAAATAAATTGCAAATGTTTCACCAATAAAGTCGTCATTTTGTATCAAGTTTCCAATGAGACAAGAAGCGAAATACAAGTTTAAAAGCTAGCAGAAGTTTGGCTTTTGTAAATCAAAGTTTGCTGTATCCCCCTTGTTTCTCAAGAAATGGGAAGGGTGTAAACAAGCGGCTGTTTCATTGTCAGTGACAGCATATTCTATTTAAACTTGATATTTTCTGAATCTTGAAGAAATTCCCTGTTCAAAAATACATAATGTTACATGGTTTAGGCTAACCTGTAGCAGATAATAACTGATCATATTTTAGGTACTGAATTTAACTACCAAAATTTGGTACCGGTCGGTACCGGTCAAAAAAAAAGGTCATTTGTCTCAGAAAATTGCAAATTGTAGAAAACCTAGGCTTTTAGATAAGCTTTGATTGATGTACCTTGAAAGCTTATTTCCTTAGCATCATTTTGCGACCATTTCTAAAAAAATTGGTAGAAAATAAAATCTGTAGTGATCTTTGAGTTGAGGGTACCTCTTTAATTTTGAAGACAAGTTGGGGGGGTTAATTTGCATAAAATTTGCATATTCAAAAAAAATGTTTTTTTTTTTATTTGAAATCCTCAAGAAATGTAGATTTCAACGATATATCACACTTAATGTAGAAGTAGACAGCTGAGTAATGATTTACAAACAAACTTGAGGTACATAATTATGATTAATTATGATTGATTATGACAGTTTTTCGCGCTGCCACCTTACGGACATTTTTTTTCGCTTTTCACGCGGGAGCAAAAGAGTTAAATACATGCATTTTGCCGTAGCCGGCAAATCATCATATGAGGATGAGCGGCGTTCTCTTCACCATCATCATGTGATGATAAGCAACGCGGAGGGGTTAAGTGGTGTCTTAAAATTTTTCCTGTGAAATGTTTGTTTTTGAAAATAGTTCTTTTGACAATTTCCAGTCCACATAATTTTTTTTTCTGTCAATAGTTGTCTCAAAGATTCCAGTCATGGTGGTTCCAAAGGGGATGTATCTCCTCACCAGCCATCCCAAGTCATGCTTTTGTATGCTTAAAAAAATCTTTGGTCATAAGTTTGTAGTGGTTTGGATCATATACCCTAGTCTCGTTTGCATCCTCAGAATCAAAGCTTGTGGGGGCAGTTGAGTGGGGGATAAAAAAATGCAAGTGTGCCAGGATAGATTCCTTCAAACAACTGTCAACAGAAAAAAATTTTATGGGGCTGGAAATTGTGGAAAGAACTACAGTAGAGGCCGCTTACTAAGCCCACCTTGAGACCAGACAATTTTGGGCTTGTGAACCGACAAACAAAACTTTTTCTAAATATTTTTAGCTAAAATATTTGTGGCTAACTGAAATAAAAAATAAAAAGCTTAAAAATAAGGCACAAATTTGAAACAAGTTAAAACATCTGTGATGAAACAGATTTATTAAACTTAGCGTTCTGAACGTTTTACAATTGTTGTGGTGACTCAATATATTTTGCATTGCACTCTCCTATCAGGCACCACCCAATCTAGAAATGTCACTTTTCTGTGCAGTAAAATCTTCGATTGCTTCGAGCTGTCAAATTCTTTGGAACCTGGCACCAGATCAACTAACTTTTTGCTAGTGGGTCTTCCTTTGATCACTGCTGCTTTCCTGATTGACCAGAATTTGTGTACTACAATGTTGTTTCATTATTTCATTTAGTTCCTTTTTTCTTGCATTATCATGCAGGGGCAGTCTGCACCATGTAAAACATAATCAGTTTTTAGACATGAAGGGTTTGTGAAAAACAGAAGAATCTTAAACAGTAACCACAATGCTTGATGTTTATCCATACAGAGAAAAAAAATAAGAAATTACGTAATGAAATTTGTTAGTTATGAAGCTTTTTAAACAAATTTAAAGGAACTGAGTAGAAAATTTGGGCTTGTTAAACAAGTTTTTGGGCATATCAAGTGAGTTTTGTTAATACACATTCATATAGAAGAATTCTGGGGCTGAACAAATTCGGGTTTGATATGCGGGTGGGCTCACAAATCATGGGCTTAATAAGTAGGGTCTACTGTGTTAACAAAAACAAACATTTCACAGGAAAAATTTTAAGACACCACTTAAGAAAAATGTCATTAGTGGAATCTGATTAAATGCAAATAACAAAAATAAAACTTTAGTGGACTGAGGGAAATGATCCTTTGTCCACTGGTTTGAAAACAGGTCATGCAAGATTATATTCCAAGGTAATGCTGGAAGATTTTAAAGTCAATAATGAGCTGTGGAAAAAAGAAACTTCTCTTTTCATGGACCTAGTTTGCTAAGAAACTTAGCATGAAACAAACTTTATGTCACATGCATACTGCTGTTACAGATTACAAATACCATCAATCACATGAATGAAAGAATACGAATGATTAAAAAATGAATGAATGTAAAGTGAATACAAAATATCCAACCCCTTTGCCATAGGTTCCTGTTTGATTGCTTCTTTAATCTCAACAACTCTCTCCATGGAAGAACTTTGCTCCAACAAATCCCCATGACCAGAAAAAATAAACAAATGGCCCCCAGTCCCCGGCAGTTCTTAAATGGGCAAAGGGTGCAAAGAATCTCTAGGTTTAAATCTGAATGTCATGGGAAAAGATTTGGTACATTAAATGTGGGAAGTTTTTGTCAAAGGAAAACGGAAGTGTATGAAGAACTGAGGAAGAGAAAAGTTGGCATGTGCTGCATCCAGGAAGATGGAAAGGCCAAAGAGCTCGTTTTGTGGGTACTTTGGGACAAACGTATAAACTGTGGCAGTCAGGAAATGATGCAGGATGCAGAGGGGTTGGAATTTTGGTGAAAGAGGAAATACCTGGAAACACTGTGGAAGTTAGAAGAAAAAGCGACAGAGTAATGGCAATTGTGCTAACTTTTAGGTAGGGAAGTGATGCGAAAATTTGTGCATATGGGCCACAAAGCAGAAAACCAGACAGAGAAAGTTCGTTTTTATTATGAAATGGCGAGTTGGGAAGTTCTAGAGAAATATGTTTTTCTTAGGAGAATTTCAATGGACATGTGGGGAAATGTGCTGAGGGTTTTGAAGGTGTACAAGGGGTGGGGTGGTATTGGGAAAAGAAATGCAGAAGAAGATTGCTGGAGTCTTGTGATGAAAAAGAACTGTGCATGGCAAACATTTGCTTTTATAAGGCAAAAGGAAAATCACTTATAAAGCTGGTGGATGTGAAACAAAAATCGATTTTGTGCTTGTGGGAGAAAAATACAGAAAGTGTGTAAGGAATGTGAAAATGATTCCATGGCAACTTCAGCACAGGCTGGTGGTTGTAGATCTGAATAAAAAAAGTTCTAAAAAAAGTTGTGAGAAAGCAACAGATCATAAGAAGAAAAATTTGGAAGTGGAATAAAAACCAAACAAGAGTAAGATTTGAAAAAAGAGCACAAAAACTAGTAAGCACAGATGCACCTGATTTGTGGAAAACTTTCAAGGATGGTATTTTAAAAGCATGTGATGAAGTGTGTGGAACAAAGAAGTCTAGGAGAGATCGAGGAGACATGTGGTGGTGGAATGAAGAGGTCCAGGATACCATAGCAAGAAAGAAGGTGACATTTAAAGAGCTGTGCAGATTTCCATCAGAAGAAAATAAGACTAAATAAACGTATAAAACATCAAATGGGAAAAATTGTTGCAAGAACTATGAGAATGGAAGCTAATCAGGAGTTAAATAATTTATAACGGAATTCTAATAGTGTTTCTACTTCCTTCGAAGAATGAAAAAGGGATGGATTTTGAAGGAGGAAGTGCTTAAGAGAAAGAGACAATGGGATTTTATTGAAGATAGGGCAAAAATTTGGAAGGAACACACAGAAAAGATCATGAATGAAGAGAATAAATGGGACCACATGGTGGAAACTGATGTAGCAGAAGGACCAGTGGAAAAAGTGACTTGCAAAAAACTAAGATTGAGGAAGCAATGCAAAAGATGAAATCAAGAAAGGCAACTGGACAATTTGAATTAAGTGTAGAGATGATAGTTGCAAGTGGCAAAATCAGGGTTAAAGTGATGATCGAACTGTGTCCGCATGTATTGGATGGTAGAGGAATGCCTGATGAGTGGAAAACTAGTGTGATTGTGCCTATCTTTAAAGGAAAGGGTCATGTGATAAGCTGTGGATCATACAGAGGAGTGAAACTGTTAGAGCATGCCATGAAAATTGTTGAAACGGTACCAGAGAGGCAAATACGACCACTAGTCAATTTGAATGAAATGCAGTTTGGATTTATGCCAGGAAAAGAAACTGTGGATGCGATATTCATTGTGAGAAGAATTCAGGAGGAATATCAAAAGAAAATTGTTGAAACGGTACTAGAGAGGTGATATGAACACTAGTCAATTTGAATGAAATGCAGTTTGGATTTATGCCATGAAAAGAAACTGTGGATGCGACTGTGAGAAAAATTGTAAGAATATTCATTGTGAGAAGAATTCAGGAGGAATATCAAAAGAAGGACAAGTTGTATGTGTGTTTTGTTGACACGGAAAAAGCTTTGGATAGAGTGCCAACAAAAGTGATGGACTGGGCCATGAGAAAAAAGGGTCTATCCGAAGTAATGGTTCAGGCACTTATGAGCTTGTATGATGGTGCAAAGACAAGAGTGAGGGTGGGATCTGTATATTCAGAGGAGTTCAAAGTAAAAGTTGGTGTATGTCAAGGATCTGTGCTGTTGCCACTATTGTTTGCAATAGTTGTGGACATTATTATGCAAAATTCATAAAGGGGAGTGGTTAATGAATTACTGTAGGCAGATGACCTTGTCCTGATGAGCAAAACCATGGAAGACTTAAAGGAAAAATTTTATAATTGGATGGATGCACTTGAAAGTAAAGGTTTGAAGGTCAACACCAGAAAAACAAGAGTGATGGTAAGCGGGTCGGAAGGAGAACTATTCAAAAGCAAGATAGATCCATAAGGAGTTTGTGGAAGGAGAGTCATAGCCAATTCAGTGTGTGCACAAAATGTGGAAACTGGGTTCATGGAAGATATGCAAAAATAAAGACAGTTACCGCTAGGCTGGCAATGAATTTTATTTGCTCGAAATATATAGGAATAATGGTAAATTCGATCAAGAAGTTGTGCGATGAAGTGAATGCGGTGAATGAATTTTGTTAACTGGGAGACAGACTAAATTCTAGTAGTGGTTGTGAAGCAGCAATCACAGCAAGAGTAAGAATCGGTTGGGTAAGATTCAGGAAATGTGGAGAGTTATTGCTTGAAAATAGGTTTCCTTTAAAGAAAGGTAAATTTTATCGTTGTTGCATAAGATCAACAATACTGTATGGAAGTGAGACATGGTGTCTAAAAGAAAATGAAAAAGCAATTTTAAGGAAAACGGAGAGAGCTATGGTGAGAGCAATGTGCGATCAGAAAGTTGTTGACAGAAAGACGACTGAAGAACAGATGGATATGTTGGGGTTGAAGGAAACTACAGACCAGTTAGCAACAGCAAATAGAGTTAGATGGTATGGGCATGTGCTGAGAAGGGATGACAATAGTGTTTTGAGGGTTGCTCTGGATCTTGAAGCAAGTGGCAATAGAAAGCAAAGATGACTGAAGAAGACCTGGAAGAAGCAAGTGGAGGAGGAGACAGAGAAGATTGGTTTGAAGAAGGATGCCCTAAATCAAGGCAAGTGAAAAGACGGAGCACAAGCAATTGCAGAAGGAATAGGGTAAACCCAGCCATGTCTGCTAAGGGGAAAACACTGGATACAAACTGAACTACTACTATTAATTAATCAACAGGGCAATCAGACAATCTGCATGTGCGAATTGTAAAGTGCAATTAAAAACCAGTAAATTAGCATGCGCAAGTTGTAAGAAGCAACTGACAACCAGCAATCTGCATGCATGAGTTGTAAATAAAAATTGACAATTGGTCAAATTGCATTGGTTATTGTCTGTATAGAACGAAAATTTTTCCTTATACAGGAAGCACCTAATAACTGTATTAAGAAAGATTAGCAGAGGAAGACTAAAGTATATGCAGGAGATGATGAGGGATGATAGGAAAAAACATATGACATTTAAAAGTGCTTAGAATATAGACAAGTAAAGGTGTGGCTGCAAACTGGTCAACCTTGCTGAGATTATAGCCAGGCCTTAAAAAGGCAAATAGAAATAAAAGCCGTATCACTCGTGAATGAGTGGCAGTTGTCGCAGGTGCACTAAGTCTAACAACTGCTAGAACAATAGTGCGGTCACAGCCTAGTGGTCACAAGGTCTTACATGTATAGTAATGCAAGAGGCTAGTGATGCACTTAGCAAAACTGCAGACAGTGACACTGTTTCGACCTATCAGGTCTCTTCAGTGCAGTTGGTGACCGACAAGAAGCTAGAGGCTTTTAATAAAGCATAGCTTAGACCATCACACTTGCAGGATCTATACCAGATCCACTTGGTGGAAGGTCTGTCCACTCTGTCAGTACTCTGCGAAGCCGTATCACTCGTGAATGAGTGGCGGTTGTAGCAGGTGCACTACGTCTAACAACTGCTAGAACAATAGTGCTGTCACAGCCTTGTGACCAGCTCTAATGCTCTGTGGAAACCAAATGTGCCCACCCAGAAGGGTATCCTCCTATTCTGATGCTCAAGGGCCTGCTAATCAGCAAATGTCCTTTTCAGGACGGGGTGATGAGTGCGTTGCACATAAATTGCCCTTCTCAGGGCACATCATCAAAAAGTTTTGAGGGCCCTCAATACTACAACTGAACATTGAAGGCCTCACAACTAGCAAGATGAACGTTCTTCATCACCTTGCTACTCAGCTTGATGCACTCATCATCCTCCTACAGGAGACCCACTGCACATCTGCAGAAAAGCTAGTGCTATCAAACTATCAACTAGCTGGGTTCTCCCTAAGCAGAAAGCATGGCCTTGCCACGTTTGTCCATGAGCGGCTAAAATGGACCTTATACGATCGATCTCCCATGACATCAGAGACTGAGTGGTTGTGTGTGGATGCTGACGGCTATAAAATCATTAACATCTACAAACCTCCACCAACGCAGTTGCAAGTTTCCGACCTTCCAGTGTTCACTCACCCTTGTCTGTATGCGGGTGATTCCAACTGTCCCCATGTCAACTGGGGTTATAACATCAACAGTGCGGATGGAAACTGCCTACTGGCCTGGGCAAGCTCCAATAACCTTGCCCTTCTTCACGATCCCAAGGATGAACCTAGTTTTCACTCTGGGTGCTGGATCACTGGCACTAACCCGGATCTTGCCTTCACCACCGTCGGTCCTGATAGTTGCTTGCCTTGGAGATGCATTTTGGAGACGTTTCCTAGGTCACAACATTGACCTTCACTTATAACACCACCAAGGCTTTCCCTTCCAGTACCGGGAAGGCCTGTAAAGCGATGGAACTTCCGCAAGGCCAATTGGAGTCACTATAAGTCTTTGACAAACAAGTTTGCAATGAATTTGCCATCACCTGATTTAACAAATATGGATCAGGCCTACCAGGACCTTTGCAATACTATCAGCAAAGCAGCCAAGAAAGCTATCCACGTGGTTGTCGTAATACCTACATACCGTGTTGGGACGCTAAGTGTGAGGCCCTCTACCAAACGTTTCTGCAGTCCCCTGCTGGAGACCAGTCAAGCAGGGCTGCTACAGCCCTAATAACTTGGCTTGACAAGAAACGCAGAAACCGATGGTCTGAGGCAGTCCGAAACATCAACTTCTCACACTCAAGCAGAAAGGCATGGAGCACAATTAACAACCTTACTGGCAGGTTGCGACACAGCCCCTGTAACTGTCCCATTTCAGCTAACGCCATTGCTGCTCAATTGGTAAGAAACAGGAAATACGAGGGTGTTGATTGTGAGTCGTCTCAACTCATTTCTCAAGAAGTGTCTGACTGTTGAAGGGCCTTGATACCATCTCCAGTGAATCTCTCTGGCGACTTCTCGCCCAGAGAATTCACTGCTGCTCTCCAACACGTTAAGCCAGGGAAAGCTCCAGACCCTGACTCTATTTGTCTGGAGCTTATAATTCATGCTGGAACTGCTTTGAAGTCCTGGCTACATGGCTTCCTCTCTTTCTGCTTGTGCCAACTCAAAATTCTGAAAGTCTGGAAAAGAGCACTTGTAGTTGCGATCCCAAAGCCAAAGAAACCTGTAGAGGACCCAAAGAGCTATCGCCCCATCTCTTTGCTCTGTGTCCCCTACAAGATCCTCGAACAACTGATCTACACCCGTATTGAACCTATTGTCAATCCCAGCTCCCAGGCAAGCAGGCTGGGTTTCAACATGGTAAATTGACACTAGATCAAGTTGTCTTGCTAACACAAAACATCGAGAATTCTTTCGAGGCAAAAAAGAAGGCCGGTGCTGTGTTTGTAGATCTGACAGCTGCATATGACACTGTCTGGCATCGTGGCCTCACCTGCAAGCTGCTGAGACTTCTCTCGGATAAGCACAGAGTCCATATGATCATGGAACTTGTCTGGAATAGAAGTTTCACCCTTACTACTGGTAACAGGAAGTGAAGCAGGTTGCGACGTCTGAAAAATGGCATCCCACAGGGATCAGTCTTGGCACCCCTCCTTTTCAATATCTATGTGTACGATCTTCCTTCAATGATCTCCAGAAGGTATGCTTGTGCCAATGATCTGGCGCTGTTATACTCTTCTGATGACTGGAAGGACATGGAGGGGGTCTTAAGCCAAGACATGACTACAATCTCAACATATCTCCAGACTTGGAGGCTACAGCTCAGCTACACTAAAACGGTGATGACGGCCTTCCACCTGAACAACAGAGAGGCCAAACGTGAGCTTAATGTCTACAACAATGGCAAATGCTTGCCATTCTGTCCAGTCCCTACCTATCTTGGGGTTAAACTGGATGGATCACTCACGTTTTGTCACCATCTTGAGGCATTGCACAAAAAACTAACGTGCATTGCACTGATGAGATGACTTGCAGGCTCAGGCTGGGGCGCTGGAGCTAAAACATTGCGTACAGCTGCCCTATCTTTGATCTACTCTACTGCATAGTACTGTGCACCAGTTTGGTGTCACAGTGCACACACTTGCCTCATCGATAGTGTTCTTAATGACGCATTGTGCATTGTCACTGGATGCCTACGTCCAACTCTGACAGACTATCTACCTGTTCTTGCAGGTATCCAGCCGACTGAGCTTTGCCGGTTAGGAGCAACGCTCTCCCTGGCATATCATGGCAGTTTGGTCACTGACCATATTCTCTATGAATTATTGGCTGGGTACCCAGATGGCCACAGAGAGAGACTAAAATCCAGACGCCCCTTTGTGCCGGCTGCATGGGAGTTACTGCAAGATCTAACTGAATTGGATATTCATGCAGCTCAATGGACAGACTTTAAATGGAACACGGAATACTCAGAGTGCTCACCTGATCTCCGTGCTTTCATTCCTAGGGCGAGCACTAGGCCAATGGGGATGGGCCTGCCCAGATCATCGTGGGTCAAGTTCAACCGCCTGTGGGCTGGTGTTGGGTGCCTTCAGTTGTTCATGAACAAATGGGGCCTTGCTCCTACATTGAATTGCGAGGGTGGTGCTGCAGAACAAATCGCAGAACACATTATCCTGACATGCCCCGTACATCGGGCACCCACAGGAATATGTGGACTGACAGTTTTGGATGTCAACACACGATGCTGGCTGAGTACCATCACTGCCAGCATCTGATTTTGAAACAGTGGATGATTCAACAATTTAACAACATTGCTGTCTTGCTGCTGTTTTTGATGTGGATCCCTTCCTAAAGAAGAAGAATGGTGGTGCGAAGCAAGATGTACACATTAGCAAATCTCACTACAAATGAGCAAATTGATAACATAAGCAACTTGAATGTATATAAACAATAGGAATTCTGCCAAAGACTAGCAAAAAAATGTTTATCTAGGAAAATTCTACTTCTGTATTTTAAATTTACAAATTGTTATGTAAAGCCTGGTGAAGCAGCAGGTGTGTAGTGGTAGCCAGTGATTAACATGTTAATTCACACAAAATATTATTAAATAATAATAATAGGAAGGCTACCACCAACTTACCGTATAATATCATAACAGTGTGTAACAATTCCTCAGTTATCAGAGGGCTTTGTACAAAAACAGCAGCCAAGCACAAGTATGTAATATTTTCAAGATAATGAGTAATGCTTTTCAAGTTGCTCTGCAAAAACAGAAAAATGCATGTAAATGGGAAATACCATTAGTGCAGTGGGTTTTAGTTAATGTTTTGGATTTTAATCAAAGGTGTTGTAACACTTTGCCTTGGGCCTAAAACAGCTCCAAAGGCAAATTTGGTCCTTCTCCTAAATTGACCATCCTACCTGGGGCCAAAGGACGTGCAAGATTATATTTTGTCAAAATTGCTGTATCTCCACTCCTACTGGTGCTAGAAACTGGTAAATGGCTGAAGACAAAGGTTTCCAACTGGATGGTCAAGACACACCGGTGCGTTGTTTGGAAAAGTAAGGGCATTACAAATTTACATCCTTGATGACCTTTTTGTGTGATCAACCAGCGTTGAGAGCATTTGGTCTTCATTCTTGACTTGATGACCACTGTTTTTTGTAGATCAACTTATCTAAAGAGCTTTCTTGCCCCTATTTTTGACTTAATGAGCTTTTTTTTGAGGTCAGTTAATGAAGTGCGTTGCGTAATTTTATAGATTAAATTAGTGCATCAAAAATTCATAGAAGTTGGAAATCTCTAGCTTAAGAGATACAAAAAATTTAGTTTTTTGTTCTAAAAGATCTTTTCTTCTATTTTTGCTGGAAATTGACTAAAAAGCAAAAGCCTAATTTGAGTATTTACGTCTGACATGAGGCATTTAAGCTAATGCTCTGCAAAGGCCAAAATACCAAATTTCAACAAACATATACACTTACATTGCAGCTATACAATCGGATTTGATAATTTATCAATACTATTTGGTGATTGATATATTGATAACCTATTTACTATGCTGACCAGAGCAACCATAATAAAAGAACTTTACTTTGTGGAGTTCTGGTACAAAATCTGAAGTAGTAACCATTTTCTAGACGACCTACTTACTACAAAATGAAATCTTTTACAAAGACTGCTGCATGAGCAGCGTTGGCATAGCAAAAATGCAGTCTAAATCGTTTCAAAAGATCTTTTCAGGATATGAATTTAGGCAAGCATTTACGTAATTTTATGAAACATTTCCAACTTGGCAAAGAGTTGAAGGGAATTGAGCATTAAAAATGGAACTGCATTTCCAAAAAAGGTTGAGGAATTTACCAAAAATATCAACTAATTGTAAGTCTTTAACAAGAATCAACAAGAAAGAAGAGATGAAAAACAGAAGAATTGAAAACTGTTACTTGATAGATGAGGGATACAGTCAGTCTGATTTGAAATATATTTCCAGAGTAAATCAAGAGATCATGGCCAAAGATTATTGTAATCAGCCATCTACATCAACTTCAGATAAAGCAGCTGCACTGGATGCATTCAGCTTTAACCTGCAACTACTCAGGAGTTTTCCTCACCAGACAAATGACAAAACTTAACAAAATTGACAAGATTTGACCTACCTTGCACTAATGTGTGAGCATGTTGATGTTTCTGACCGTGCAAGTGCTGCCACTGGGCTAGCAACAGAGTGTAAGCAAAAGCAGTGTTTATTTGGTGGAAGCAGAACTGATAAAATATAAACTGTATCCGCTTCCAATTTAATGGGCCTAATACAATTGCAGCTGTCAGCTGTCAAGAAGGATGGTAGAACTTAGTTAAGTTGTTACATACATGGTGACGAGTAGACGCTGGTGTTGTGTCACTAACTTTTAAAATAATATATGTTTCTATCTGTTTTAGCCTGGTTGAAGATTGTGCCAGAAATGAATTGAGACTATAGGAGAAAGAAACGTAACACTGGCAGGCACGCTTAATGAATTTCTTTTGTCAGCCACCAAAGTACTTGGTGGAGAAATCTCTATTGGATTTTTGGCATCTTTGGAGAGCTTTTGTGAAAGTGTGGAAGCACCAGAGGCAGCAAAGCACCATGCATTTTTGGCAGGCTTATGAGAAACTATGAAGTTTGAAATGAAGGAAGCTGATAAGCAACTCTATGAATTGTCAAATGATGCGTTAAAATAAAAGGCAACCAAAGTAGCGTGTGGAGCTAAGCAGTCAAACAAAGCACAGCAGCAGTTGATTAGCCACTGCCAGTTAATCAGAGATTCAAATCAAAGTTACATTGTTGCGCTCCATCAGCTGGGAGAGATTGCATATCCCAACAAAAAACGTGTTGTACAATACATTAATTAGTGGGTTGAGGGATAAGCATCTTGTCTACCAGTTAATGGCTGGAAATTTGCAAGCTGGCCATCCTAGGTTTTTGGATACTGCAAAACAGCTATTAGCTTTGAATACTAATACCCTTCCAGATGATTCTGCTGCTTTATCTGCCATTGGACTTCAGAAATCAGTCAACCAAAAGAACAAGATCGCAGTATTAAAAAGCATAATTGCAGATCTTTGAAAAGGAGTACAGGATATCAGATATGTGTATCAAATAGAGATCTACACCAGTTATCACCTGTTATTTTTGCCAAAGAAATGGACATCTTCAAAGAAATTACCCAGAAAAACGGCGGCAACTTGGTGGCAATCGAGAAGTGGACCATGATGCTGACCAAGCCAATGCACAAAAACAACTGGAGAAAAATGTTTATTATGTGCCATCAACCAGTGAAGAACTTTAAACCATGTCTATGAATCAGGATCATTCTTTTGAGGCTTCATTTGGTGAAGATGCTGACCTTTTGCATTTGTTGGAGGAATTAAAATTAAATGAGTTAAACCTTGACATTGATACTGGCAATGCCATGCCTGTACGTCAGCAGCCTCAAAGAATGTTGACAAATAAAAACAAGAATGTATCCTGATTTTTGCAAACCCTTTATTGTGGATACTGATGCATCAAATGGTGCAAATGGAGGGGTTTTGTCTCAAATTCGCAATGGAAAAGAGCATCCAGTTGCTTACTGTAGCCAAACACTAACCAAATATGAACGAAATTATTCCACAACAAGAAAAGAGCTTCTAGCTGTTGTTCATGCTCTCCAAAAGTTTTGTTGTTATCTGGATCAAACGTTTTTACTGCAAACTGATTATGCTGCTCTATGATGGTTGTGGAAGTCCAGGGATGTGTTTGGTCAGTGCACGTGGTGGTTCAAATTGATGGCTGAGTTTAATTTTAAACTTGTACATCGCTCAGGATCTGTTCATGGAAATGCTGATGCTTTGAGCAGGTGTCCTGGCAGGGAGAATAATTTTCCTGATGATTGTCTGTTCTGCTATGATAATAGCTTGGTAAATGAGGTGGAACATGTTGAGAACTTGTGCAAGGTAGATACGTTTGCCATTGATTTCCGAGAATGCCAAGGTTGGAATAATGATTCAATTGCACAATTCCAAAAAAAAGATAAACATTTGTGTGTTTGACTTAATTGGGTTCGACGCAGTTCTAGATCACCATTTAAAAAGATTAGAAAGTCCAGGGAAGAGATTCGGCATTATTGGTCTATCTTTGGAGAAATCATTCTCAAGGATTCTTGTTTGTATTGAAAGCATGAAGATTCAATGATGATTGTAAGAGCCCAGTTATTGGTTCCAAGTGCCAATAGAGAGGTTTTGAAAGCTCTTCATGATTCTGCTCATGGTGGAGGCGACTTGGGTGTAAAGAGAACTATTGAAAAGATATCAGAAAAATTTTATTGGCCACATTGGAGAGCATCTGTAACCACGTGTCAACTGTGTGACCAACGGAAACAACCGTCAACAACTCCAAATGCTGAGCTTCTTCCCTCTTCAGAACTGAGCCCAATACAGTAAATTAAAATTGATGTACTTTGTGGCTTGCCTATGACTCACACAGGAAAACGTTACATTTTAGTTGCTCGCACCACATATACCAAATACATGCACGTGTGGCCAAAGCGTTCTCAAACAGCTCAGGAAACAGAAATGACCATGTAACGTAATTGGTTTACAGTCCATGGAGTGCCTAAACACATTCACTCCGCTTATGGTGGCAACTTCAAAAGCATGCTATTTTAAGAGCTGGCCACACTAAAAGGGCGTAAAAAGACGAGAACGACTGCTTACTACCCAGCTGGTAATGGTGGTGTGGAGAGAAATAACCGCTCTATCATTGCAATGCTGAAGAACTATGTACAACAGGATCCTCAGTCTTGGGACAGGTCTCTCCCAGCAATCTGCTCTGAGTATAATGCAAGCTGCCATGAAGAAACAGAAGTTTTGCTTCGTTTTCTGCTGACTGGAAGAAATTTGTAATTGATAGATCTGATGACGGATAAACCGAGTTTTCTTCCTTCCACCAATTCTATTGCTGATTTGCAAGACAGAATGTGCGTGTTACATGAAGTGGTCAAAACAAGATTAGAAAAAAAAGGGAATCTGATGAAAAAACGCTATGATCAGAAGGCATCAGCAAACACTGCACACAATGTTGGAGATCTTGTGATGATAAGGAATTCTGTGTTACAAAACGATGAATCGCGTAAATTTTACTTGTCTTATTGTGTTGTTGAAGTGTTACCACCTGTACATTATGTGATAGAAAGTCTAAATGGGTCTATAACTAAACGTGTTCGTTTTAATTGTTTGGAGTTGGGAAAGAATTAATAAAAAATCTACGGCTGAGGATAATAAGTTAAAAGAATCATCCCACAGGATTGGCCAAATAATGACATGAAAAAGTCAGTCGCACTTGTCACAAAGTCACAATATTAATAGTCATAGACCAAATCTACAGCCCAGAAGTAAGTTGAGATGCCCACAATATTATCCAGATGTTTAGCTGCACCTTGATTGTTTACTTGCACAAATAGTATTGCACTGGGGTAATTTTGACATTATTGAATCACATCACCATGAATTAATATGTAGGCTGTTTGTAATATTGTGTGTACATATATTTTTGGTAACTTCCTTCTGTTTTAGTGGAGTGGGAGAGGGTGTTACACATTAGTTTTGAACTCAGTTGGTCTTGATAGCATGGTCCGCCTTCAGGTGGGTTCTCTGTGCTGTGTGCTAATTATACTGATAAGGCATGCTGCAAGCAGAGCTTAGTTAAGTTGGTACATGATGATGTGTCTACTCACTTGTTTCTATCTGTTTTGTTCTATCACCGGTGTTGTGTCACTAACTTTTAAAATAATATATGTTTCTATCTGTTTTAGCCTGGTTGAAGATTGTGCCAGGAACAAATTGAGACTATAGGAGAAAGAAATGTAACAACTGCCCTAAATCATGCAGGTTTTTGCCAATCAATATTTTTGTTTTGTCACGGAACTGCTTACATTTACAACTTTTATGTGTAATAAAGCGTTGTTAGGCACATTGTCGTATGAATGAGTACTCAGTATTTTTTAAGGTTCGGTTTGAGGAACCACTAAGCAATTTTGAAAGACTGCTAATTTTTTACCATGTTTCTAAATAAACTGCAGTCAACAACTGTTTCAACAAAAATTTATTGTTAGAAAATTTTAACTTTTAAAGGAGTTGCAAAGCAGACGAAGAAAAACTCCCAGATTTGAATTGCAAAAAAGAAGTCAATAATCACGTAGCACAAAATGAAACCAAACAAGACAAACTAAATGGAATGCAGAAGTGATTTAATCCACTTCTTTGCGTTAGAAAAGAATATATTATTTCTGTAAATTCGTGATTTTTAATTGTTTACTAGCAGATGATTGGTTTTCAACAAGCTTTTGTTGAATTTTATATAAACTCACGATGTCTTGTTCAGATATATACTCTCAGCTTTCCAGCGCTACTAATAACTCATTGCATTTAGCTATGCACTTGTCGTTCATTAATCCTTTCATTTGATTGCTTACAACTTCCACTTTCTCATCAGTCTCTTCATCAGATCCATCCGCGTTATTCAACACCACCTGAGCGATATCATCTGTGTAACTATTTATCAGCAAGACATCTTTGTCGGTTTTAACATCTCAGTGACATCACTTTCTTCTAAAGCAAAGTTCTTGCTTTCTGAAACTTGCCTAGAATAGTCTACTAATTTTGCAATGATTTGTGTTTCAGCACTTAATTGAATGCGCCTTCGTTATCGTCATTCTCAAACAAATCATGTGGCCACAATTTTCTCCATGCGTTTATTAACATATCATTGGTAACTTTGTCCCACGGTGCTGCACAAGCCCATATAGCAACTTTAAGTATGAAACTTTTTAGAAACTGTGGAACCAAAACGTATTTGCTGCAGAAGTCTATCATTCTTTGCAAAAATATCTGCTGATATTTGCACTTGAAGCTACAAATTATTTCCTGGTCCATCGGTTGAAGTATTGATGTAGCATTTGGAGGCAAATACATCACACATATGTTGCCACGAATAAGTATGGCAGCAGGAGGATGGGCAGAACAATTGTCAAGCGTTAAAATTATGATGCAATCGCTTGGCAATCCTACAGATTTGCAATGTTTTCTTGCTTGTGGCACAAACACTTTATCATACCAATCTACAAAAAGTGGTTGGTTCACCCATGCCGATTTATTAGCATAGTAACTTAACAGGTAAATTTTTTAGACTTTTCGGCTGTTTGCTCCTGCCTATGGGAGCCAATTTTAATCTGTGCAAACCTGCCGAGTTTGCACAGCCCAACAAAGTTACACACTTTTTATTGTCTTTAATCCCACTGACTCACTACGTCTTTGGTAAATCCACTCCATCATGACTTTATCAATGTTTTCTACTTTGGCTTTATGTAGTTTTTCTTTTAAACATTTCTTTTTTAGAGTCACTTTCTCAATAAATGTTTAAGATTTTTTTCTTTGCTGTTTTAAGTCATAAATTGTTGATTGACCAGTGCTGTAATCCAAAAACAATTTTTTAACTGACTCACTTTGGTCCAGTTTCTCCAGAACTTCAACTTTTGTTGCAATTGAAAGCAAATTACCGTGCTGCATTTCAGTGTGTAAACTAATAGAGCAAAATGTGACTTGGCAAGCGGTTAAGTAGGACATCTCTGAAATTAGGATCACCTACTGAGTAACAAAGAGAAAATTCTATCACGTTTTCGAGTTGAACAGATGTAGCCCTTCTATTTAATTAAAGATTAGATCAAGCACCGCAGATAACAAACAAGATGCAAACAGCATTGATTAGTTAAAGGTCAGTTAATAGTTTCACAATTGCAAAAAGTTTTTTGTTAAAAATGCGTTTCTGACTTCTGGTCACTCTGGTTTCCAGATTAGAGGTCACCCACCTGTATAACCATTTTTATGCATTCTCCCATGCCTCAAAAAAGATGAAGTGCTGTGTATGACCATTTTGATGATATGGGAAGTAACTTGTGACTTAAGGTTAAGTTAAATGAATCTCGAGATTGTGATAGGATTGTCCCTAAGGCAAAAGATGGAAGCACAACAGAAAACTTTAAGAGGCATGTAAAATGGCATCACCATCATCAAATGTTGGATGCTGTCACAGACCAGGATTCTCAAACAATTAAAAAACAAAGATGGTAAAAGAACAGGGTAAAAGGACTATGGTAATCTTCTTTAAAAAGAGTGCTAGATAAGCAACAGCATTTTTAACCCCAGAAGATTTCAAGACCGGAATTTTAAAAATAGTCGTGTACCTGTTCATTGAAGTTTTTTTTTTAAGACAATGGTTTTTGACTTTTCAATAGAACCTTTTCCAATACTTTTGGGATTCAGCTAGGACATGACCAGTGTTCCCTCTAAGATTTTAGCATCTGTATAATACTGGTACAAGTATGAAATTGTCAGAAAATGAACTAGAAATGGGCATTTCAGAATAATTTACTATGGTAGAATATTCTAGAATAGTTAAACCGAATCTCCAGAATCTGAATCCGAATCCTTTTTTGCAATGAGCACAATTAACATGAAAGCATTTATTACAAGTTTACAACTACAAAAGCACAATCAGATAACGAGTTTATTGCAGTGCAATACATTTAAGCTTTTTACATTTTTGCCTGTGTGTGTGTGTGCAATTTAGTTTTTGAATCACTGCATGCAATCAGTGTCCTTTTTAAACACGAAAAAAGTGCGAATTTGCATAAACATGTCCAGCGGATTTGCAGTTATAACTCAAAGATGCATAAAAAAGTATGGCAGTATTTGTTAATTTTTTCACAGTTGTTAAAATTTTTGGAACCATCTGTTTCATATGAGAGATGGTGAATAAGAATTGAAGGTGGAAACGGTGCTTTTTTAGAGAAGTGTAACGTCTTGCGTCAACAACGCGTCATTCTGACGCAACAGCGAGTGACGACGACTCAAATATCTTTTGTATTGAAAATTATCTCTCAAGTAATTGACACAAAGTAAATCCAAAAGTTTCTTTTTCTTTACTTTTTCCAGTCAATTTCAATTGTAGCTAAAAAGCAATAATACCAAAGAGCTCTCAATATCAATTTAACACAAGACATCATTTTTTGAGGGAAGTTTGAAGCTAGAAGTGGTTAAAATGTGTATTTTTTTCTTTACACTTCAATGCCAATTTCAATAGTGCTGGATAAGATAAGAAAGGGTGCAGCTCTCGATTTCAATTTAGCACAAAAACACCATTTATTGAGGGAATGATTCAGTTTTTGTTAACTACTAATAAATAACCTTTTCACGCTTGCCAATTATGAAAACTAAAAGTAAAAAAAATACGACTTCTAATCAAGCCCTAAAATGTGAAGCACAAAAAAGTGGATTCTAGTTTGATCGCTTTAAATACGTTTATATTAAATTGTAGCCTTTTTATATAAATTACTTGAAAGGTAATTTGAAATACAGTAAAATTTGCCTACAACTTTAGGGGATTGTAAAAAACTGCTGTTCACAGTTGACCATTCCAAACCTGTCTTTTGATTCAATATCAAGGTGTGTCATCTAATCACATTTACCAGTATGAAAAAAAATTACTAATTGGTCAAATCTTACAGAAAGTTTTGCACTGCAGGAAGAGATCTTCCTTTAAAAGTGTAACTGTGTGTGTGTGGCTATAGCAGTTTTTTACAATTTCCTGTACAGTGGTGCCAGGTAAACTAGGCGAGGTCTCCCAAAAAACTTTTTTGAGTAGGGCAGCCCTCCGGCAAATGCAGTAAAACTACATGGTTTTAAATAAATAGACCTTCCTTTTTTGCTGTAAGCGCCTCTAAGTGAGAACCTGTAGAAAAATACATGGTTACAAATATCAGCTTTTCAATTTTCTACTAGACTTGATAGTAAGTTTATCAGACTTGCACATTTTCATGTCCATGAATTTCTCTGTTTCCTTTACTTCAGTCAGGTTTCGAATGCTTTTGACAAAGATAGAATTTTACAAATCAAATATCTGCAAACCCTTTTCAAGCATTCAATCAACGGTTAGCAAAAACTTATTAAGAGCAAAAAAAATTAAGCCAGCCATGTAACTGCAATTATCATCAAGGGTCCCATGTCAAGCTTCAGCAGTGTCTCAAAACTGCCACTACTTTTGCCACAATACCAAGCCAGTTGACAAGATTTTGCTATTTTTTCGCATTTGGAACAAAACTTCCTGAAAATTAATTCGTTTGTTTTCGTGCATGGTTTGTGAAAGTAGCTGACAAGACTCTGGTGAAATTTGATATCGCATATCAACAATATTGCTTTCTGAGATACCTTTAAGAAAGAAAGCAACACAGAAACAGTATAACTAGTACATCATACAAAAATCTTTATCTTCTCCTAAGGCTACTTGTAAACCTTTTTTAGAGCTGACATAATTACACAAGCTATTAAGTCATCGAAGCAAAACGTCACAGTTGTCATTGAAGCACAACTTGCCTCTTCTCTCCCCCCAGAAATTTTGAAAACTCTACGCTTACACCTATAGAGTTGTTGATTGGACTTGTTTTTAAGCTATCTTTAAAGATCTTTAACATGCAGTTAACTCCAGTTCTTGCTGAGAAAGACATAACAGAGTAAACAGGATACAACTCGCAAGCTGGCATCTCAATCAAATTAAAAAATAAAGATTGTTTGTGACAGATGATGATGGCCTAGATCAGAGATTTTCAATCAGCAGACCAGGGTTTTCACGGGGCCAGTACTTTATTTACCCTTCTCATCAAGTGAAATTGGAAAATGTTTTTGATGACTTGTTTTTTATTGTATTTGGACAGCATTCCTGAAATTTACATTAAAAACTTTTTTGAGGTTGCCTATAAAATCAAGAAAAATTAATGATCGGGCTACGTGTCTCTGTGAGTTTCGAAAATGGGCCACGTGCAAAAAACAATTGAAAAGCACTAAACTAGGTTTACCATAATTGAAAAAAATATGACTGAGGGAAAAACAAAGGGTGCGATTATATGCAAATCAATGTTATACAGTGTAGGTAAATTTATAGTATCTGAAATACTGGAATTCTGCAGGGACTCAGGGAAACGTCACGTTATTAAAAGCATGTTGACATCATAAATAAAGCCATTAGACTAATTCTACTGTACAATAAAAGAGTGGAAACGGTGCACATGCAGCTTGCAAATCATTGGTGCTTAACTGCTTTTGAAAAAATTTGGGACAAAGGATCAGAGATCTAAATTTGGGTAAATGACATCTTTTATTAGCTCAGCATACATACTTACAGCAGTAGGCTATCACAAACATGTTTTTTACAACTTTAAAATACGTTACTTGGGTTGGTGTAGCAGTTTGCTCAGCAATGTCCACCAAAATTTGTCCAACTGTTTTTGTACATTTACTAGCAATTTCACACTTACTCCGACAATTATGCACTTACTAAAAACCTAAAGGAAACACTGCATGCAATTGATAGTTTTACAAAAAGAAAATTTGTGACCAAGCAACGTGATAAAGCTTGTAAGCAGGATATAAACCAAATCCTATTATTCGGTTTCAATGGGCAATTTGGATTCGGATAGTTTGGAATTCGAATCCTTCAGATTCAGTATTCTGAATTGCCCATCCCTAAAATGAACAAAAACTGCCAAATTCGGGTGGACCTGAATAATAAATAATGAGGTCAAGACCTGAAAATTGGATTTCAAAGAAGTGATGGTGTATCACAATTAGACAAAACTCCCACTAATAAAATTTGAAAATCTATTAACATTGAGCCATTGCTTCTTTGTATCAAATGATGGAGCTACATTAGCATGGTCATGCCAACAGAAAATCCCACAAACGACTCACTCATTGAATTCTTTTGGCCAAACAAACTAAAAAAAGACTGTTTGGTTCCAAAAACTCATGTAGATATACACCATATAATGCTACTGCCCCCACAAAACCCCCAAAACTAAAGGTGCTAAAAAAATGCACAGGGTATTTCAAAATCTTGACATCATTTGGGATGTATTGTAAATGCCACAAAAACTACCTAGTTGAAACAAATTAAAATTATTAGGCTTAACATTGAGTAACATAAGACTTGTTTGTAAGGAGTGTAAACTGCATAAACCATTTCACAAATGTTGAACAAGCGCACCTCCTGTAACATGGCAAGTTAGTAGTCCAGCTCCTGCCAAATACAATACAATATGCCTCCAGGAACATTCTGTAACATTGTTGTGATTCTATGCTTGAGTCCCTCTGAATTTGCAGGAAGAGGGGGGACAATAACCAAGTTCTTCACATAGCCCAAGATAAAAAATCGCAGTGAGGTCAGCTGAACATGGCAGCTATTTCTACAGTAGATTGTCTTATCACCAGAACCTTTATGTTTTTTTGTGTCTTGTGTCATTTCCAAATTTTTGGTGACATCATTCCCTAATCTGCCTCACTGTAGGCAACTTTTTAGAGAACTCTCTCCCAAATGCATGCTCAATAATCTCGCCAAACTTTGTTCCAACACCCAAAATGCCTTTTCTCTTTCAGTGAATATCATCTAATAACACAAGTCTAGACATGATACAAATTAATTAGTCAAAAAATTGAATTATTCAACAAGATTAACATATCAAACATGAAGCAAAAATTTAGACTCATCTCCACATGTTGCTATTAAAGTTTCAAGTCATTAAAATAGAAACTGAAAAACTAATTTCAAATGCTGTCAAAGTTTTTGAAACACCCTGTAAGTACGTATGTAAATTGTCAAAAAACTATGCCATTCTGATATTCATTTACCTTCACATTGTCCTCATTTATTTCTTCATTGAAATGTGCATTGCCAGCAACTACAGCAAACTGTCGAAGAGCATCTTCACAATAACTCTTCACTTTTTTCCACAGCTCACCATACTCTGTTGTATTGCATTCCTACACAATAGAAAAAAATTAACATTTACATCAATTGTCAAATTACTCATTAAAATGTAGTTGGAGCTACCAATGCATTTGCAGATATATTTAAAACTGTGTCTTGACTGCAATTTGTTGGGCACTTCATTTTTCACAATCTACTTTTCAGTCACACATTTTGTGCTAGCATTCCTCACTTCCTGATGGCATAAAAATGTTGTACCAGTTATTTCATTTTTATCCAGTTTTGTCCCCTTCATGGAGTTGGCCAGATTCACCCCATTCCTTTTGCAATTCTTCATACTCCATCTCACCACATGACTCAATTTAGGGCATCCTTTATCTTTAAAACAATCGTCTCTGTCTCTCCCACTTGCTTCTTCCACCTCTTCTTTGGTCATCCTCACATTCTCTTGCCCCTCACTTCTAGATCTAAGGCAATTTTTAAGACATTATCATCATCTCTTCTCAGCACATGTCCATACCAACTGTCTCTACGTGCTTTTGTTAATTTATCTACAGTTTCTTTTAACCCCAGCATGTCCATATGTTCTTGGGTAATCTTTTTGATCATCTTAATAGAAACCTATCTTTAAGCAACAAATTCCCACATTTGCTGAATTTAACCCAACTGATTCTTGCTCTTGCTGTGACTAACTTTTCACATATATAAAAACTACAAAACGAAAACACTTTAACATAAAGTTAAACTGGGCTTTCAAAGGCATTACATGAACAACAGAAATTATCTGCAATGGTAAAGCATTTCAAGTTTAAGACAAACGAATTGCTGATAGCAAAGTATAGACACATTTATCTAGCTTGTTGATAGCTCTTACCCAACTAGCTAGCAGATTTTTAAATGTGAAACAATTTATACCTTACTGAAGTATTTTGAATTAATTTTGAACAATTGAAAAATGCAACCAGGACTAAAAATCATTCAACATGTACCATATTTTCCCAGCGCCTAACATAAAGTTTTCCAAAAATATTATCAGTTTATGCTAGTTACATAGCCTAACAAGTGCTATTATGGCTACTTTTTGCATATTTTAACTAATATAGGCTAGACCAGGGGTGCAAAAAATTTTGGTAGCACTCACACATATATAAACTTTGCCATCCATATGTATAAGTAGGCTACTACTAAGTTGCTGTCATGCATGTAAACTTTTTGGTTGCATGCTTACACTATGCAACCATATTTTCACAACCATGGGCTAAATACAAGGTAAAATTGACAAAAAAAAGTGGTTACAGCTTAGTACATTTAATTATCAGTGTAGTGACTGCAAACAAAACTGCCAGTTATCCCAAAAATGACAACAAGCAACATTATGATCTGAGATATCATTATTTCAAAATTTGTGGCAGACTGCAAAGGGTTTATCTAGCCTGATTATCACACTCTAATCATTATTGTTACATCACCCCAATCAGAATTTAACTTTACACCTAAACAGCATTTTCCTTCATTTGTGTAGATATTTTGAGCAATGAGGTCAGAAATGAAAAACAACAACTTGTCAAAAAAATGCCAAAAACAAAATGTATGTAGTAACCAGTGTTCCCTTTAAACGCAAAAAAAGTGCGAATTTGCGAAATTATGTCCGGCGGATTCGCAGTTAAAATTCAACAGTGCGTAAAAAAAGTCCGGCGGTTTTTGGTAACTTTTTCACTTTGTTAAAGTTTTTGCAATTGTGTTAGCGAAATCTTAACCAACTGTTAAATGCATGGGAGACAGTGAAAAGAAATCCACGTTAGGACAGATGCTTTTTTTGGACAGTGCAACGTCTCACGCAAACATCGCGCGGCTGTCACGCAACATCGAGTGACGGCGAGTTAAATATCGCGCACGCCATTGCCACACTTTTTCTATGACAAATTATCTCTCCAGCAATTAACCTGAAGTAAAATCAATTTTTTTTGTTTACTTTTTCCCAGCCGATTTCAATCGTAGCCAAAGAGCAGTAATAGCAACCAGCTCTCAAACTTCAGTTTTAACACAAGACATTATTTTTCGAGGGAAGTTTGAAACTAAACTTGCTTAAAATCTTTATGTTTTCTTTACGTTTCAACGCTAACTTCAATCGTGCTTGTTAAAATAAAAAAGCACATAGTTCTCGCTTTCAGTTAAGCACAAAAAACACCATTTTTGAGGGATTGGTTCAGTTTTTGTACGTTACAAATAAATAACCTTCTTTTACTTGCCATTTATAAACACTAGAAATAAAAAAGAATACAACTTCTAACCAATTTAGTTTTGAATTCCCTTCAAATACTTTCCGAACTGAGATTGAAAGTTTGCTTGCAATTGTAAAAACCTGTTGTTTAATTGATTACGATAGAGCAATGTAAGTTATCTAATTATTTACCGTAATCAAGTGACAGTTAAAGTTCGCAAGTAATTTTTGTTGTGTCACAGTCGTAATAACCTACCTAACATCACATTACTTCATAAAAGTCCTATTTCTCATGCTCATGTCGGGCGTCGGCAAAGGGTTAATTTTATTTACACGCATTGTTAATCTGTCATTCCAAAGTGCTTACGAATCACTGTTGCAAAGGTTGTAAAGTTTGAGACCAAATTTAACCACAATTAACTTACTGAAGAAAAATAGCCAGGTATTTCGCCGCCGTCTTATAACAACCGATGGGCTACCTGTTTGTGAACATTTTGGGGCTGACATAGTCACGCTAATTATTACGTCACTGAAGCGCATTGTCACAGTTCTGACTTTTCTTTCCCTGCAAATTGCAAATTTGTCCGGCGGTTTTCGTACATTTGCTAGCAATTTCGCACTTGTGCCGGCGGTTACGCACTTACTAAAATCTTAGAGGGAACACTGGTAGTAACCACTCACCACCCAAGTTGGTTGTTTCTGATTGATCAATTTCCATGACAAGTTAAAAAAAAGAGTGTATCCCCAGTGATCCTGATCCCCTCCAATATATTCTAAACCCTCCCTCCCAGTGTATTCTGCCTTTGTCTAAATACCTTGCTAATGAAGAATCAAACCTGTAACCACTGCATTTCAAGGCAGCAGCACTATCCATTACACCACAATACCACAAGAATTGCAGCAAATTTGCCCATTTAAATAGGCCTACACATGAATGATGAGAGCTAAATAGACTACAAGGGCAAAATACTGTTGACAGCAAAATAGGCTCTACTAAAGGCAGTGGGTTTTTGCTGTGAATGGCATTTTACCTTTGGAGGCTATTTTGCCGTCAGACATTTATGATTGGTCAATTTCAATGATGTATTAAACATGTGACTTTTGGTCATTTCTGATTGATCAATTTCAAAAAATTAAAAAAATTGCAACCCCAGTGTACACTCTCCCAAACATTTACATATTAAACCACTCCCTCCAGTTTACACTGACTTTGTCTAAGCACCCTGCAAGCAAAAACTTAAACCCATAACCATCACGTTTTAAGACCACAGCACAAACTACTAGGCCACAGCATCACTGCCAGAATTCTAGCAAATATGTTTATTTAAACACATATAAATGGTAATGGCAAAACATCCTTCAAGGGTAAAATACCATTTGTGAAAAAAGGCCTAACCACTTCCTTAACTAAATGGTAAGAGTTTTAATTACAAACTTCTAACATCTGCTAAGCAGTTTAGCTTCATGCAATGATAATGATAGATCACTAGCAATAGATTTTATACTCAGTGTTGCTCATACCTGCAGTACATCAGACAAAGAGCCAAATAAAGCATCTTTCTTCATTTTTTTAAGGCTTTGAGTAGAATTTTTATGCTCATCACTAAAATCCTTAAACAACTCTTGAAATGAATTGAAGTTTCTTTTGGCAGCTGAGAGTAGCTGCTGTTTTTGCATGATCAGGCTATGCAGTTGTGTATGGCCTACCTTAAACAGTTAAATATTTCAAATTTAAATGTTTCTAAATGTAATTTATCTAAAAAACATCTGATTAGTATTTAAACACTATGACAATTTGACAGATTGCTTTTCTATGTCAACAAATAAAACAAGATATTAAACTGCTACAATGTAGTTTCTTTTCTTCACATCGTTTTTATGCAGATTTACGATTGCATAGATTTATCAGTCTCCATTTTAATCTTGCACTTTCCATTCTATTATATCAGTAAATGTGCTTTATAATATGCAAACAATCCAAAATTAATTTTTCTTTTCTACACATGGCCCATTTAAAACCATAAATGAGTAACAAGGTTGACCTTGTCTAAGTATGCCCCTCAAAAAAAGCCTTAATACCACTGTGATTCTTCAAGAAAAAATGATCCACTTTTACTCTAAGGCAAATTTGCAATAATATTGAGTCACAGCAAATGGAAGAAAAAAGCTCCCTTGCTTGCACGCATCTAACTTATTACTGAGGCTTTGCAAAAGTAGTTTTTGGAACATTGCAAGTGAAAATTCCTAAGGTATTGCAGAGAATCTGTAGCCTGCTGTGAGGCTTAGCTTGAGTAGAATGTATTAAATGCATGGTGAGCAACCTCATCTGATTCATCACAATGACCATTGTTTACAAACTATGATCAGTTTAACTCTGTAACTGCTCTGAAAATTACTGAAACTATAGTTTTCCACATCATACACTAAGATAAAGAAATGACGCAGCCTTTAATTCAACAAAATTATTTCTTAAAATTTGTATCTGTGAGCACATGGATGCTTTTTTTTAGGAAAAGTCAAGCATCCAAACAGCCAACACTCACCTGACACTCCTGGTTCTTACAGGCACCTTCCCAGCTTGCAAAGCACAAGCTGCTTCAGGCCTTGACTTAACTTTGTTTCCATTATGTGGAACCGATAAACAAATAAAGCCTTTTTTGTGAAAAACCTGCAGTGTAGTTACAACCTCAGAAAGAACCAGAATCACAGAAAATAAAATGCATATATGTGTTGTAAAAATAGGTAATTATATGGTGGTTTTTGTACAGTACATAGCAAATTAAATGAAATTTTGTAAATAATAATTTCAGTACAAAAGCTGACACTGCAGAAGATTTTCTATAAAACATAATCATACCACGCCCCCAAGTAAGATCCTATCAGATCCATGCCACATGTATTAGTAGACTTACAATACAAAAAAGCATGAAATATAATTTCACTCTTTTGATGCCTCCCTACCTTGGATGCCCGGGGTCATTGCCTCATTTGCCTCTCCTCTGCATGAACACCTTAATTCAAATTGGCATCCACAAATACACACCTTAACCTTTATAGGAAGGTTGCACGCACGTGATCAAACATAATCAAAATGTGCTTTCAAAAAAAGTGGCAGACCAATTTCAGTGATTTTGCATTGAATTGAATAGGAGTGATATTATTTCTTGCAAATCAAATAGATAAACGTGACAGCTGTTAAATGAACACAAAATATGTTTTACTGATGTTAAGGAATGAATCTGAAGTCAACGAGAGATAAGAGTTGCTAAGGTTTGCTCATTATTAATAATAGTTGGGGTAGTTTTATCGGTTAAACTTGCAGACTTATTTGTAGCCAGCTTCTGTGAGCAATTAATCAGCGTGTTTGGCAATGTTGAGCTTAAGTTAATTGCAATGTACAACATATACACTATATTTAATTGCATAAGCATACTGAAAAGTTTAAACCTCAAGTTATACTGTAGCCTAAATGACAGGGCAAACTTCTGTACCGTTTTTCATATGCTGGATTAGTTATTGTTGGACAAAATCAGTAAGTGTTTGAAATTTTTTGTCAATAGTGATTGCAGATCAGTTACATTGATATATCAGAAGTAATTTTGAGACCTTAACAACTCTTTAAACAATTTTTTGGGCCATTATTTAGGCTGCAGAACCAAGGGTAATTAAAAAACTTATGGTACCGATTTATTTATTTATGCATATGATGTGTAGGAGCTCACGCTCTGTTTGCATGTCTTTTGTCAGACTGGGCCTCCACGACAACTGGACAAGTAGACTGCTTGGCCTCACAATCTGTTTGTCACATAAAGATGGAGGCATGCCGTTTAGTGTCTTGCCCATGGACACAACAAGCAAGCTTGCAGTACTGGTAGTAATGATCAGATAATGGTTGTTGAAATGCTAATGTACCAACTAATATCTGTTTGGTATAGAGTTTATATTCAACTGAGGAGCAGATAGTATTTAGATGTCATTTCTCTAAGGGGAAATTTTTTTTAAATTGGCACACAGTAGTACGTTTAGACTAGCCAACTGAAAGACCTATCTCAACCAAATTGACTTTGATCAAATTTATTTGTTTCCGAGGATCCAACTAGCAATAATTTATTCCAATTTTTAATTAATTTTACATTAGTTTTTAAAATAACCCTAATAGTTGGTGTTGCCCTATACCTTTCCAGCATAAATTAGAGCTCTTGATCATCCACTTTTTTGGGGGCGAAAAGTGTGACATCATATGCAACCTTCCTAATAATTACGCTTTAACAACTTTCTTTATCTTTTCACATTTGGCGCCTTTTTATTTGTGCGGATTTTTTGTTGGACTCCTTCAGGAGCAATATGCAGTAAAATTGTTATTAGAATTTAAAACTGATTATGTGTACTTCAGCGGATTACTGTCTTTGACTTCGGGCTGAAATATAATTTTAAAACTCTTTTGCCAACTAAACTTAAAACTTGAAAAACGAAAATCTTCAATTTCAAAATTGTCTCCAAACTCTAAAGAAACAAATCTCGAATTGATTAAAAAAATGCAAAACTAAATTATATCATCACCTACTAATTTGCCAAAAGGAGCACAAGAAAAACTACACGGTGATTAAAAAAGGCAAAATAATCATCAAAGTAAATTAAAACGAGGTGATGTTACCCAAATTAAAGATAAAGCACAAAATTAACGCATGAATAAATTGAAACAAAGCATTTAATAAAATAACAAACAAATAATTTTTAAAATATCAATAAAGTAATTTCGAAAGTATTATAGCAAAGACTACTACCACACTACTGTCAAAGATAGGCAAAATCACCATTCTTAGTGATCTTAAAAAGCAAGATTGAGATTACCAAAAAACGTGATTTTAAAAATTAAGATCGCTCTCGCAATTTGATTTTAAAGATCAAGATTGAGATCGTGATCTTTAAAATCAAGATGATGACTTTCAACATCAATATCGCTTTGACAATATGAAGCTTAGAAAATATTTGAGCAGACGAGCTATTCCCCACAGTCTGGACCAGACATCCAAAAGAGAAGAGTCGAAATTGGTCCTCATTTAGGGGTTGTCCAGTCTCGTCCTAATTTAGGGGAAATAAAAATGAATGTTGTTCTGCGAGCTGCTCCTTGCAGTCAACTTTTTCTGACGCAGATCTCATTATCGGTGACATCAGGTTCAACTTTTTTTAAATCAGTTATCATATCTTCTCTCTTGAATCCTAGCGTGCTCTAATCTTCTTCCCAGGCCCACTTCTATCAATTCCTTACTCTTCCTCAATTAGACATCTTCCCTCTATCCCTCTGCCGGTCCGGTTTAAAATTGTATTGTATTGTTCATATCTATCCTCCATTCATGAGAAAGTGAGTTGCATTGCTATATTTTGTACGGCACGTCCGCACGCGCTTGGGAATTGCCCTTTCCAAGAAATCTGGGCCACTTGTCTTCCACATAAAGGGGAGGCGTTCCGTTAAGTGCCTTGTCCAAGGACACAACAAGCGAACTTGCCGGCTTGTACTCCACAACTTCCCCTAAATGCCAAGCGCCAAGCAGGGAAGCTGCGGATACCATATTTTGAAGTCTTTTGGTATGACTCGAAAAGTGGAATGAACGCCTAATCTACCGACTGTGAAGCAGACGCTCTTACCACTACACCATCGCGCCAGGTCAAAGATTTGTGATCATGTCCTGAGTATGGTCATGATCGTGCACCTCTCTGGCTACTATTATGCTTAAAGTTTTTATTCCTCCTTTATTTCTAAGATTTGTCTTTGTGTTAAAGAACTAAGTCTTGGAAAATAAAGCTGTTTTCATCTTTAAGAAACCTCCTTATTTTTATAGCAATATGAACAGCTTTCAATTAATGTAAACTTTGTTGAACTTTTTGACCTAAACTTAAATTTAGAATGAGAATTTAGCCAACCAGTTAAGCTGGTTGCCCTTAGATTGTTGATAACATTCTTTATGATTTCTAAGACTAGCGTCTTCAACTCAATATGCACCTGTGGCAACCCTATCGTGACATAATAACTTTGCAGGTGTATTTTCGCGCGCTTTTTGTTTTCTTTGTTCTCTTTCTCTGCAGTACTTAGGATAAAGTGTACAGAGGCTTTATGTGTTTATTCTGCCAAAATGTGTGACAGTCATTTGAGGAAAAAGGCAGATATCATACAGCTAAGTATAGCGACAAGTAAATACGCTAAATACCTATTTTGTAAAAAAAATTTCAAAGCTAAAACAGTGCTCTTCAACCTTTTTGGTATCGAAACCCTGCTATACTTTTACAAATATCATGAAACCCCTATCACTGAAAGTTCATTAGATCTGGTTTCTAGCACAAAAACATCAGTTCAGGGATTCTCAAAATGGGGTACTCAGGAGAAATATTGAGGGTACTTCAGCAAATTTCTCGTACAGCCTACAAGCACATGAAATACTTCTGAAAGCAACCTATACTTTTTTGTTGCTTACGCCTATTTTGTTAGATATTTTTCCCACTTAAAGTTTTGTTAATGTAACAATCGTATAGTTTTTAATGGAAACTCTGTTTACTTTCTTAGAAACGTGAGAAATAATGTCACATGTTGCTTTACTGGTAAATAGAGGATAGCCTATATCTTAGACAGCAATAGTTGATTAATTGTGTTATGTTTTGATTTAGAAATTGGCTATCTGTTGAGGAAACTAATTTGTTAACCACTGCATGACACTGCTTATCGGTAATGTGAAATCTGCGTTGCTTGCTGTAGTCAAAGTCTTTTTTCTGCTCTGAGCTGTATTTATACGCTTTTAGTAATACAACAACTTGTTCGTTTGCTGACTTGTGGAATTGTGCGGTGCAGTGAGTTCCGAATCTCAGAAGAGTGCTAGGGCCCCAATCCCGACTACAGTACTCTACATATTTTCTGATTAAAGATTTTTGGTATTTTTTGTTTTGGTGATCAACTTCAGCAAAACATTCATTTTGTCCAGTTTTTCACAAAAAACAATATCTTTTCCAATGTTTCGTTGCCTACAATCTTTCTAAACTTGAAGACATTCTTGCAATAATCAATTTTGTGAAATCAAATTTTGCCTATGCTGTATTCTTTTTTAGGGGTACGCCACTTATTTTGATTCAGCTAACAATTATGAAGCCAAAAATATTTTAATGATTTCTGTCTAAGTTCTTAACCAAATTTTAGTTAGAATGCATGCATTGGTATAATCAGTGCTTCCATGCACTTCTCAATTTAAAAGATTACGTCTAAGAAAATAGAGTTGGCTTATTTCTGAGAAATTTTCTTATTTTTAGCAATTTACTACTATTTAAGTCCGTGATATTGTAAAGCTGTTTATCTCATCCTAAATCGAAATTTACTAATAGGCTTCACCAAACCAATTTGGCTGGCTGCTGTAAGATTTTAGAAAAACAATATCAAAACCCACAAAAGAGGGTATTCAACCCAATATGCTCTTATGTATGCTCATATTTGACAAAAATTCTGATCAATCTCGAAAAATGTGGAAAACTTATTTTTTTCCTATTGTCTTTTGTAATTTTTGTTCCACGTTGATGGAACCCCTGTATTTCGTATTTTGCCACCATTTGGGAAAATTCAACTTGCTTTTATACTAGAGTTATTACAGTAGGTGCGGCCGAATTTTTCTCGAAAAATCACAAAGCGTTACTTTAAACAAATAGAAACAAAGGAGCAGGAATTCTTTTGGAACCCCCAAAACTCATGAAACGCCTTTGACTCTTTTGTAGAACACAAGGGTGAGGCGGAATCCAATTGAAAGGCACTGCTTTAAAAAAAGTTAAAACAAAAAAATTACAGCCGATGTGTTTCGCCATTGCTGAAGTTTGGTAGATTCTACCAAACAAGAGAATCTACCAAACTTCAGCAATGGCGAAACACATCGGCTGTAATCACGTGGTTAAACAATTTGCCCAATAAACAGAGATGCAAATTTCTCACTTTTGACGTGGTTGACTTCTATCCCTCAATCTCAGAGAAGCTGCTTAACAACGCAATCAACTACGCCAAGCAATTTACAATTATGGATACCATCAACATATTTTTCCACTGCAGAAAGTCACTACTATTTAGCAGTGACGGCACTTGGATAAAAAAGACGGCTCTTTTTTTGACGTATCTATAGGATCATTCGACGGCGTAGAAATATGCGAACTAATTGGCTTATTCATGCTCCATAATCTAGCGAACGTCGTGGGTGCCCACAACATCGGCCTCTACGGAGACGATGGCCTCGCTATATTGAAGAACATATCTGAACCCACAGCGGAGCGTACCAGGAAGAAAATAATCAAAATTTTTCAGGAACACGGTTTGAAAATTAGAGAAGACACCAATTTAGTAGAAAGAAACTTCTTGAACACAACCCTAAACCCAAAATCAAGTAAATACTGGCCATTCCGTAAACCCAATAACTCCCCATTGTACGTGCACACTCAATCCAACCACTCGCCCATAATTAAAAAACAATTGCCGATTATGCTCGCAAAACGCTCTTCCAATCTCTCATGCAACCACAAAGAATTCGCAGAAGTTACCCCAGAGTATAAAGAAGCCATGTGCAGGAGCGGACACAAGAGCGAAATAAAATATGAAACGAGTCCCCACCCAAACAAAAGAAGATCTAGAAAACGAAAAATTGTATGGTTTAACCCACCATGTAGTAAACACGTTTGCACCAACATTGGGAGAGAATTCCACCGACTCCTAACCAAGAATTTTCCACCCAACCATCAATTGCACAAGATCTGCAACAACGTAGAACTGAGCAACAGCTGCGGGCCCAACATGGCAAATCTCATTTTCAAGCATAATAAGACCGTGCTAAAAAGAAAAGCCAGCTGTCCTCTAAAAGGAAAGTGCATCATATATAAAGCTACGTTTGTAATGGCGAATTGAAATGTTGCGCTCTAAATGCATGTAAGCATGGGCCATTGTGTGTGTGTGTGTGTGTGTGTGCGCGCGCGCGCCAACGTGCTCGTCGCTACTTTGATAGCGAAGAAGTGAGCATTGGAATGTTTTGTTTTTCGTTTTTGGTGATGGAAAGTCGCATTATTATTAGTAGTGTGGTTTTTTGGGCAGCAGCGTGCGAGTAGAACTGTTTTTTTTTTATTTTGCTGAAGAATTATTATTATTGCCACAAGCTATCGAGGCGACAAGCCCTACAATTTCAAATAGATGAGTTTGAGAGTTACTGATGTTTTGAATAAATGCAGCGGCGATGGTGATGTGACGGTGTGGTTGAAGCAAGCGCACTTGGCTAAGAGCTTGCTTAAATTGAAAGACTTAGTGGTAGTCATTCCGCTTTTTCTTGACGGTCCAGCGTTCGCCGTCTATGACCAATTGAGTGACGCTGAGAAGCAAGACGCTAACAAAATAGAGGTAGCGTTGAGAACTGCGTTTGCTGCTGATAAGTTCCTAGCGTACGATGAATTTCGGAATAGGTTGTGGAGAAACGGTGAGACAGTAGATGTCTCCTTGGCTGATCTCAAGCGCTTGGCCCATTTGGCAAACCTTAAATTTGAAAACAACAATGAGGAAATCGTTAAACTAGCGTTCGTGATGAGGTTGCCAAGTAGAGTTGCTGCCCAGTTGAGAGGCAACGCCCAAAATCGAAATATTTGATTTAAACGCAGTGTTGCAAATCTCTCGAGCTCTGATGTCAGAAGCTTCCAGAGGTGAGTCGTTTGAAGTAGGGGCGGTCGCGCGAATCTGTGAGAGCAAGCCCAATTCTGGCTGCTTTGTCTGTGGGGGCCCACACTACCGTAGAAACTGTCCCAAAGTGAAAGACATTATTTGTTATGCTTGCAACAAGCCAGGACATGTTGCACGGAACTGCAAGTCTGCTGATGGGAGAAGGATAAATTGCGAGGGCGAGATTCTGGTTGTATTGACTTTGGCTGGAAAAACTATCGAAGTTCTGTGCGTAGTGACTAAGAAAATGGTTCTTGGTGTCGACATCATAGTTGGAACTGACGTGCTCAAATATTTTAAATTCTCCATGAACTATGGTCGTTTTTCCATCGCAGTCGCTGTCGATTCACCTGAGACGATTCAAGAGAGCCTGACGATTACTAGAAACAACTTTGAAGTAATCTTTGATGGAGAAAAGTGGATTGCAAAGTGGGACTGAAAAAATGAACCATTACTGCGCAGCCGAACAGATTTTTACAAAATGGATAAAGCAGTTTACCCAAGATTTAAATCAGAAGTTGAAAGGTGGATCGAGAACGGGTGGTTAGTTAAGACTAACTGTTCTGGTGACGGAGTGATACCATTGATGGCGGTGGTGCAAGAAAAGAAGGACAAAGTTCGCCCAGTGCTCGATTTTTGAGAACTTAACGAGTTTGTGGAATGCAGTGGGGCAGATGCCGACGTTTGCGAAGAAAAATTGAGGTCTTGGAGACAAAAATTGTCGAATTGTCCTTTATTGGATTTGCGTGATGCCTATATGCAAATAGGTGTGGTTGATGAATGCAGCAAGTATCAAATCGTTAAGTTTGAGGGAGGTTATTACATGCTGCGCAGGCTTGGATTTGGTCTAAACTGCGCTCCCGAAATCATGAAGGCGGTCGTGTCCAAAGTCTTGTCGTTGGATGAAAACATTTTCAAAGCAACCGATCACTACTATGATGATATTATCATCAACTTCAACATTGTTAGTGTCGAGAAGGTGAAAGAGCATTTGTTGAGGTTTGGACTCGCAACCAAGCCAGCTGAGAGTTTATGCTCTGCAAAAGTGCTTGGTTTACAGACATATGAAAAAAAAGGAGCTGTTCACTGGAGGCGAACTGAGTTGAAGGAGGATGTGGAGCCAATAAATTTGAACTCGATGACAAAGCGTCAAATATTTTCTCTCTGCGGGAAGTTGGTTGGTCATTACCCAGTTGCCGGATGGCTGCGGGTTGCATCACGTTTGGTGAAAAGAGGCTTCCAGGGAGACGCGTGGGACAGCTTTGCTGATCGTGTGGCCATAGAAAGATTGAAGGAAGTTTTGACCCGGTTGAAGGCTGATGATCCGGTTAAAGGAGTCTGGTCAGTTTCTCCTGCTGGGGTTACAAACATATGGTGTGATGCTAGTAAAATTGCTTATGGCGTTGCTTTGGAAAGAGGTGACGAGATTATCGAAGACGGAGCCTGATTACGAAAAGCTGATAATGGCACTCACATAAATCTGGCAGAGCTGAATGCTGTGATTAAAAGAGTCAACTTATCTATGAAATGGGGCGCAAAGAACGTTGCAATAACGACAGATTCTGCTGCAGTTCATTCGTGGATGTCGTCAATGTTAAAAAGGGACAAACGTATTAGGGTGTCAGGCCTTTCCGAAATGTTAGTGAAGAGAAGGCTTTCAATACTCTTGGAAACGCTGGAGGCATATGATGTACAGTGGAGTGTCTCTCTTGTATCGACAACCAAAAACAAGGCAGATGTGCTCACGCGAGTACCAAGACATTGGTTGAGGAAGTGCACTTCAGACCCTGCTGATACAGTTGCTGTCAGTCAAAGCTGTTTGAAGAGCCATGATATCGTTGAACAATCCCACGGTTTGCATCATTGCGGTGTTGACACTACCCTGTATTTCGCTAGACAGCTCGACACGAATGTTGGAAGGGATGAAGTGGATCGTGTTGTGAAAAACTGCCGCGAGTGCCAATCGATTGATCCGAGCTCGACTAGAATTGATGGTGGAGAATTGAGCGTACCTGACGACTGGCGGCAAGTAGCGGTGGATGTAACGCATTATGGTTTGCAGAAGTATCTAACAATGGTGGATTGCGGCCCCAGTCGATTTGCAATTTGGCGAATAATTAGAAGTGAAGCGGAGACAGAGGTTGTATCTGTATTGAGACAAGTGTTTTCTCAATTCGGTCCACCTGCTGAGGTATTGTGTGATAACGGTAGGTCATTCACTTCCAAACTGATGCGTGACTTTTGGGCCGTGCGATTGGCGTTCAGATGTGCATACAAACCTTCAGGTAATGGGATTGTGGAGCGCAATCATAGAACCATCAAAAGAATGTCTGCCAGATCCGGACGCAGCGTAGAGTATTCTGTTTTTTGGTACAATGTTACTCCACACTGCGATCAAAGGATAATTCGCTCGCATAAACTAATTTCTTATAAGTGGCGCAATCCATTTTTGGAAAGAAGCAATGGAATGAGAACTGTTGATGATCATGAGCGCACTGGCAGCGAATTTGATGTTGGCGATGAGGCGTGGGGTAAACCGCCAGGGGCCCGCTGTACTACCCCCTGGAAACCAGGTGTAGTTACAGGGGTCAATTCTAAGTATACTGTCGAGATCGACAGGGTGCCCCGACATGTACGCGATATCAGGAGAAAATTGGCAAACAATTTTGATGAAAGAGAGCAGGGCGTTGTGTTAGAACCCCTGTCATCGAACAATTCTGATTTTCTGATGGAAAGTTCTGAGGCCTCTGAAGATGGTGCTGGCACAGAGGAGAACGCTTCGACCTCGTGTGTTCGACGCGTGGCGAGAGAGAGACAGTTACTGGTCCGTTTCAATGACTTTTTATTGTGAACTGTGATTTGAACATCACGGGGGAGTGTAATGGCGAATTGAAATGTTGCGCTCTAAATGCATGTAAGCACAGGCCATTGTGAAAATGTGTGTGCGATGTGTGTGTGTGTGTGCGCGCCAACGTGCTCGTCGTTACTTTGATAGCGAAGAAGTGAGCATTGGAATGTTTTGTTTTTCGTTTTTGGTGATGCAAAGTCGCATTATTATTAGTAGTGTGGTTTTCTGGGCAGCAGCGTGAGAGTAGAACTGTTTTTTTTATTTTGCTGAAGGATTATTATTATTGCCACAACATTAACATCTGATGACAGCACCATGCAATGCTTCAGTAGCTGTGAAACGGAGTTCAAAGCCCGTTTCTACAACTACAACCAGAGCTTTAAATACCAACGAAAAAGCAATGCTACCGAGCTTTCAAAGGCATTCTGGCTTGACAAAACCAATGGGAAAAGCCCGCAAATCACTTGGGAAATTGTCACGCAAACCACCCCTTACCAACCAGTGGCAAGAGCTTGCATGCTGTGTTTCACAGAAAAGTGCGATATTTTCCAAGCACATCCCGCTACGTCATTGAACAAGAGAACCGAACTGATGGGAAAATGCCGCCACACCAACAAATTTAAATTAAAAAATTTTTCGTAGTACCAACACTATTTTCGATCCGGTCCTTCTCTAGAGCTTTGGGTTTGGCAATCAATCTTCGCCAAAAGTCTTATCACCCAGTATCATCGGCGGCTTAATTGATATCTTTCCTAACTTCTGAGACGAGTTGCATTAGTTGCGGAATTTTCAAATGTATTGCACGTATTGGTTAATTTTTACATTTTTATGCCGGTTTTTTATAGCGTTTTATATGTATTTTGCAGACGCACTACCTGATGAGCCTCTAGGCGAAACAGACTGTTGTGGTTTTTATGTTCTTAATGTCTATTCTGTAGCTGTAAAAATAAAAATATATATATAGATATAATTTCAGCATCTGTTCGTATATAGGCTATATACTGAATATGTGTATTTTTATCATTCTCTGTCAAAACGTGAACGTAGCGAAACAAATATTGAATTGTTGTTTCATTGTAATTATGCTTCGAATTTCTGTTACGAACTGCGTGTTGGTTTTCTGGCTTGATCGTTGCTAAGGCTGCAAGGCAGCCTTTATTACCGTGGATTTTTGTTCTGCGCACGCTGAACGGAGCTGCGCATATTTGTAAATAAAATTGCAAGAAAACTTTAAGCGTTTTCTGTTTTTGTTTGACGAAGCAGAAGGAATTCGTAGTGCTAATATTACAATTCCTGCTAAACACCTAGACTGGTTTAGTGCTAACTGTAGTGCAACGGCAGGATCCGATTGTAGTCCGAGTTAAAACGAATGTTTCCATGTGGCGACTAGTCACTTCTTTCATGATAGCTATTGAACGTAGATGGCGATCTATATATTGTATAAAGCCAAGTGTTATTGACGACTTTCTGCTTGTGGTTTGTAGTTGAAGTTGCTACACAATTTCCCTCCTCAAGCACGCGCACCTAGTGGAGACGTGCGAAGGAATGGAGGAAGTTGCTCTGGTCACAACATGTCTTCCCCGCTAAAGTTGAGAGAGTGAGGCTTGCCGACCGAAGTAAGTGAGATTGCCGCCAAGATTTCAATTGGAAGGTGGTCTTGACGTTTGGACTCTGCGACTCGACTATGGCTCGTGCTGCTTGACTAAAGGCGCTGCCTCCAACTACATTGGAGAAGATGTAGCTTCTTTGTCAGAGTCACCATTGTAGCGCAACGGCAGACATCCGACTGTATTCCTAGTTAAAATGAGTGCACTCCATGTGGCGACTAGTCACTTCTATCATGATAGCAACTATTAGTAGATGGCAATCAATTTATAAAACCAAGTGTTGTTGGCGACCCTCTACTTGAGGTTTGTAGTTGACTTTTAAACTTTCTTCTAATCAGAAGGCTGCGCGTGTTCAAATTACGTCGGGGTCACAATTGTAGCGCGACGGTAGGCATCCGACTGTAGTCCGAGTTATAATGAGTGCATTCCGTGTGGCGACTAGTTCTATCATGATAGCCACTGTTAGTAGATGGTGATTTATATATAAAGCCACGTATTGTTGGCGAGTTTCTGGTTGTGGCTTGTAGTTGAAGTTGCTGAGGTTGCAACGCTAACCAACGACGATGCGCGTGGCGCGGGAATCAGAGAGATAAAATCTGGTGTTGCCGCACCAGAATGAGGTGGTGTTGTTCAGAAATATTGACACACGGTACATAGCTAGGCTCGCCAATAAAAAAGCCTACTCTTAACCCAATCACGTTCTATTATATATATTTGTTTCTGACAAACAAAAAACAAACTTTACTTCACTTAAATGTTTAATTAATTTTCAGATGAATTAACAAAATAACGCCTAAACGTTGACAAACCATTTCAGCATAGGTGAGATAGATGAGCCACTTTTTTCGCGCTAAATGTATGACGCCATACGCGATTTTTCTAATACTTAAATTATAGTTCCTTTAAAAATGTATTTTATTTGGCGAAAAGATAACCTTATCCCTCGAAAATTTTGTTGAATTTGTTTTTAAAACTGCATCCTTTGGTTAACTGTAGCAAGACAAAATTAGGCGTGAGAAAATTGTAAAGGACTTAGTTCGTCTGCAATCAATAGGTGCAGAAGGGATCTCTCAATAGGCTGGTGAAAGACTAGCAGTTTTTGTTATTGTTCGGCTTGGCCAGTACTTGAATATTAAATGCAGTGTTGTTAATACTTAAATACCGCAATACAATATTGGTAGTAATTTTTGAAAATCTATTCGTTGCAGTGATGTTTACTGGCTGGAAGTGTATCCAAGCTTGTGATTATGCATTGTATTTATCGTATTCACTTCTGAAAAAAGAATTAGTTTTATACAGTTCTAGGTCTACCATATAAAATAGTGGTAGATATTTTTCAGATAAATTGATAGATATAGACTAAGAAAGACTTCATAATGTTTGAGTTTGGAACCACTACTCTATTAGTTTGACGAAACCAAAGTATGATTGGTGTCCCAAACGCTTCTTGGGAAAACTCATTATTGTCAATGCAAGTTGTGCAGTTAGCCAAAAGTTTGAAGTCAAAAAGTGAGCTCAAAAGCAAATGATATTCCTTTGGTAATGCCACATGTAACATAATGCTGTGACTCTTTCTTTTGCAGATCTCTCATTACAAGTATCATGCTCAGTTTATTATTCCATACTGCTGACTAATTGTTTCTTTTTAAATGATTGCGATTGCAAACTATGACCCCAAATCATGTTATTTGCAGATGCAACATGGGAGTTTTAAAAAACTTAATTTTAAGCTCTCAGTAATAAGAGTTATAGCACATTCAAATTAAACTTATCGTACGTTTTTCCTTGCAAATATGTTTGTAAAAATGTGATCATAATAATGTTTACTTGACATTTGGGGCTGATTGTCAGCATAGGAGTCAAAAGGCTGGAAGTGCAATGCAAGGATTGTGTCGCATGAGGAAAAGCCTAGTGAAATTGCTTTTTGCTTTATTGTTTGAGTTCAAATTATAGCTTGAGTTGTCTTGATAACATCTACAGAATGAGTAGCAACTTAAAAAAAGGGTACAATAAATTGACATTTATTCCAGTTAAAAACACCTCAACAGTCTGTTTCACCTAAAGTGGCTCGTCAGGAGGTAGTTCTGGGTTTTTCACTGAAAAAAGGGTACTGTTGATTTCATTCTTAATTCAACATGTCATCAACCCATAGTCTCAAATTTTCATAAAACATGGCAGGCAAATCCAGAAACTCAAAACTGAGCAGTCTAAAAATGTTCTAGCTTTCTATCACCTACCATTTAAAAAATGCCACTGCAGGTTGCAGTTTACATTGTGCATGACTGATTTTTGCTTATATAACCATTTATATAAATATTGAAATGGTGTAAATTTTACATAGGTATTTTTTATGATGCTGTATTCAGTTTCATAAATTATTTTATTTTAATCAGAAAATGGACAAATTGTAGATTCATATGCATATGCAAATTAGCACTGTGCACTTTGTCCGAGGTGCCCAAGATATACGGTAGAGGTGCAAAGAGTATATTAAGTTATTCCCCAAGAGCTCTACTCATTGTCCCATTAAATTTTTTTCAGTGCTTGTGTGTAATGTGAAAGTAAAATGATGTTAATAATCATGTATATTTTAATGCAAACTAAGACATAATTTTGAGCATAATGATTTTATTAGGCAATGTTTTATTATCAACAAATGTCTTTAAACTTTTCGTGACTGACAAAGTTTAGGTTAAGTAGTAATTCAATGATAAAGGATGTGTTTTTTCTCACAAATGCATCAATATAGCCTAATTGGCAAGACATCAGAGCAAACGTCAAGACTTTCTTAAAAGTAAAAGTTATATTTAACAAATTTGCACATGGTTAGTAGATATTTCCTGGTCAATTGTAAAAGCAGGTCAAGTTATGAGTCAGAAGAATGTTTTCAATCATACAATAATTACTTTTAATCAGTAGCTTCATATAATTATACATTGTATCAAGAAAGCTATGATAAAGAAAAAAATATTCATTTCTTTAAACATGTTTAACAGTCGAAATATGCATAAATTGTAAATGGTGCAGAAAATTTGTTTGTCTCAAATAGAACAAGTTTATATCAGCTAAAAACTCCAAAATTAATTTCGGTAATTCTGTACTTTAGCGTGGTAAATTATTTAAGCTGAAAAACGATGGAAAAAAAGAATATCTATGTTTCTTGAAAGGCAGTGTACACCGAAGGGGCAGGCCTAGTATGTAAATGTATGGGGCAGTGTACAGGGTGGGGGATAGAGATTGGTCGTTTCTGATTGGTCAATTTTAAAAACCAATTAAAAAAATTTTGCACCCCCAGGTCTCTATCCCCCACCCTGTACACTCCCTTCCAGTGTACACTGCCCCATACATTTACATACCAGGCCTGCCCCTTTGGTGTACACTGCCTTTCAAGAAACATAGATATTCTTTTTTTCCATCGTTTTTCAGCTTAAATAATTTACCGCGCTAAAGTACAGGAGCTTAAATAATTTACCACGCTAAAGTACAGGATTACCTTAATTTCAACATAATCACAATGCTTTGTTTCATGACACTGGGTTTTGCACTGTGTTTTTTGTTTTGTTTTATTTGCCATATTTATCCTCCATTCATGAGAAAGCGAATTGTATCGCTATACTTTGGACGGTAAGTCCGCACTTGCTTGGGAGTTGCCTTTTTCGAGGTTTTTATGGGCCACCTGTCTTCCACATAAAAGTGGGGTATCCCGTTAAGTGCCTGGCCCAAGGACACAACAAGCGAACTTGCCGGCTTGTTCTCCACAACCTTCCCAAAATGCCAAGCGCCAAGCAGGGAAGCTGCGGATGCCATTTTTTAAAGTCTTTTGGTATGACTTGACAAGGGGAATGAACCCCAGGTCTACCGACTACAAAGCGGACGCTCTAACCACTATGCCATTGCGTCATGTTGCTAGTTTTGGTTGGCTTTCAATCATAGCCTGTGATCGTGGAAGGCAATTCACATCTAATCTTTGGCATTTGCTTTGTGAGTTGGGATTGGGATGCAAACTTTCTCACACATGTGCATACCATCCTACTGCTAATGACATATGCGAGAGGTTTAACAAGCAGCTAAAAACTTTTCTAAAAACCCATGCTAACAATGACTGGACTTCTCATCTTCTCTGGGTTCTGTTAGGAATTCGATCTTCATTTTTAGAATATCTTGTTTGTTCATCTGCACAGTTATTCCTTGGTTCACGTGTACGTCTCCCTGGTCAATATTTTGAGTTTCATAAATATCAATTTGATTTGCATTTTGATTATTTTCAACGACTAAACAGATTTTTTCATTCAGTTTGTGCAATTCCTCCTTGGATAGTTACTTCAAATGCATTCTTCATTGACATGCCACTTCATAATGCAGGCTATGTTTTTGTGGAAAAAGATGCATCAAGATCTCCCTTGGAAAGAACATATTTTGGACTATTTAAAGTAATCTATAAAGCTGATAGGCACTTTACTTTGTTACAGAATGGAGCACTTCACAATGTTTCTATCAACTGTTTAATAACTGCACGCTTCCCTATTTTTTGCACAGATGAATTCTTGCAATCTTCAACATGCGAGGCTGCAGAATCCACAGAAAATGTTCATTTATCCTCTGATGACTCATCTTCTTCCAAATCATCTCAACTTCCTGATGTGGATTTCGTTTTTAGATGCAGTCGAGTGTGGCGTGTCATCAGACCTCTTGCTATTCTTGATTTATAATTTATTAGGCAAAGCTTTGGCCACGTTAGACCTGCCTAGTTCATTCATCATTAGATAATCAACCAATTTCAGAGGCCTTACTTGCTGTTTTCTCTCATCCTACTAATTTATTTCGTTCTTGCTAGCTGGCTCCTTCCAATGGAATATTGTCACCTGTATACTTTGGCAATCTTATGTAATCTTTAGAAATGATAGTGAACTTTACTGACGTCACATTATATCCTCTCCTTGCTGATCATTTTCTCTTTGGTAAGGCAAGGTCATCCTATTGGCTCGTAACTTACTTGTACATTTCTGTATTACATGTCTTCTGGTTCATTGTACACAATTCCTATGGTGCTAGTGGTGGTGTCGTGGCTAATACGTCTTGTATGCTCTCTTGATTGTTGGCGAGACAGTTTGTTAAACTGCCTAAGTTATCTGTTTAGTAGTTTTTAGTTTACGATGTGTTATGCATTCATATTTTTTTTGAGTTTCAGATTATTTTCTTTAACACTGAGTTGACCTTGTCGATGTCGATCTCCAATTGCCATCTTGGAGGAAGCTTATGTCGGAATTACTTCATTGATATTTTTGAATTATTTGTTTGTTAATTTGTTAAATATTTTGTTTCAATTTATTCATGCATTAATGTTGTACTTTACCTTTAAGTTGCATAACATCACCTCATTTTAATTTGCTTTGTTAATTATTTTGCCTTTTTTAATCACCGTGTAGTTTTTCTTGTGCTTCCTTTGGCAAATTAGTAGGTGATGTAATTTAGTTTTTTTTTTTTAATCAATTCGAGATTTGTTTCTTTAGAGTTTGAAGACAATTTTGAAATTGAAGATTTTCGTTTTTCAAGTTTTAAGTTTAGTTGGCGAAAGAATTTTACAAATAAATTGTTTTATCCATTTCTATAATTGTTCTATCTCATTCCAGCGTGACAGATATTGGACCGCTACAGGTGCAACAAATCTGGTGTGTGTGCCAACCATAGTGGAAATCAAGGGGTTCATGTTCCCTTGTAATGATTGTCATTACTACCATTAAAGGCAACTTTTTTTTCTATATGCAATTAATTACTAAATAAATAATTGCTGATGATGTGTTTCTTTTTTATAATCCCAGTCAAATATTGCCTGACTTGTTTAAAGCACAAACCTGAAATTTAGAAACATTTACAACTTAGTTATGTTGCTAATGACATCCATTGACTATTGCATTTGCACATAGTGATAGTCAAATAAAACGCGCATATGCATAAATGCTGGCAATTGTTAATGGTGTTTGATTCTGACCTTTTATGGTTGCATAACAGTTTCGTATTGTAAAGATTTTTAAGTGTAGGCAATGTTCAGGATATAAGTTTTTGTTCACTATTGTCACTAGTGTAACAAATATTCTGACCTCACAGATCGACTTATTAATGTTAATTATAGGTAAGATGTATGATTTATTTGCCAGTTGCTAAATTGATGATGAAGTCTAGTGCTTTAGATTCTCAGATGACATTTAATACCAGAGAAAGCATTAGTGGAGAACATTCTAGAAGAATAATCGCAGAAGATCCAGATTGGTCTCTAACAACTGTACCTTTATTAAAAGATCTTGTTCTTAATCATATTGCAAAAAATTTTGAGCGTGAGTTCTAAAACTTATTATTTCGAAGATTATATCAATGCTAGTGGGGGATATAGACAGCATATCATATAATAATGTACTTTAAATACCATCAGATTGTGCCATGAACGTCTAGACAAAAAGCAATATTTATTCAGTGTAAAAGTAATTAGATCATCAGCAAAAGTGTAATGGCCTGAGAGTGTACTCATAACAGTAAAAAGTTAAAGAAAACCAGGATGTAATTGAAAATTCCATTGTAATTTTTTAAAAAGAAGATTTTGCTATTTTACTTACTATAGCTTAAAATCACATTCAAGAAATTTGATAACAAGTATTGGTGTTGTTGCTCTCCTCACTGGCTACGCCTATGGTGCTTTCATGGTAGTGCCATGCAGTGGTTCCCAATTATTTTATGGCCAAACTCAAAAGTATAGTCCTGAAGTCTTGTGACCCAAGCGTTTCCTGTAAATTTACCAAATACTTCTCATTGTAGTGTTGATCTCCAAAAAATAAAAGATCTTTACATGTTATTTAACGCAAAATGTTTCCTTTTCTATTGGATCTCCAAAAAACTCTTGATGTGTCATGCAGCACAAAATGCCACTTTCACCAATTGGGTCTCTGAAACAATTGGTCTTCATTTAAATTTTTTCACGACCCATTATGTGAGAACCTCTAGTGTGTGGTAGTAATGTTGCATTGTACCGGCATCCTTTTTTGAAAAAAATTTTGTGGTAAACTTTGAATAGCATCAATGAATTCAGCATCTATTTAATTGCAGATTTATGCAACTAGATGCTCATTGCTTCGAGCATTTTTTCACTTTTTATTTCCGGGCAGTTTGCATGGACCTGATAATAATTTACTGCACAATTGTTTAATGATTTAATTGAGCAAACTGTTTGCTTTTCTGGTGTTTTAAAAATTCGTTCAAGTTACCAAATTAAGTTTATTTTTCAATATTTTTCTTCAGGTTAATTTTGGCCAATTGCAAAAAGATTTGGTGTTGGCCAATTGTTGATGCTCAATTAAAATCAATTTCTGCTCTCGGCATTTGTGTCTAAGTGGCACAGCGACCAAAAGATAAGTAAAGCGTTTACCACAGTAGATCTTCATGCATTTGATGGTGCTGAGTCCTAATCTGCAATCAAAACAAACATTTCAAGCAACTAAGGCAGTGCTCTTCAACCTTTTTGGCATCGTGGAACCCCTTCTTTACTTTAATTAATGTCATGGAACCCCTCACTAAAAATTTGTTAAAACTGCATTGGCTCTAGTTTTTAGCGTAATAGCATTAGTTCATGGGTTCTCAAACTGGGGTATGCAAGAGTAATTTTGCTGGTACTCTAGAAAGTTTCTTGTACAGGCATATCAAAGTCATTGAAAAACTGCCTGTGCTGATTTGTTGCTTACGCTTATTCTCTCCTTGTCAACCTTTTTTGCTATTTTTCAAAGATCTACTTTATGAAAGCGATGTTGTGGCCTTTTTTTTCACAAAAAAACATACATTTTCTCAGGTTTCTTTGTTTGCACTCTTTTTCAACATGAAGACCTTTTAGTAGTCAACTATATAAAATTGAATTTTGCTTGTGCTGTAGTCCTTTTATAGATACATCACTCACATTTAGGTTCTGCTAACTTGAGCCATAAGTATTTTGTGTTATTATAGGTTCAATGCTTGTTGCCCAGGTGAACAAGTGGTGTTATTGTCAAGGCTTCCATACCCACCTTGTTTCTAAGACATGTCTCTATTTTGAAGAAATACCAGAACGGCTTACAAAATATTGTTGTACTTATTTCTAAGAACAGTTTTTATTGTTTATAATAATTTTTTATTTTGTTTTAATTTCAGCTATATGCAACTCTTTGAGTCTATTTCAATGTAAACTTTTTTCGTTTCATTCTAAATTGAGATTTAATTTATAATTAGAATTTACCCATCCAATTTTGCTGGTTGACCTGAAATTACAGAAAAACTATTTTAAAGAATCTAAAAAGATATTTCACCCAATATGCATGTACAAGTGCTCATATTTGACAACTAATTCAAATCGATTGTTAAAAAATGTAACAGAAAAAATTTTGTCCAGTTGCCCTTAATGTTGGAACCAAGTTGGTGAAAACCCTGCGTATCATATTCTGTTACCATTTGGCAAAATCCAACTGCAACTTTCTAGATTTTTTGAGAATATCAACTTTTTACTTTGTTTTGTATTTGTGACGCTATAGCAATTGAAACAAAATTGTTGCTGCTGAAGTCAAACAAAATGCTCATCGACGGTAATTGTTTAAACATAACATTTTGCCTATTGAAAACAAAGGAGGGAACTTTTTTTGAACCCCCAAAGCTCACAGAACTCTACTAAATATTTTATGGAACACAAGGATCCCACAAAGCCTCAGTTGAAGAGCTCTGATTTAAATATGGTTATAAGTTTGTGATTGCCATAAAGTATCAAAATTTTGAAACAATTATCAGTTTTTTGTTTCATAGTAGAAACTTGTTTTATTGCACTTGTATTCAATTCTTCATGTACAACATGATGGAATGCTTCAACTACCAACAGTATTCAGTCATCATGGCAGCAAATTATTGTTCCTGGTATCTACTTTTCGTCATTTTATATATCCTGATAAAGTCATGCACCTTGTTCTCCACCTGTGTTACCCCAATAGGCAAAAAAAATCAAAATGTAAATGAAAAAAGAAACTTTTGCTCTTGTTTAACAGGCAAGCTTTTGAAAATTGTTTCACATTCGTCCACCACCCTATTGTAATCACACTTTTTTGTTTCTAAGGAAGTTATTGTTGTGTTTGTGGCGTCAGTAGTGGCAGCATGTTCATTGCATTTTGTTTATTATCCCTATTACTTACCACCAAGCAGGAAATCTGTGAATACCACTTTTGTCTTTGGTGTGGCTCGACAAAGGAATTGAACCTGGGTCTATCAATTGCAAAGTGGAATTTTTAAACACTACCACTGGCCAGTAAGGAAGTAAAGTATCTGTAGCATTTGTTAAAAGCTATCTCACCCACTTGTTTCAGCTCTTTTATGGCTATTTCAAACAGGCTATCAATCATGAGCTGTAATTGTCGTATTGACAGTATTCTTACATACTTTTTGGGCAATCTATTAGAAGCAAGCAGCTACATATATATTGTTGTAAGCTGTGATCAACAGACTTAAAATTTTGTTAAGGTGGCCCAAATTCATTCTTTCATTATTGGTGATAGCTTATGTTGCATTGAAGAAACCATATCCAAGCTAGGGCTTGGGACAAACTTCTAAAATTTACCACCATTTGTCAATAGAGACTTTTTTTTAGCGATCAACTTCTTGAAAGTGAATTTTCTTAGTTTTGAGTAAATTTCTAGTTCAAATCGATGCTACTGCTAATTCGGGGTAATAACCTTTTTTTTGGAGATCAACGATACAGTAACCTACCGCTTAAGTTTGCATCCGTATTAGGTTCGCAAAAGATTATCACAAAATTTAGATTCAAGTTTTTCAAAAATTTGTTGTAGGTTGTTTATTGTGGTAAAGTTCCTGGTTTAAACATGTCATGAATTGTTAGCAAATATACGGTATAACAGACCCTCTTTTGCGTTTTACTTGTTTACAAAACAGTTAGACCAAATAATTATAGTCAAGGGATCAGCAATTACTGATTTCAACATAAATAGCTGAGTTCGCAGCAACCACTAGAGTTCACAGAAGTTGATCAGGTTTAAGTGGCGAACTTAAGCAGTATGTTACAGTAAAACCTTGTTAAATTTTAGAGTTGTTAATTTTTTTCTTTTGTGCACTGTGCCCTACAATTTCAGACCATAAACAGCCCTCTAAAAAGTATCAATGTGCCCAAAATTGTGCGGTGGCCCACAGTTTGTTGATCAACTAATCTAGAGTTTCAACCAACTGTTTCATGAGACCAAATTTGATATGATAGGGTGAAAGTATTATGCCAAATTATTCTACAAAAATATTTTTGTATTGAGGTATTCATTGTTCTGTTGCAGGCAAGTCACTTACTCGAGATGACATAGCACATACAAATTCAGAAATCTTGTTAAGTTTTATGGATTTTTTCTATTTAATCTAAAAAAAATAAAATTAACATTTCGCATAAGCTGCATCTTTATAGCGCTGTGTTATTTTCAGCTTTACTAACTTACCAGCATAGCTTAGAGATAGCCTACTTACAGCTACATCATTGCTGTAACTGCTTGCGACTTTTATCTATTTCTTGGTATGTTAATAGCTGGTGGTGATATCACAGCAAGTTTCCAAACAATGAACAATATGAAACGATGCAGTCACAGTAGTGATGAGTATTAGCCAAATATAAAAAGTTAAGTCACAGATAACAAAAAATTAAAGCAAATAAGAGAAAAATGTTTTCATGTTTGGATTCATTGACTTCAACTTATCTAAAAGACATTATTATCAAAACGACAAAAATCATGTTCAGCAGTGTTATCGCATTCAAGCAATAAAATGTATAAAGTTATAATGCTAGCCTTTGTATGAGTTTAAAAAGGTAAAGCTTTTAATTCATCATGAAATGCATTTGTGTTGCATTGATTTCAGTTACCTTTTTTGTGCTTCAGCACTTTATTACATAGATTTAAATATTTATCTTTTGTTTAATTTCTCCTCTCGAAAGTCACTGTAGCACTTTGCTCTGACTTGGTAAGTGGTGAATATCATTAAAACAACAATTAGTTATTAAAATAATCTGTTATTAAAAAATACATGTTTTGCAATAGATAATCCCATTTTAAAGCAGTTAAAGCCTAAAGATCAAACTATTGTTCTTGAAAAAATTGCGGTTAACCTTCCACTGCAAATTACTGCGGATTTGATTGATGATGAAAAATATTGGCAAAAATGTTGCCAAAGTCGATGGGAGATATGTGAAGTATCACTGTATAATGGAAATTGGAAAAGAATGTTTTTTGAACGATATTTAGAAACTTTGATCGAAAACTATGTGCCTTTAAAGTCAGATCTTACAGTTATGCATAAAGCAATAGCTCTTTGTGGTAAATACATTAAGCGACTTGTGATTAACCAATTGTTACCACCTGTGAATGAATGCATTGCAGCTGTAGAGGAATCACAAAGTGAATGTGGCAGTGAGTCTTTGTCTGTTGATTTTCCTGTGTTAGACCATTTTGAATTCAGTGAACTGTTACATCACATACCTCATTTGGAAGAGCTTCGAGTACGATACAGAGTGAGAGATTGTGGAATGAATTTTGAATGGAAACTATTTCAATTTACAAAACGTGATTGCTTGCTTCTTGCATCTTTTTTGAGACGTTGCCAATTACTCAAATCCATTTATATTCAAGAGAGCCATATAAATGATGACAATGCAAGAGAAATATTGAAACACTTGCTAGATCATCCTTGCTTGAATAGTGTCAACTTGTCACATAATTTAATCAGTGATAGAGGAGCTAGAGCAGTGGCAAAATTAATAAACAACAGGTAATCGCATTTCAGATATTTTGCAGCAGCAAGCAAGTTTGTCACAGTACTTAATTTTTATTGCATGGATGTTGGATAAACATAGGGTAGCTTTTCTTGTTGTGTAGAGTTGGATGCTGGTGGTATAGATCAATTGCACGTGATGTCATCACCACTTGCTGCACCCTTCAAAGTTTTGTTGGAGGACCAATAACGCATTGTTTGTATAGAATTTCAATGTAGGCTTTTGTTATCAGTGCTCTTTGTTGACATTTTATCACTTAAAGTAGTAATTTTTCTGGAAATCGCAAAGATTGATAATGCAGCTAAATAATATGACATTAACTGCGAGCAAATGTGCTAAAAATAAAGAGATTTTTATACTATATTTGGTAAGCTAATCTAGGACAGTAGGATTAGCAATTATTTAATTTGAATTTTGCAACAATCCAGAAGGGTCCAGGCGATACCAACAAATTGGAGATTTCAGCACCTTTGATACCGAATTATTTTGGCACCTTTGAGAAAAGGATTTAGCTTAATGTCCTTCCCCCAAAAGTCCGTTTTCAACTAACCTTTTAAGTGTTTTTTACTAAAAAGGTGTTGATTTGCCCCTTGGTGGAACAAATTGGTTCATCAGTTTTTTCAAAAATTAACTTGCAAATTAGGATCAACCCCACAACACCCCTAGAAACCGGCTATTTCACGAGTGCAACGCTTATTGTTTATAGGAGAAAGGAAAGGCACTTTTGTCTCAAAACAACGTTGACTTTTTAAAGATTTAAGTTTTTCTGCGTGACTTTGGCTATATTCTGCTCCAAATAAGTATAAAGGCCATTTTTTATGCATGATGTATATTTTCAAAGATTCTGCAGAGGGGAAGGCTGAAGGCATTTTTGTTTTACAAAAAAAAGTTGAAGACCTTCTTTATGGGAGATACCATGCTCCAAACAAAAATGAAGATCTTTTTTTTCTATTTATATTGCCCATTTTTGATAATTCTGGGGGCTGAAAATATTTAAATCTCAAAACAAAGTTGGAGATCATCTTTTTTGTGAGCGACTCTTTGGTCCACACAATCAAAGATAAAGATCTTTTTTTGAAGATTAACTTATCGCTAGTGAGTTCTTTGCCTATTTAAAAAATTTATGGAAACAAGTGGGCTGACAATATGTTGGAAGGGGCATGCACTTATTTGTTTTGCATTGATGGCATATTCAGATGGGAGGTGTAGGAAAAGTGCATTATCCCCCCAACCAAATTTTTTCGTAATGAGTCTGTGAACCGAGCTTTTTAGGAGATTATCTGTAAATTTATACCGGTAATTCAATGCAGGGCTTTTACACGTGACCTGTGCATTCTGCTATGTTTTCGGTCTTAGAACAGTTAACGATTGTATTTTGCAGTTTCTATGCTCTAAATCTCACCAAAAACATTGTATTTTAAATATGAAGTTATCATCAACTACATAAATACAAATCACAATTGAAAAAAAAGGATAAATCATAAAACATAATTGAACTAATAAATTTTGATATGAGGCCATTAGAATAGCAAGTTTACCAGTCCTTCAAATTTAATTCAGAGATGACACTGCGACCAAGATTGAGAATAGAGGGCCCATGTTTAAAACCAACGTAAATCCTCTCATTGTGAGCTTCAGATCTTTGCTTTTTGCATTGAAATCGGTGTGGGCTCAATCCATAGGACCGTTTCAGTGACATTTTGTGCAAAAATTAAAATAACGTGATAAGAAAAATTCAAGAGAGGAGGGGGGAGATAGAAGAAACCGAGTTTTTTGTATAGCATTGACGTAGACAACAGGGAACAAAAAATGTTAATTACTCATAAGCTCTTTCAAGGTTGATTTATCAGTCATTGCACAGCGAGAATTTACGCTCAAGATATCTGAATTTTAACTACCAAAAGTCCTCATTGAGTACAATCAAGTCAAAGCCATGATATGCTCATAAAAAAAAAAACAAACACATACCCCACTCAGTAACACAAGTTAAAAAATTAAAAACAATACAAATATAAAATTATTCTATTTAATTTGACAATATTTGTACCTTTACGTGTAGCAGCAGAAAAAAGCATAAAATGTATGGTCAAGATTTAGATTTTTTATGCACAATTTCGATAATGATGAATATAGAAAATTAGTTCATAAAAACGAAAAACAAAGCAGTCCTTTCTCTTTTTCTGTGGTCTTGGGCAAACCAATCTACTTTGCTACAGCTGTATGATTAATCATCTGGGATCAGATAAAGTCAATGACTGAATGCAATTATTTCTGAATGTCATGGAATCATGACGGCACCACTTCTAGTTGTCCCTGCAAAGTTATATTGACCAGCTTTGCTTTTCATCAATTTTTACTATGCAAAAACGACAATGTTTTTAAAAATGTGCAGTTTTTGAAAGTTAACTGCGCAGTGGTTCAGCATGTCACATAAAAAGTTCATGATCAATATATGGATACGAAAATGACTGCTGATCAGTGTAACTGCTGCATAAGGGTCAGAAACAAGGAAAAAACTACTTATACAACGCAGTACTTGTTTAAACATAAATAGCTTTTTTGAGACCATATTAAATAACATAGCAATTGTGTCTTTGTGACATCATATTTTCGGTATTGTATGTCAGAGCAGCAAAGGCAGTCGGGTTTTACATTCAATCAAAAAGACAACATGCTATAAGGTACAACAATGGTTTATAGCCAAACTTTTTCTATCATGGCCCAAATGACTCAAGCCCACTCCTTTTAAAACCACCATGACAAAACGAATAATTTCAATTGTAAAATAAAAACATTGATCGCTTGTATAACGCAAAAGTTGCTACTAATATTTTGAAAAGCGACATGCGAAAAATTGTGTCTTTTAACAGCAATTTCAGGTCAAACAACAACAACACAAGGACAGCGATAACAAAAAGCAAAAAAATCAAAAATTGTAATTGCATCTTCCTCAGTTGTAGGCAAAATAAACCGATTCACAGAATTAACATCGTATTAACGAAATACTGATACTACTTGCTAACACTGTTGCCAGTAATTGCCCACCACAGCATGCTGCTCAGCAGCGCGCAAAAAAACGCAGTGTTTAGCATGTGGCTTTTGGTGGTCGAACATTCTAAAAAAGTACCAGTATTTTCTTTATTTCATCAATCAATGCGATGTGTGAAATTGCTTGCACTCATTTGCAGCAAAATCTAGAAGAAAGTTTGTTGTCGCAACGAGCAAGTTTTTCAAGCTTGCATCCAGTAAGCGGTTTCTGCTAGCTGATTTTATTTGGTTCATTGCTGAAAAAGACTGCTCGCACATATACGTATTGCTGAACATAGATATAATTCGGTTGGCTTCTTTTTTCAAATATGGAAATTGCTTGTGGTAAAGCTCCTGCCAAAACTGCAAGACAGATGTACTATAGCTACCATTGGCGCCCATTTTGGGGGCTTTGCTCAGCAGATCCGTGTCGCATCGAAGTTGCAATAATTCCAGTTGAAATGTAGCTCTTACTTTATATTCTTTTTGTTTGAAGTCGTTGGTGTCAATATCAAATGGATTACGAAGTAGTTTCTAAGAAACTATTATGTCAGTAAATTCAGAAATTTGATTCTTCATTTTTTTATAAATCCAATTAAGATTTTGTGTAAACGCTTTTGTTTCTTTACAAAACTTTGCATTTTTATCAGTTACACGCAAGCTTGGAAAATAAGTGGGATCTCCATTCTGAAACTGTTCTTTGAAGAAAATTAACTTCCTTTTCATTAGATTAATTTGATAATCATGTCGCTTAACAAAAGGCCTTTGCCTAGCAAAGTCAAATTCAATTCGTTAAATTTTGACGTGATATCTGTCAGGTAGCCCAGTTTTATTTAAACATAGGCAAGTTATTTAATACAGGAAATTCTTTATTTTTTCAAACAGAAAAGTGAGTATCTCAGGCAAACACTCACTGCATTCTTTTAATGCATACCCCTCTGGATAACCATCGAACCTCAGTATGCAACAGAAGATCACTATACTCATTGTTGTATTCATCAAGAAGACCAAATTTGCGTCGGTGAAGTGGCTGTGCGCAAATATAATTCACAATTTTTATTACACTGGTCATAACGTCTTCAACTGTAATGTGTTTGGCACAAAGAGATTGTTGGTGTAATAAACACTGATATGCTTTAAAATCAGACAATTGATTGGTTTTCCTTAGTAATGCAAATTGTATTTTCTAACCATTGAAGGTGCTCCATCTTTAGCAATTGAGTATATTCTATCCAGTGGCACATTGTGTTTCTTCCACACTTCAATCAACGTGCCACTGATGTCCTAGCCAGTAGTTGTATTTGGTAGCGACACCAAGTCAAGCAATTTTTCCTTCACTATCAAATTTTCCGAAATGGATCTAATAAAAATGCATAGCTGTGCACATGCTGTAGTATCAGTAGATTCTTCCAAAGTGATGCAATGACGTAGTGGTTAGAGCGTCTGCTTTGCAGTCAGTAGACCGGGGTTCAATGCCTTTGCTGAATAATACCAAAAGACTTTAAAAAAATGGTATCCATAACTCTCCTGCTTGGCGCCCGACATTTAAGGGATGTTGTGGAGAACAAGCCGTTAAGTTTTCTTGTTGTGTTCTTTGGCAAGGCACTCGACGGGTTGCCCCCACCTTTATGTGAAGACAAGTGGACCAGACACCTCGAAAATGGCAACTCCCAAGCGAGTGCAAACATCCCGAAACGACAGCGATACAATTCGCCTTCTCGTGAATGGAGGATAAACACAGACAATAAAAAAAAAGGCTAAACTTACGAACTGCAATTTGCTATGTCCCAATCTAGCAGCTCTTGAATGTTGCCTGACAGCATATCTACTCGCTGTGCAACTGTCCTAGCAGAAAGTTCAATATCCTTAGAACCTTTGTATATCAGGCTGGTCTGGAAACAACTGAGCAGCAGTTTTTATCATACAGTCTGTTATAAATTCATCATTCATGAAAGGCCTCGTATGCTTAACAATCTCCCATAGCACAATACTTGAAGTTACAGTTAAAGCTTCTGCTTTCTTTGTTTGCACTTTGAACACAAACTGCTCTTGCGTCAAGCCTTTTTGCAACAGATCAAACTTCTCATTCTGCGGCTGTGACTCCAAAGGATATTTTTCATCATAATTCTTGTGGTTACTAGAAAAGAGACATTTCAATTTTCTTTCTTTTTTTCTGATACGGTCTGATAAGCTAATAAGGTATTGAGAATCATCATTCTTTCCTTCAAAAAAAGTACTTCTTTTCTTATTCTTTATTCTTGTTTCGATTTACTCTTCTCTTTTTTAGAACAGACATTGTTCGTCTTAAGTAACAAATCTATTTTAAACACAAAATTTGTCAGATTTTACTTGCTGTCTGAACTGTCTGGCGTAGGCTAATTCTGTTAAGGTTTTCTCTAAAACAGTACTTCTAAAATGAAACGCACAAAAACCAATTTGCAGTAAAATCTACAAGGTAACCGGTGCTTCCAAATCGTAACGTTTTGAAAAATCAAGCTGTAGTGGCTTACCTTACCTTTACTCAGTCTCCAAAAACTCGCCTTGAAACTACAGTACAGTAAATAAAGATAATTGTCTTAAAAGTAGCCAAGCAAATAATAATACCAGACTTAACAATGGAGCTGTGATGCAACAATAAGCCAAAACTAGAACTCTTTGCCAGACAACTTTTAAACTACAATGTATGTATGCCGCAGCTATCACGCAGCCCAGTCAAAATTGCTCAGAGGCCCACAATTGGGCTGCTGCCAACAGTTATAACATGAAACTTTTATAGTGCAGTAGTTCTAGTAGGGTACAAATGTGTCATTTAATTCTTTCACAGTACTTAACAGTTTGTGGAATGTCTTCCAACTGGTTTCAATTCTAAGTGATGTTGCATTCCACAATTTTTTTACAGAAACTATAAAACAAGCAAGAGGAAAGATTAATGAATCTCATTCTATACAGCTGTCCTCAGAAATGAAGATTTAGTCACAACTAAAAGTGGGTAATGCCAAACGATTAAGAGCTAGTGATTTATTAGACACTATGAAAAAATCCACAAACTAACTCCTTATACATCTAAATTATAATTTTCAGATCGCAAATATAACAGCAAAAAATACACTCAAGTAACACACAACCACAGAAAATTAGCTCTGTTGCAAAAATTTTTGTAAAAAAATGTGAAACGCAGGGTATTGGCTGTATCTGTGAGGACCAGTTCATATTTTCTAAAAAAAACAATAAGGTAAAATAAAAAACTTTACTCAAAAGTGATCAACATCTTATGGTACTATACAACAATCTATTATATCATGTCAATAACTCGTGACCGGTTTTGACCTTATTGGGTCTCACCACGTGGGTGTACAAAACACTCAGAAACAAAAATGCTGAAAATTACTACTTAGCAACTAGCAAACTCTATATTTTGTTAAAAAAAAAAATTCCATAATCGAGAGTGCACCGTTGTCTTGCATTTTAAAAACCTGTCTTAAGGTATTGCATTCATTTAAATAAAAAAAAATTATACAGTTTAAACAACAGATTGCATATTTTAACTAAGTTAGTTTCAGATAGTGGAGCCAGTACTCAATTATCTTCTACTGCTTGTTGATGTTATACCAAGCACAGGATCCAAAACCAGACATTTTGTGCAGCAGGTTAAAAAAGTACTGTAATTTTTTTAACACCAACTGCATTAATAGTTTGTTCACATAACCTGAAATGAAAAGTTACATGTATCTAGCTAGAAATATATTTGTAACCATGTAATGAGTAATGGATAAAGTTTGATTAGTGGGCACAGCTGAGTAGTAAGTTTAAAAGCAACATTAGTTTCTCTACACCATGTCGTAATCAATTTGATGTATTGAGATTATAATTTGAGTTCATTGGGGTATAGCCACAAATTAGGTCTTGGGGGCTTTATTTATTTTGCTGACAAATGTAGACTTCAGACCTAGCTTTTCTTACTACCCAGAACGGAAAGACAGCAACGCTTGGTGCTTAATTGTTTTCCAACTGTAGATTGCAACTAATTTGCTGCCAAACAAAGCTTATATTTGAAATATTAATTCAATTTAGATGATAATTAAAGCAAAGAAAGAATTGTCAAAAACAGTTAATCAGAATCTTGGATTTGACCCATACAACAAGTTATAACATATGAGGACAACATCAGCAATAGCTGATAGTCTACTGGTTAAAAGATATTTCAGCCATTGAGACAGCCCACAGGCTTACTGGTATTGCAGCGTACAGCAGCAAACTACAGTAAAGCTTTATTCACCTTCTAAAGACTGGTTACTGCAAACTCGAAGATGTGTGTAACTACTCTTTTACATTTCCTTTAATGTTTGAAAGCCACTTGACTTAACTTTTGAACAGCTGAAAAATAAATGTTCAAATGCTTTCATTTACAGCTTTATGTATGATTTTAGGCATCAAAAAACGTAGTTGTTCCTTGGCTAGCTGTACTAGCACATCCAACAACGGCACAAAAAAAAATTATTTTATTCTATTGCTATCAAAGCATGGAATATGAACCATTAAGCTTACAGTTGGAAGCCCTTTATATATTAATGGGATTAGGCTATTCTTTTGCTGTTGTGGCAAACGTTTAGTCATAAGAAATGCTATCTTTTTACGGAATTAAATCACAATTTGCTAAATTTTCTTGGTAAAATCTGCCTCTGATAAAAATAACTTTCCTAACAACCACATCTTTCTAATTTTCTTAAATTATTGCTTTGCTTTGTATAACTTCACATTGTAAAAACAAAATTTTGGTCCTCCAAGACTTCAAATATTTTCACAACGATTGGTGCAGGTGATTTATGACATCAATGCAACTGACCTAAACGTGTTTGTACCACAAACAATCTATGCATCAGGGTTTGGTTTACAAACTAATCTTTGAATTATAAGCATCTTTTTTGATATATATTAATGATATGTAAAACACCTTTTGCTGATTTTGTGCTCTAAATCTAATGATTAACTGTTTTAAAAAGTTAAACAATATTATCTGACATTCAGTATACTTGTACCTTCAGTGTGTTAACCTCGTAGCGTTTTCTACCCGAAGTTAATTTAAGTTACAAAATGAGCTTTCCTACAAGCTTTATGTTTCAGATGTCCAAATCTTACTAAAGTTGATCTATATGACAATATCATCGGTGCTGAAGGAGCTAAATCTTTGGCATTTGCGCTGAAAAAAAATAAGCTGCTGGAGGAATTAAATCTGCGTCTAAACAGGTAAAATAAGTCTATTTCAAACCTTGTTTTAACAGGTAGAATTAGCCTGTTATCAATAAAAAACAAATTTTTATAAGTGTTTTACCCACAAATACAACCTTGCGAAGTTTTTTGGCCATAAACCCTGCCCACAACGTGTGACTGGTGTGAGCAGTCGTGCATCTAGTGAGGAGTTGTACATGTAGTATGTTCGTAACTTTCCTCTTTCCTCAGTATTAAACATCACTTTCTCGTACAGTGATGTTTAATACTTGATAAATAATAGAGGCACTTTTGTTGCCGAATTGTCTTGTCGCTCAATGCATCGTTGTACTTGTCATTTGGATGCCCCGCACCAAAGTTTAAGCCAATTGGAGTACGTTTTGCTTACCGAGATTTTGATTAAAAATTAGCACTTGCTGCCACTTTACGAGAGTACTGTTTACAAGATATATCATGATAATGTTAAGCTTACTTTTTTGAGTTGTACTGATTTGTAAAAAATGTAATGAGTAAGAGAGAGTAACAAGGAAGCACAACAGAGCATGGTGTTTTTGGCCAGGCAAAACCTCTTCCTGTACGCAAGCTTCATAGTGGTGAAATGTTAAGCAAGCAAAATGTAACCTAATTAAATGCATTTTAAATAGAAATAAATTAAACCATTATGAAAGCAAACGCAAATTGGTGAGAGTCAGTTGAATGGAGGGATATAATAAAATACTAACATACTGGCATTAGTTTGCCACTAATAATGCTGTGGCAAGTGCCAGATCTACAATAACCGAACTTTGTGAGATTCCACGTTTCAATACCGTGGTGTAGTTTTGTCTCGAGCCTGACTAATCGTAACTCTTCCAGACATTGATCTGGTGTGGCAAAGTGAAGCAAAATGTAAAGCTGTAATGTAAGCTCCTGTGAGCCTCATGGATCAATATACAATGCAATATTTTCGCTCCCACTTATTCATGAAAAGCTAGTATAAAATTGAAATGCATGTCTGGACACTTAAAACATTTTTGATCTGTTTTCAGTCTCGTAACCGCTGCAATTTTTGAAAAAATCATGTTAAAAGTTTTTAAATGTTTTTTGCGTTGGTTTAGTTGTTAAAAAATATATTTCCGTAAGTATAATTAAAGCTATTTAATCAGTTATCATTAAAACTAGTTATGTGTTGAAAGACGCGCTTTTTGAGAATAAGACTATTTCAAATTTATGAGTAGAGTGGTCGACATTCGGGAAACTGGCGCCCACCCACAATTTAAATTAGTTTCTGTCCTAGGACTTTGAGAAAGGAATGAGTGAATATGAAATATAAGCGCAAGGGAAAGCAAATATCATAAACCTAGCACATAATAGATTCCGAAATAACAGGCAAATTTTAGCAAATGTATAGCCACAACCAATTTGACGAGACCATCCCTGGACGCGTTTGGTCCTTTTGGACTCACGAGCAGGGCCCGTCCTGTCATACCAAAAAAAACATGTTTGCTGAAATTTCGAATGTATGACTAAGGTATGAAACGCGTCCAGGGATGGTCTCGTCAAATTGGTTGTGGCTATATGTTTGCTTTAGTTCTCCTGTTTCTTCGTAATCTATTATGTGCAAGGTTTATAATGAATGAATATTTGTAATTGATAGTTGTTCGCATGAAAGACTAAGTTTTGTTTAAAAGTGTGAAGGTCGGGATTAGGGGCAGAGCTAAACTAACTAAATTTCCAGTTTAAGAAAAAAAAATCAAAATACAACAAAAAGCCCATCGATTTGCAAAATTAGACCTAGAGAAAATATTTTTGCTTAAAAATAGCTTAATAGGCGTACTGGGATGGGGTGCATGACCTTGATGGAGGCATGGCTCCTTTTCTCGCTCTGCCAAAACCAGGGCAAATAGCGCAGCCAAAAAATAAAATCATAAATATAAATAAGAAAGGGGAAGCACCAAGCTGTGAAATAGATCTACTGCTGAATAGTTCATTTTTATTACTGTGAAGATGACTATCATTTAGGCGTCTCCATGCTTTCCCCCTCCCACTTTCTGGAAAGAGCGAATAATAGGCTAGATTGTGAAGTCATATTTCGTGAGTTGTACCAGTTTTGATCAATAGTTAGGGATAATAACCATTACGAGTACAGGAAGTATAGCCTTCATTTGCCATGACTTTTCGTTACTACTATCACAACTGATTAAACGATGGAGCCGGTGCAGTTTTAACTCTGTAGAGCTAAAGACAAGCTTGCCGAGGTAAAATTGCACCATGTTTGGGAAAAACACTATTGCTATCCTATTTGATATAATTACTTTGTAGAGCTACTGGAATCAAAGCTAAAAATTAGGGGAAAGGCAAGGTCCCTTTTAAATTTCGTGAAAAGGCCTAAGCAGGAAACAAGGCGTTGCCTTCAAGACTTTTAGAATATTTAGTGGAAACTTGAAATAAAATCGCATATTTGTGTGAAATTTTACAACATGGAAGACATTTTTGATTGATAAGTAAGGAAATAAGTTTCTTGAGCAAGAACGTGCTGACTGAACCCCAATTGCTGGGAACTATGGCAGTCACAAGGAAGAAAGCACGACCGCAAAATTTTATTCAATCAATTCACGCAGCTGTGGCATATAATCAAAAAATCACGTCCTTCTACCACGACGATCAACAACGAACGAGAAATGACAGACCACCAGAACACGTCCGTCCGCCACGGCAATCGACGAAGAAAGAGAGCACAAAATCTCCGACCACATGGTCGGTCACAAAATACTGCACGTGTCACCACGAACTAGGTCGCTGCACACATCTATGTAACCAGGACACTGCACACGTTTCATAAACGAAAACAACGGATAAACAACCTAATGGTGGGAAAGGCAAGCCAACCAACGAGCTACCATGAGAGGACAAAAACATAAACATATCTGACCCTAATAAAAAAAGAAAAATAAATGTGTGTGATTTTAGACACAAGCAATAATAATAAACGAATATGCGTTGCAATATCACGGCTAGATTGCCGGAAAGCCATGCAGGCTTAGATTCCTGGCGAGAGGTTACATCGTCAGTCGTGCGGACTATAGGAGCACGATATACTTTAAACGGAGATAGCCAAGCGGCTACAAACCCGACAGTAGATACTTCGTCAGTTAATATTACTTCATCAGTATAATCGTAAGGTAAAGCAGCAATGGTGCACGAACTGGGGGTCAAACTGGGGACGCACGAATTTGCAAACTTGCAAACACAGCTCTTACAGTAAACAACTAGAATCACACATATCGGCGGGAGCAAAGTGCTAAGCCGCCGAAAGCAAACTAACAAAAAAAAGAGACAATGAGGTGTTTGGCATGGCAGCTCGATGAGGTGCGAGGCGCGACACGCTACAATAATAACTTAATAGCAGAAATGTCTTCCATACTTCAAAACTAAGGTGAACGCAAAGCCCACTTTGCCTCCTTAGCTACACGTGAGCAGTTTACAGAGCACATAGAGGGCGGAGCCACAAATTTAATGACAACAAGGAGCGCACCAAGTCTTGAAATATGCCTACCATTTAATACCCAATTTTAGTATTTTTTAAAAAACAATTGTCACTTGTGCGCTGCCATCTCCCCAATTTCACTTAAGATGTGTCCCCGTTGGCTGCTCATTTAAAGGAATAGAGAAATCGATATCATGGAATTAAATGCCTATCCTATCCGTAATGTATTTGACTTGACTGCTTTTTAAAGTACACTCCATTTTGGAACGAGAATTGAATGTGCACGAAAAATATTTAAATTTTTACTAGTGTTCTTACAACTACCATTGGGTGAGCTGGTGCAGTTGAGTGAACCAATATTCTTAATTCCGACGTGTCTGACGGTGGCCTTGTGAGCAGCAATAGCAGAGCTGGCTGGTAAAGATATACGACTAATTGGTACGAGCTTTATATTTGCTATTTCATATTTACTAGAATTGGAGACGAAGGAGGTAAGGCACTTTGCCATGCTTTGATGACTAATACTACTTTAAAAGCGATGGATCTTACTTCAAATAATTTGGGTGAACCTACTGCTGCTATTCTTGCTCATGCATTGCTAAGCAACATGTCGATAAGATACATTGGTCTTGCTGGAAACATATTTGGAAAGGTTTGCTGAAATAATTTGATAGTAAAGTTGTTTTTGTATGTGTGCTAAGCTTTCACATTGTAACTATAAATAACGCATTCATATTAGATCAAAGATTGCACTGGTCAACACGATATTTGGTGGAACAAAGATAAGAGGGATTTTGGGGGTTTTCGAAGATGCTGATTCCGAAAACGAAGTCCATTTTTTTGTATCAAATCTGGTTTTTTGACAATCGTCATCACACCGTAAAAGTCATCACGTTGTAGAGCAAAATACAACGGGGCAAACTGGTCAGCCGATGTCTATTAACACAGCTAAAAATCCGCTAGATAAATATAATTTAGAAGCTTAGGCAGCATTAAAATAATTTTTTTTCTAGAAAATTTGTTTTCCTGTGATCTATAGTAAAGCCAGCTTATATGATCACTGTACAGTGATGAGGCAGGCATGGAAGATTTTTCAAATTTGAAAAGAACAATGCTCTACAGTATGTGTTTCAAATTTGATAAAGACTATCGCGCAGCAAAGCGTTATAACCCTGATAACTGGCCACTGCAGCAGATATTTGGGTGTTGTTTGCTTTAAGCCCCCTTGCCAATTGGGTTAGGGTTTAGGGTTTGGAATTAGTGAGTGCAATGAATACAGTTAAACAAGCAATGTCATAAAGTAAAGAAAGCAGCAAGATCTCTCGTCTCCTGCAGTAGCCAGTTTTCAGTTATGTAATACCCAGAATTGCTGGTTTTGGTAGCAAGTAAAGCAGACTTCCAGTGAGCTAGGTTTTTGTATTAACTAGGCGAGAAGCAAGCAAAGTCTATGTAGCAAGAAAATTTTGTAACATTTCAACGTTTTCAGAGGTTAAATCAATGTAAACACGGCGTATTTGGTCAGCTTTATTGCTATGTCGCAGTTAGTATATTCTTGTAGCCTAGCAAGCATGTTGTATGTAGCCTAGCCTAGCAAGGCATGTTTCCAGCAAGTGCTGGTAGCCTAACAAGGCATGCTGTTTTCTGTCTGCTCTAGTGATTTAGGCGCATTTCTCCTATTTTTTCTTTTCACCTCTAGCATGTATTTTTGGGTTGCAAAATATATTAACTTTGATCAAGTCCTTGCTAGCATTACAGCCAGTAATGCAATGCCTGCCAGTGTCAAAAGAAGAAAGTGCAAATTAAATCCTGACGTTTTGTGTTATATTTGTGGTTGCTTTACTCCACCAAAGCAATGAAGGAAATATTTGCTCGTTTGTCAAAAAAGCGTATCATGCCTATTTCGGTATGAAACTTGGTGATCAAGACAAGAGGTGGGCTCTGCATGCAGTTTGCAAACCATGTCTCGAGTATTTAAGAGAATGGACAAAAGAAAACAGAAAAGGCTTGAAGTTTGGTATACTTATGGTGTGGAGGTAGCCTAGAAATCGTATTAATGACTGCTACTTCTGCTTTGTAAAAGGTGGAGGCCGTGGTTTCAACTCGATAACCAAATCAAAAATACAGTATCCCAATTTGAATTCAGCCATAAGGCCGATACCACACTCCGATCACCTGCCTGTCCCTGTATTTATATTTTTTCATGATGATAGTGATGAAGATGAAAATGTAGTTGGTTCCTCCTGTGAAGCCTCAGCCTCACTGACTTCTGATGAAGAGTTTGTTTCATCTCGAGCTGATTTCAAGACACGTTTACCTTTTTCTCAGGCAGATTGAATGATTTAGCGCGAGACCTCGACCTTCTTAGAAATACTGCTGAACTGTGGGCATCCCGTTTACACGAAAGAAACTTGTTGACTTCTGGCACAAAAGTTTCATTTTATAGATACCGAGAGCAAGCTCTTCTGCCATTTTTTACCATGCAGGATTAATTCGTGTATTGTGATGATGTGCATGAACTGCGTTTACAAACCTTCTGAATGGAGGCTATTTATAGACAGCAGCACGGCAAGCCTTAAATGGGTTCTCCTTGGCAATGCGGGCAAATATGCTTCCATACCAAATTGGGCATTCTGTTTCTATGAAGGAAAGCTATAAAGCCATGCAAGTAGTGCTGACAAAACTTGACTACAGCAAAAATAACTGGGTTATTTGTGGCGACTTGAAAGTGTTTAGCATGCTACTGGGGCAGCAAGGAGGCTACGCCAAGTATCCTTGCTGCCTTTGCCTGTGGGACAGTAGAGCACGCAAAGAGCACTGGCAGCGAAAAACATGGCCTGAAAGAGGGGAATTTATAGTTGGTGAAAACAATATAATGAAAAGCCCATTAGTTGACCCCAAGAACGTCTTATTGCCCCCTCTACACATTAAGATCAGTCTAATAAAGCAATTAGTGAAGGCATTGGACAAAAAGGGAGAGTGTTTTGCATATTTTTGTTAAAAGTTTCCAAAATCAAGCTGCGAAAAATTGAGATCTGGCATTTTCAATGGTCCTCAAATCTGCCGTTTCCAGAAAGATCAAAGTTTATAAACTCTATGAAAAATGAAGAGCGAAGTGCGTGGATGTCATTTGCTGAAGTTGTCAGCAACTTCTTAGGAAATCACAAAGCTGAGAATTACTGTGAACTTGTTCAGCAACTGCTTTCTTCCTTCAAAGCATTGGGATGCAATATGAGCGTAAGGGTTCACTTCCTCCACAGCCACCTCTGCTACTTCCCTGAAAATCTTGGAGCACTTAGTGAGGAACAGGGTGAGCGCATTCACCAAGACATTAAGACAATGGAACGTCGATACCAAGGACGACGGAACACCAGCATGATGGCGGATTACTGCTGGTGCCTCATGCCAAGCATGTTAAAAGGTCTAGAGCAGGGCTGCTCAATTGGCGGACCGCGGTCCGAATCTTGAATTGATTGAAACTGGACCTCTAACTCCAGGATGAGTAACAGTAGGTGCAGCCACAGGTTGCGAAAAAGTTCATACCCATTTTACCAAACTTTGTTGACTTATTTTCAGAACTAAGTTATTTTTAGACAAAATAGCAAAAATTTTTGCGCCTTCGGCGTAACTGCACATTTTTAGCATTGACCAACGGCACCTTTAAAAGGTCTACCAAACAACACGATCAGCATGAAAAACAGAAGAAAACCTGTTTTCAAGTGCTGTTATCCATGCTTCTTTCGTCCACTAAATTTGCTTCTGGAATTAAACTGATCAAGTTTGGTAAAGCTGAGAGCCCAGATAATATTCCGTTAGATTTATTCTGAAGCACTGCAGCCCCAAATATGTTTCATGGCTTCAAAAAAAAGCTTGCGTGACCTACCAAACAATTCCCACAATGTGGCAACCTGCTACAGTTATCTCGGCCCCAAAACCTGGCAAAGCAGCTGATGACTGAGGTTTTAGCCTATATTGCTGTTGAGCGTTTCTTACAAGCATTTTAAGCCTTTACTCTTTAGGCGTCTAGAACCTGTTTTTGACCCCCAACTTCCTGACAAACAAGCTGGCTTTAGGCATGGTCAATGCATAACCGATCAAGCGTTTTAAACTAACCTATGACGTTGAGCACCACTTTGAAGAAAATAAATTAGGCATTGTATCGGCAGATCTTACTGCCGCACTCGATAGCTTACTATATGGTACCAGGACCAAACACACCACCGCCGCATTTGATTTGCTGTTACTTCTATAGACCAAGTTTTAGAACTGGGTAAAAATAAGAAATGCGATAAGAGTACAGTAAGTTCATTTTATTTTTGATTTCGATGATTAGTGTAGAGAGGGGTCACCAACCGTATGCCGCGGATGCCATGTTACCCGCGAGGATAAGATGAGTCACCTGCCAGCCTGTTTCAATAACATCCTAAAATCTTTTTCGACGACGAGTTGGACCGCGAGTGATACAATCGGCGGCAGCAATACAGGTGTTGAAGTTGTTTTTTTCGAAGAACATCTCCATTTTTTTGGAGACACCTCCATCTGTGTGAGAGGACATTTTTGGTACTTGCTAGTATAAAATACAAAGTGTAGGATAGGTTCAGGCTGAATGTGGACTCTGACCTACAGGTTTGTTTGTCACAAATAGCCCCAAGAATTGATAAATTGTCCCCTCGCCGCAATCAGAAAGTAGCTCTCGGTTCAAAAAGGTTGGTGACCCCTGGTGTAGAGTGGGTAGACTAAGAGAAAATTCAAGAATTTTTCTATATTTACTGATAATGATGGTTTCATTTTTGTCATTGCAAATCAAAAATTTTACTGGACCTCTGGAAATACTGAACTTATAGAAATGGACCTTCGTTTAAATTAGTTGAATAGCTATGGTCTAGAGAGAAGAGAAATTTTTAGATTGTATTTTGTGAGATGGTATGAAGATCTATATAGGCATCAAACATTTGCTGTCATGGATCGTCAATCATCATCCCAGTTAACAAGAAAAATTTAGAGACCATATATCTCGGCACTTTTTTTTTTGGTGTATCTTAGCTTATATCAGTGCTTCTTACTCGGGGTACAAAACATTAAAGCAGAGGGTGCGAGCAGTAGCCTACCGAAAAGGGAGCGCCTATCTCAATTTGATGACCCCCTTTTTTTTCTTAAAATCGATTTCTGTTGATAGACTTCGTCTCCATGGAAATTAATTTATATTAAACGCTAATGACCTGTTTTGGAGATTATCCTCGTGTATGACAAAAAAGTCTAAAACAAACTTGAGGACTGTACGAGCTCATTAAAGGGCTGAGGATCACCGGCTTATGTGCAACAAAAGGCCCTGAAAAATGATGTCAAATACAACTGAAACAAAAATAAGTCATGTTTTACCGCAGGGTTCATGGAGAAAAGTTGTGAAGTGTTTTACAGTAGCACAGAATAAATTGGCGATTACTGTTAACCAGCTCGTTGCTTCACAGCGGCTCTGATGTGTACTCCTGAATACCAAGCGCTGACTTACAAATTGTTTATTGTAACTGTTGGACTTTTGTTTGGGTGTGTAGATTTACTGTCACCACTCCTTTTTGTCGTGCATATGAACCCAACTTTGAGGAATATTTTTACTAAAAATGGTGTCGAAATCATAAACTCCTGAGTCAATGTCTGCTTTTTGCACGTAATGTCGTACGATTTGCTCCAAAAAAATTTGGCTTCTAAGATGCGCTCTTTGTTTTATGGCAATGCGTTGGTGAAAATACGGGTAACTTATAGAAAACTGTGATACCTCACCTTATGAGAAAAGGCAATCAGATGGATCTGCTTGTTTGCGGAAGAGCGTAGACACATGCGGAAAACTTCAAATATCTGAGATATGCATTTTTTAGTAATTGTAAGCAGATTGAAGTACTCAACATTGGAATCGTTGAAGCAGGTGCACATATGCGATAGTTTTAACGTTTATTTGTCATGAAACAAGAGCTGTCTGTAAGCGCTACTATGAAATGTCTCTTTGGTGGCAATCCTACGAATTGGAGTTTGTATCAATGAGCACCGTTGGCGTAATGAAACTTTGAAGTGGCTAGGCTACCTCTCATACTACGAATGCACCAGTTAAATAGGAGTTAGCACGGTCTTCGGCTCGTGCCCTCAAAGTCTGTGTATTGCACTTCGAACAAGATTTATTGCTGTGGAGTTGTAATAGCATGGTTTAAAGCTAGCATGCAAAGCCATTACACCTTTTGTCGTGTTGGAAGGGATTCTTCGGGAGGCCACGTCATGATGTGTGGACGAGCTATGTTCAATTGCTATCTCTCTTTTTTTTGTGTGTGTTAGTGGGATTTTTGGAATGAGGTCCCGTACATTTCAAAAACTTTTTTTGGATTCCAATAGCTTGGTTGCTGGCGGTTGCCGTATAGCATGCGATTGGCTTATATTACTGCCTTAGTCGTTCCCGTCGTTTGGTACTTGTCCGAATCCATGGTGGTGGCGATGCCAGCACGTCGATAGAGGTTGTTGGTACTCGTATTTTGGAGACATCCTTTGATATGAAGAGCTGGGCCAAGAATCTTGATGTGTGCAGACCTTCCTTATACCGGACTTAAGTTATTCGATAGTAGAAGTAATGAGAGCTCAGATTGGTGTTTTAGAATATTTGGTGATGCTCCTCATCTAGGAAATTGTCTTCTGAAAAATGTGGTTTCAGGTGGCCATTTTGCTCCTAGTTTTGTGATCATGATTTTTTGAAGGTTAGATTAGGGGTGGCCAAACTTGCTGTACTAAGCCGAAAACGATAAAAGCCTTCAATGAAAGAGGCACTACGCAAAACTAAGTTTGCATGGAAACATTATACTTCCAATTGCAGGGTTTAGACCTTTTGAATATTTTTAGAGCTCACAGTTTTGAAAGCTCAAATTGCCAAATCCTTCGTCCAAACATTGGGTCATGACTTTCTTTTTTGCGATTATTTTCAAAGTCAAAATTATGCATTTGTAGCGTTACCCCAGCCACTAAACTTAACATGTCTCACCGCAGGTTACGCACCCTTCCACTACATCACTGCACACAAAAATAATAGTAATCAAAAGAGCCCCAGTTTGGTCCCTCCTGTGTTAGCCTGCCACCCAGTGTCTCACCTAGGTGCAAAGGGTACGTATAATTCTCTATTTTTACACCAAGAGTAGTTGTGCTGGCGATTTGCATCTTAGATGAAACGAACTGCTGGTGTTTTAGCTGGGTTATCTCTAAGGAAGTTGATTGAGCAATATTTCTGTAGATCTGTCAGTGAAAATTGTAGGATAGGTTCTACAGCTTTTTCGTGCTACAGTCAGCACAATAATTTAATGCCGAGTGATTTTTTTGAGTTCATGAACACTTAATTTAAGACAAAAATTCAAAGATTTATACATGCAATGTCTAAGAGACGTGTAAGTTTTTCGATCTCTTTTTTTATTTTTGCGTCAACTATGTAGTTGAGCAAGCATCATGAAGGGGCTGGACTAGAAAACTAATAAAATTGATTTTTCGTACTTTTCTGCTCCTTATCGCAGTCATCCATATTGAAATTGGGGTTAGTGAAATCATTTCCTAAATAGATTTTGACCAAAGAAGCATTTATGAGTGTCTATTTGTAAACGCAGCAGCAAAATTGCGCAGTTTTTTGAACTTTCTACTCATCTTGTTTTTTTACCCGACCTCTTCTGCGAGATAGGGTCATGACGGAAGATTGTAGAGCCTCGGAAGCTGGGCAACTGTCCAAAACTTATACCAGAGGTCGTATATAGAAAAAGAGTCGCCAAAGTATTAGTTTTACAAAGAGTGTGTGGCTGGACAGGACATAATAAGATGAGAAATGTTCTTAGTCGGATTACCACAGGCGGTGCTTGACAAACTATCAATTAAAGAGGCAAGAATTTAACAGAAGGCTGTGTCCGTTGCAACGAAGACCAGAGAGCACAAAGCGAGCGTGACAATGCACCATAACGTCCTTAATAGATACTGATGGGATCTGTGTGTCGAAGAATTTTGGTGAAACTGCACGCCTCTACCCCGAGAGAAAAAACGAGTAGATACGAGAATAGAGAATATGTGGAACTGTATAGGTAAATGACCGAAGCAGCCTATCCTGTCTGGTTAATTATTAGATACGTATTTAATAAATACTTTACACAAAGAGTGCGGCATACAGAGTCCTTAGTAGTACAGGACAGATCGAGGTGAGAAGTGTCCAGAGTGTGATGACCACACGCATTGCCCGACATGCTTTAACAATTTTTGCTTACTTTGGTATTCAATAGAAGGCTGTGTAGGTTGCACCAAAAACGACACCGGAGACTCCGAATGGGACGAGGAAGCACAAGTTCTTCCTTCAATTCTGGAGGGTCTTTTGTGTCGAAATATTTTAACGAGACAATTGACCTCAAGTTAAAATAAAACTATGAGTCGATACGAGAGGTACGAAAAGGGGACTACAAGAACTGTAGATGGCTCAAACAACGCTCCTCGTCAGCTCAAGTCATCGATCGTCTCATTACTCTGATAAAACGAGTTATTAGGGACACGTTGTAGCCAGAGAAAAAGGAGGAGAGAATGGATAGTTCCTTTTAGATGTACCATGTAATACTAAAGAGAAGGAAAACTGGAGGAGAGGAAAGTGTAACCAAGACAGAGCTAGAGTCTCTAGAGGAAAAAAAGTAGGGGCACGCTTGTTGGTGCTGCCGAAACCAGCAAAGAGTATACAGAATGGCGCAGGCTTCAGCAGAAAAATTTGAACACACTATGCCTGCCGAATAGGAAAGGGTTGCCTCGGTGTTACAAAGTGAGCACTTAACAAGAGCATCTGGGCCTTCTATTCCTAAGGAAAAATTAGACCCATCGGTTCAAATCACAATTTTGTGAAATGGGAGAGAGTCAAAGCGAGTTAGAGCAGCACCATGGAAAGAAAAGAGGATGGTCAGAGCGAGATCATAGTAGTGAGAGTAGAAAAGAGTAAACCCCAAATTAAAGAAAGGCAGGGACCATGAATGAGGGAAGGTGGACAAGAGCTTTACTGGAGGAAGGAGAGTGTCACGAATAAGGAAATTTGCCTTGTAAGAATTGTTTCATATTTGTGTAAAGTGCTTTATCATTTGTTCGCTCGGCTACTGATTGAGAAAAAAAAGACCTTTTTTCCTCACAATTGAATTTTGCTGTAAGTTCGCCTTTATTACGTCATAATTGTTATTACGACATAGTAAGATTCCAGATCGATCTAGTGATTCTAGCTTTTTCAAAGAATTTCGGTAACCGATTACATAATTTGAAATGCTTTTTTTCTTTTTTCACGTAATTTCGTTCTAGTGTTTTCTGGATTGTTTTTTCGATTTATATATAAGGCAACGGGATTTTTTTGGTAGAGTAGTTGTGGTTAGAGTAGAGAGAATATAGAGAAGTGTGTAACGGCGAGAGAGAGATTGATTGACAGAGTAAAGAAGGGATATTGTTTTTTGTGATAATTTATTGTGGATTCTGTAGATGTGGCGAGTATTAAGCAGTTATTGGTGAAATTAATTTTGGCGGTTTTTTGATTGTGTGGTAAATTGGTTGATTTTGAGATCGTTGAGCAAAGAAGCTTGAAGTCGTGAAGTATTATTTCTGCGAATACATTATTCTGTTCTTAACGTGGTTTAAGGTGTTTTTAGTGGAAGCCAATCTTTTCCAAGTTTTATTAAGTTCCAGTCAGACCTAATTATCCGAGCGATTATCATACGTCGCCTCAATTTTAAAAGAAATTTAAGATTGAGATAGAACCAAAAGTTCTACTATATTATCAAAATGCGACAGAGAGGTTGCATAGTATCTCTAGGAGGACCAGGAAAATCTTGGACTCACTTCATGTCTGCCCAAGCTTGAAATAGGAAGAGGTTGGGAGACGAAAAGCCTGCATGTAACAGGATTGGGAAAAATGAGAAAGGCTGACTTGAAGGGGAGGCAGGAATGCCTCAGAGAGGAGAAGGATGTAGGGGAGTCAAGAGCAGACCTGTGGTGGCGCAACTGGCTTCTCGGTGGAAGCGTTTCCACTTGTTAACGTTTGTGTATGTAGGCGAAGCAAAAGCCTTGCGCTATTATATTACTGCCTCAACTTTGCAATGCTACTAAGCTTGAGGCTGTTAAAAATTGTGGTCGCATTTATTTCTAAAGAAGTAAAGAGCGCAGCTTCAGAAGAAAGAAAGAGGAGAGGAGCAAAAGGACGTTGATGTATATTCGATGTCAAAAGCAAAGTCATCCAACAAGTTTTCTGAAAATTAAAAAAGAGAACTCTATTGGGGTGGAAGAATGGAGCAAGAATGACAGTGAGCAGAATTGAGAGGTAATTAGAACCGTAGTTCGAAATCACCTCCAAGGAGCAGGAAAGAGGAAGCAAAATATACAAATTCAGGTGAGGAGCAATGAAGAAGAGTAGGGGTGTTAGGTGTTAAAGTCATTGAAGGGTAGATAGGCCAATCAAAATATTTTGTTTCCGCAAAGGTCTGAAGTACCTCTTGAGGTCCCATTGAGTGTAAAGACAGTCAAAGTCCCTGCGTATAGAAGAATTTCTGGACCAAGAGAGAACAGAGTGATAAAAAGTGTCAGATCCACTATCTTTGAAAGAGGAGAAAATAGGAGCATAGATATTTAGGAAGAGAGAGAAAAGTTTTTCGTGAAAATTTTTTGTCTGATTAGGGTTCAATTGAAAAGTGATGGTTAAGAATTCAGAAAAGGACAAGCTTAGTGTGCCAAAAAGAAGACTGCACCGCTAGCACACGAGCCATCAAAAAAAGAGCCAGATTGGTTGTCAGTGCGATCAGATCGAGGATAGAGGATGCTGGGAACTTGAAAGATAAAGAGTTAAGGTGGAATTCCTGGATAAAAAGCGAGACAAAGTGAACAAGTTTTACTCTTCTGTCACGAGTCGGGAGAGCAAAAGAAAACCGAGGGTAAAGAAAAATATTTGTAAGTGGAGTAGGATGGAGGAGCTTTCGGGAGAGAGAATATGGATGAGGTGAGAGAGGACAGGAGGTTGGTAGGCGAGGGTGAAGGGAGAGGTGTGTTGGTAGAGGAGGGTTGGTTGAGTTGCAGTTCACAATGGAGATATGCTTGCTGGAGGGTTTCGAAAAAGATGGCGTAGTGTTGGTAAAGAAAAAACCGTCAGGAGAAACCAAGGTGCAGCAAGAAAGGCATTTCCAAGAGTAAAAGATGGAAGTGGAGTTGAACCTTCAGTGTATCTGTTTGAGGCAGGTAGAGCAGTGTGCTGACTTGCCTCTTCAGGTGACATTCCCAGTGCATACAGAACAAGGAAAGATATGGTCAGGGTTGGTATAGGCTAAACGTTGCCGCATATCAGAAGTAAAATAATAGTAAGAAACCAAAAGATAGAGAGAGAGAGGTAGAAGAGCAAAAGATAAAAAGGCAGACATTCGATTCTTTAGAGAGTGCAGACTAGCCTTGTATGGTCGTTCAGAGAGCAGCTCTTCAAAAAATTGAATGGTGTGGGAAGTGTCCGAGATGTTTTAGACCTTCAGGAAAGCCAAAAGTTATTTCGGCCCAACTCAACGAGGATCTGGGACCGCATTACCACGTTGAGGTGGCTGTTGACTGGTGCGGTTCTGTTTATCTTCGGCGTCATAGAGCGCTAAAAAGTTCAAGGTTGCTGTACCAGGTAAGAAACACTCACGGTGACTTTTCCTGCTTGGTTGCAATGCGTATCGGCAAATGCATTATGGCAACAGCGCTGGTTAGACGATAATTCCAGCTCACTTTTTTTATTAATTTAGGACGGTGGCAAACAGTTACTTACCGGGATAGAAAGGAATAACACATTGATTGAGATGGATCTGCGCCTTACTGACATTGGTCAAAATAGTGAATACTTCATTCAACAGAAGTTGCATAGTAATTTAGGACGCTATTTGGTGCCATAAAGCTAGAAGAGCATCACGATGTTGCCGTGTTATTTTTACTAGATTTTTGTGAATTTATTGATTAGCAAAATTTGCAATTTTACTTGCCAGTTTGGTAGCAACTGTTTATTTGAAAGAAGAGAAGAATTTTTGATTGAAGTCGTCTTGTGTAACTAAGTCTTGTGCGTGTTTGCATCGATGTCAGTGGATTGTTTATTACAAAGTTAAAATGTACGATTGACTGTAATTTGCCAGCGCAACAATGCCAGTTTTTTTGAAAGAAAGTTTGTGGCAAGTGGGTAAGGCTGATGCAGTCAGACAGCTTCATTTATAGCAATAAAATACTAACCAGTCTTTTCTAAATAGGAGTATATAAGTAATTTTTGGAGAGATCAGCAACATCTTTATTTTATGGGTTTGTTGTAACTTGAAGCGCCCTTGATACCAGTTCATTTGCAATGAACGATCATCATAAAAAGATGGATAAACTAATGGCGGTCCACCGTTACTTTAAAATAGCAAATAGTATCCACCTGCTTATAACGTTTGAAACCACTGCACAAAACATTGTGTCCGCTCCCCCTTGTCACCAAGTAACGGAACAATTTTTTTCATAGTCTTTGATTTATGCCGAATGCATTTTGTCATATCTGAAACGCGTTTATCTGTTTTGCCGTAAGGATATGCAAAATGCAGAAAACCAAATTTTATTTTTAAAAAGCTTTAGGCGTAAGGTTAAATAAATCAGGTGTTAAAAAATTTTATCACATTGGATTTTTTCAATTATGTGATGGAGTTTGGCTGTCTTATAAATATGTGGCATTCTTTTAATCATGATCTTATGACTTCCAACTTCTTAAAAACGGAACTGGCCTTTAAACCCTACTGTTTTACCCCCATGCCAATGACAATTATTCCACTGGTTAGTAGGAATTAGTTTCGAACTTCACTTCTAAACCTAGTTTTCATCGGTTTAAATTGTAATTTAAATTATTTTTTGGTTTTTGTTGACCAATGGCTAAGGATATCTATTACTGGACGGAGGCTAATTCAATTGCTGTTTCTAGCATAGATCATGCAAATTATTACGGTTTTTGATCATGACTCCTTGACAATGTAAGATGCTGTTCGGTGTTCTATAGGACACCTGTTAATGTTAGAGTGAAAAATCAAAACCATGGTAAAATCTCTTGAAGAATTATCCTGGAAATTTATGTTACAAAGTCATATTAGCCCAACTAAACTAAATGTTGTTAAGAATCAAAGAATTTCAGAACTAAAACTTGTAATTTGAAACGGTAGTAGCACATCAAGAGACACCTGGAATCCTGTGGGACACCTTGGTAGTTCTAGTGTTTGCTAAGAAGCAATGTTATCTTTCCTTAGTCGGGAAATCTTTCTTTGAGTTCAGTGAGGTCATGAAATTGTCTTGCAACTTCTTATATTCTGATCTATATTGCACAGACATGCTACCAAGGCGTTTTTTGATTTTGTGTTGCTGAGATCAGACGTGGTCGGTCCTCGGATTTCGTAGTCATAAATATCTAGTTGCTGAGCTACCCACAGATAATTCGGCCATAAAAATTTCTTTTGAATCGTGATTGATATACATCATGAAAATGTGCGGCTAGGAGGCATGATTATTGGTGTCGACCATTAGCTTTTCGTTGAGCTCAGCTGTCAAACGGCGACTACACCATGCAACAAAATAATATTTTTTCAATGTTTTTTGGAAAAAGCAATGGTTTCCTGGAGTATCAGTTGCGCTCAGTCAAAAAATGGTATCAGATTGTTCTATCATTGAGACTTTTTGACTAATTTGCATTTTTAAATACTGTTAGCTTACAGTCATTATTATCCCACAAGTACATTTATTTATGCACAATACAACGATTTGTTTTGTAACAATTAAACTGGTGCGACGTCATAGCGCCGTTTATTGGTTAACAGTTTTAGCAGGTATCAAATGTTTGGGCGCAAGTTTTTCAAATATGATTAGTTTTTCATCTTTTGTATAATGTGGAATATTTAGCAACGAACATATTTATTAAGCACATATTATTTTTGAATAAATTGCACCGCTTTTTTGTCTACATTTTCATAAATGCAATATCTGGTCTGTCGCCGAATACGGTTAAATCACCCGCCCTGTACCTTAGTAGCCGGTAGCTGACGATTCTGCGACTTGAAAATTCGCTCGGTAGAGTTCAACGACTACCTTCTATGCCCTATCCTTCGGCCTAAGGACTTACGCTTGAGAAGCTAGGTTGCCAGCCCACTCTTTAACAACACAACTCTATTAATGCATAAACTGTTGCACGCACAATCACCAATACCACTCTTGTAGCAGCCGATAGTCCCCCTTTATAGTAGTGCTTGGCCCTTGCCTTCTAGTTCTTCTCACTTCTCGCTTGTCTCTTCACCTCCCTTCTTCCTTCTCTTCTTTCGTCTCTGTCCCTGTCGTCTCTCAGTTTTCAAAATGACCCATCTGTATAGATACTTCCCATTCGTACGTAACCGAAAAAAAAGGTTTCCAAATATTTTAGCCAGTCAAAATTACTAGAAACTAAAAATTAACAAGAAAAGGTTTGAAAACGGGGGAATACCGGAAACTGCTACCCAAAGAACAACCAATAAAAACGCATAGAAAATAAATCAGAAAAGATTTGTCTACGGGGATGCAGTATACCACTATATACATATAATATACATATAAAGCGCGTAGATTACCTTTATAACTCAATAAATTAATCTATGGGGGGAGTATGAGAAATAACTACCAATAAAATCGCTTCGAGAATAAAATAAACAAGCAAGGGTTTGTATACGGGGAAATACAGGAAATAATGACCAAAACAAAAAACTACGTCGAGAGGGGATAATGACATCACTATTCCCGAGATTAGTATTGTTACATGGTCATAAAAGGTTTAACTGTACCAGTTTTGTGTTGGGTCAGGTCTACATCAAGAAGCGATACAGTTCATTCGAAAAATTAATGTGTGCTCAACAGCTTGTGCTCGCAGCTAAATATTCCACATTATAGAGGATAAGAACAACTTATAATATTCATAAAACTTAGTCTAAACTTTCGCTACCTACTGCAACTGTCAACCAACAAAAGCATGACGTCACACAAGTTTAATTGCTACAAAAGAAATTGTTGTATTGTTCATAAATAAATGTGCTTGTAGAGTAATAATGACTAAACTAATAGTATTAAAACCGCAAATAGGTAAAAAATTTTGAATGATAGAAAAAACTGATATTATTTTTGAAATCAGCGACAAAAATATTCAAGAAACAAATTTGTTGTTGCGTAGAGTAATCAGAGGTCAGTGTAGTTGTCCACAGTGTAATTTATCAGAGATGATCAAAGTAGCCTAAAAATCTACTTGAGTAATAGTATGATTACTTACTCAAAAAAATATTCGAGTAAAAGCAGAAAGGAGCTACAGGCACATTTACTTGAGTAAAAATAGATATGAAATCGAAAATTAAACTACAGGGTGACCCGAAATGAGTGATACCCATACAAGTGCTCATATTTTCGATAATGGTCGATGGACATTACTCAATTTTTACTTAAATTTATTTTAGGCAAGGGATCTCTAAAGTTTCCCCAAGGAGGGTCACATTGCTGAATCTTTAAAGCTTCGAGGGCCAAGATTAAGTTACTAATAGTAACGGTTGGTAATGTCGTAACTCATGCTGTGTTACCAGAAAGAGTAGTGACCTCCACAAAAAAAGGTCATCACCTTTCTTGCGGTGATCTGTAGTGCCACTCGATAAATTTGGATAAATTTACATTTCTTTAAAGTTACTCCTTACAGAACCAAGTGGCTCACTTTGAAAAACACTGCTCTATACATTTGTTTTGTACTAAAGAGAGCTCCGCGGGCGGGATTAAAAGCTATGGCAGGCCGTACTTGGAAACCCCTGTTCTAGGCTATATTAATTCAGTCCTGTAAGTTTGAGTTCATACATCAGCAGTTCTGTTATTTACGCCTGTTCAAAAATATATTCAAAATGGCCACCATTACGAGGCAAGCACTAGTGAATGTGGCGTGCGAAATTGTCAATCACTCGGATCAATTCTTCTGTAGGAATGGACATAATTTTAGAGGTGATTGCTGTTTTCAAGTCATGAATGGTTTGGGCCTTGCTTCGTATTCATGATTTTTAAGATATCCCTATAAATAAAAATCAAGAGGATTTAGATCATGTAAGTAGGGTACCCACTTTGGATCGCACCACCTACTGATTAGCCTGTGACCAAATCGTTGTTGCAACCACACCAATGTTACATTTGAGGTGTGTGGCACCGTCCCATCTACTAAAACCATTGCTCCCCTCGACTGATACCTTTATGTTTGCCTATGACTTCTCACAACTTCTTCATGACCTCAGGATAACGTGCTAAGTTCACTGTCAGGGACTGCTCATTTTCGTCTTCAAACCAAGATGGACCAATGATTCCATGCTTGGATAAGGCCACTCATGCAGTTCATTTTTCGAATGTAATGGAAGCTGCAGTACATCTTCCAGTGGTGCTGTACCCCACAAAACACAATTATGTTTGTTGACATGACCCGACAGAAGAGCCAAACAAAAACCAAAAATCTTGCAAAAAGTCAGAATTCACTTTAATCTGTTGCAGAACTATCGATACATCTCAACTCTTTTGTCCCGGTTTCCTTGAGTTAACTTTTGCTTAATCTATATTTTGTAAAGTTACACCTAAGACCCTGAATCAGAATTCGTCTTAACGATTCCTGTGGAATGCAAAGTTCCTGTCTGCGTCTTCAAATAGACTTCATGGAGCTGCGACCGACCGAGATACGGATAGCATCAACATATTCCGGAATTCTGACACTCAAGTGCCGCCCAGTTGTAATCTTTTCACGTCTTGCACTCTGTTTCAGCGCAGTTCCCTTGCTCCTGAACTTCTCAAATCATCGAGTTGTTTGGAAAATGGTTGAAATTAAATTATCCACGAAATTTTTCCTGCGCAGCTTTTACAGATTTTGTCTCGATGTAAGTCTCAAGGCAAAACGTCTTTTGCACAGTCGTCTTTAGTTAAATTTTATTGTTAACTCATAATTAAGTTGAATCTGATATGCAAGGCTGGTAGCATTAGTTTGAAAGATTTTATTCACTGCTATGTGGTCATCACTCATTTCAGCTTACTTTGTACTTTAGTGGAGAAAGTAGTTTTATTTTTTCGCAGTTTTGTTCTGTGGTGTTTGTTTCTGTGGGCTAGGCAATACAAAGGAAATACTAAAAACTAAATTATTAGTCCTGAAGTGATGCAGTACCGGTATAGTGCAGACACGTGGGCTAATCGTGATACATTTCATGAGAAGGGCATGAGCGTCGCCAAAAACAAAATTTAATTGCAGGCAAATATACAATATGAACTTTTTATCCCGAGTGACTTTTTTGCTGATGTTTTTTCCGTTTTTCTAAGGTGAATGACTTTTATTTGGGGATCAACTAACTGTTGCCATTTACTTGAAAATTGATTTTTGCTTTCATTGGGTTGAAAAATTGAGGTCTCAAAAGTTTATATTGCTGTGAAAAACTCAGCCATGTGTAAATCAATCAAATTTGTAAGTTAGAATTTTCGATAAGTTTATAAATTTTTGATAAATTATTTAATTTTTGATAAATTTATAATTTATTAATTTTTGATAAGTAAATTTATTCAGTAATACGAAATGCCTGCAATGTCTGATCTTATCAAATCGTGAGAGAATCTATGTGTTCCAATGACGATCAAGTTCCAAAATTTTAATTGTGACGACATTTACCTACCAGTGAAGACAGTTTGATATCGCTTACAGCAAAATCACCAGTAAAAAGATGAATAACTAGTTGAAGCACTGCAATTGAAAAGACTACAAAACCACATTGAGTCTCTGTCTTATTCAGCTTAAATGAACTAATGAAAAAGAAATAAAGTTGATCTTAACGACATAAGCACATGTAGTGCGCTTCTCTAATTGGCTGGTATTTGACAGATTTGCATTGAAAACTTATGCAATATGAACTACACTACAATCGGCCAATTCTTCGGTATGCAGTTATTCAGTAATCGGTATGCAGCTATTAACCTATACCACAAGCAGGAGTTTCAACCTCAGCAACTCTCATGCAATCATGCGTAGCTATCACCGGGCTGACATGATTTATCTTTCAAAGTGACGTATGAGCATAAAAAACATCTACTACAAGCCACAAATTCAATTACGCTAACACAGTTTTTGGTTACACTCGGAACGTGAGATCTGCTGAATGTACCAATCATGATAATAGTGACAATTTGTCATGGCGAGTGCGCTCTTTTGACACCAGATAACTGTCAGATGTCTACCGTAGAGCTACACAGGATTTGGCAGTTAAGTTTTTCTAGGTATCCAGAAAATTGGCTCTCCGACACAGCCCTGATTTGAACTCAAAGCAACACGGCTGCTAGATTATCTGGCTAGTAATCAGGATTCTGGCTTGAATCCTTCCTGAATTATTTTTAGCCGTGTGTGCTTATCTTGGTAAATGTTAGTGACTCGGTGAATTTTTAACCACTGTCATTCTGGCAGAACAAAACGGTGAAAGAATAAAAATGACTTGACCAACCAATGCTAGTAGAAAAACATTAAAAGACAGCAAAAACAAGATAAAAAAGAAACAAAATTTTGTAGGCGAAGACAAATATCTTACCGTGTCTGCAAAAATGACGCCACAAACAAGGATGTATGCAATCTCATGAAAATCAAACAACTTTACTCGCATTTGTTCCCCTTATGTTGTATGTTTATAAAAAGCCCATTGAATTCCCTATTTTCTTCATCATGTCGTGTGAGGATCACTTGTTGCTTCGTAGGACAAAATGCCAGCAAACATGAACTAAGTATTCGTTTTCCTCTTCAAAACTTGAAAAACCAATCTAGTAAAAGACGACTGCATGCATATAATCAACAATAAAACATCTTTCTCACGTTTGTTTTTCTCTAGTTATATATTTTTGGAAAGCCCATTTAATTCCCTAACTTCCTCATTATGTCGCGTGAAGATCACTGATTGCTTTGGTACATGAGAGTGCTAGTGAATTTGAGCTAAAGGTCGGCCTCCCTCTCCCGAAATTCAAATATGATTTGCGTAAATTCATATTTTCCCTCATTTCAATCGCAGAGACGCCACCGCTAACAATTAGTATTTGTGAGATCTGCTATTACTTGGTTGTTTTACTCTTTGCTATGAAGATAATACACGTATCACTCATTGAGCTTATTGCACATAAAAACAAATGTACTTGTAAGAAAATACAGAAGCGTTTCAATATAAAAGTTTATTCAAAAGCTAAGTTTCAAATAACATAGCTTATGGTCGCAGTAGACCTACTATAGTTGCTGCTATTTGCTACCTTTTTCATCGTCGTCGTCGTTTGGTCAGGCACCCAAACTCAATCAAGCAGCGCAAATGAAGGCCAGGGCCGAGGGTCTATCCTATTACCACCCCGGGCTGCTGTTCTGCCCAGATTAGATGCTGGCAGTGGTGGTGTTAAGCCAACATCGAGTTGCGTAATCCAAAATCTGCAAACCTCGTGTTCCTCTTGGTACATGATGTATGAGGCATGAAGATATTACGTGATATGCAGTTTGCTCAGTGGCGTCACATTCGCAATTCGGTGATGGAGCGAGACCCCATTTATACACGAACGAGTGAAAACGTCTACACCAGTCCGCAGGCGATTGAGCCTTTCCTAGGATGTTATGGGCAGACTCGTTCCATGTGTCCTTGAACCGACCCTGGGAATGAAAGCACGGACCCTTGAAGCACTCTCCAAGTAGTCCGCGTTCCATTTATGTTTCGTCCACTGCTTCACGCGGATGTCCAGTTTAGACAAACTACCAAATAGTTTCCACGCAGCAACTACAAATGGGCGTCTTGATCTAAGTCTCCCCAGGTGCGCATCCTGCTGCCCAACCAACTGTCCGTGCAGTACATGGTCGGGATTATGGATGGCACGATTTGTCAAAGAGAGTGTCGCTCCTTATCGACGAGGCTTAGCTGGCTGGATGCCTGCGAGGACAGGCAAGTCCTCCGTCGGTGTGGGACGCAAGCATCCAGTGACAATTGTACAAAGCATCATTGAGAATGCTGTCAATGAGGTATGTATGCGTACTACAACACCAAACTGGTGCGCAATACTCAGCGATGGAGTAGACCAAGGAAAGAGCAGAGATGCGCAATGCCTTGGCACCTTCACCCCATCCGGACCACGCAAGTCGCCTCAACAGCTCAACTTGGGTGGAGAGTTTCTTGCGCAAAGTCGAGGTGGTGACCGAAAGTGAACGACCTATCCAGCTTTACCTCAAAATACGTTGGGACTTGACAGGGTGGCAATAGGTTGCAATCGTTGCAAACATTAAGCTCACTTTTGGCCTCTCTGTTCTTAAGATGAAAGGCTGCAGTCACCGTTTTCGTATTGCTGAGCTATAGCCTCCAAGTCTGTGGAGATAAGCTGAAAGTGTAGCCATGTCTTGGCTTAGAGTGTCCTCCACAGCCTTCCAATCTCGAGAAGCACACAGAAATGCTAAGTCATCAGCATGTGCATACTTCTGAGAAGTCATGGAAGGCAGATCGTATGTGTAGATGTTGAAAAGGAGGGGGCCAAGACCAATCCCTGTGGGAGGCCGTTTCGCAAACGTCTTAACCTGCTTTGCTTGCTGTCACCAGTAGTGAGCGTGATGTTACTATTCTGGACAAGTTCGATAATCATCCAGACCATGAGCTTATCCGGTAGAAGCCTAAGCAACTTGCAGGAGAGGCCACGGTTCCAGACAGTGTCGTAAGCAGCTGCCAGATCGACAAACACAGCACCAGCCTTCTTTTTAGCCTCAAACGAATCCTCGATGTTTTGAGAAAGCAAAACAGTCTGATCCACGGTTGACCTTCCCCGTCGGAGACTACTTGTTGAACGTTCTCACACTTCTCCAGCGAAAATATCTTTGTCTGAAGCAAATCCACTGATTGTTTTCCTTTATCAAACACAGGCCAGATCGTTAATATGCCTTTATTTAAAAGAAAAAATATAAACAAAGAAAAAACGAAACGTGCAAATCTGATTACCAAAATCTTGGACGATAATCTTGAATTGACTAACAGCCTTAAGGAACATACCGAATTGCGTAACACCCTAAAAAATCAAATAGAACAAATGCGCCATGATAAGAAAGTGATACAAAAGTTAAAACCAAAATTGCAGGGCGACCTTAAAGCCCTAGACAGGGGCTCAAAGCAACTAGAACGAGATCAAAAGGCACTGGAAAAAACTTTTGATAAACTCACAACCAAGGTAACACCTCCGGAACTGGAGGAAATACATCAGGCGTATCATGGCACCGAACTATCGGCGCCACCTCATAATGACGACACACCCTCTTTGCCTCCCTATGAAAAGGCAACCTCTCTCTATCCCTCCCTTCAAATACCAACCCCTTCTTTTGTTACAATGGATGGTATAGGACAGGCAGAAATTGCTCCTGTCCCTTCTTTTGTTGTGGAGACTGATGAAGAGGAGGAGAATATAACAACAGTACGACCTAAAAGTGTCGGCCCCACTTTCCGCACTCGAGCTAAACGTGCTAATGCTTTAAAAAACACTATCCTAGAACTCTCCAAGAGTCTAAAACAACTTACAAATGCATTAGAGGGGGTGCCCCGTATGTCAGGCGCCGCCCTCACAGGTCCCTCTACGTCAACACCCTTCTTGCAACCATCGCCTCCGCTTAAAAAAACGCCTCCTTCTCTGAAACTTCGGCTGACTTTGTTTGATAACTCTTTTCCAGAAGAACTTGATGATCTGAGTTCCTTCTCAGATCCGCCAATAGCAACAGCTTCCCCCAGGGAACCGAACCAAAAGCCTATTCCGTTACGGGAATACTCAGAATATTTGGCTGCTCTTCCTCCTTTTTCAAAGGGCACTACTGTCACAAAGTGGATCAATCGTATCCTACAAATGATCCCACACGGTGACGGAAGCACCCCTCATGATCGACTGCTTTGTAATAAAATGATCCACCTTTTAAAAAATCCAGGCTTGTCTAGGGGAAAAGAAGTGGCAGATGCTCTAGCCACTCTCTTGCAAACTGAAAACCCCTCATGGCAAGGCGTTCTTAAGATGATTTCACAGTCCTTTCCCAGTGGCATAGTAGAACTATCTGATCAAATAATTTCATGCATACATAAATTCGATTGGGAGAAGGATAATGCTACTCTTCATTTCACACCTGTCTTCATGGAGGCAGGAATTCCCATGAAGGACAAAACTATTTCACAGTCGGATCACGGCCTTGATTATCTGTCTCGAATACGCAGACGACTACCAGAGGCTATACAAGTGAATCTTTTGGGAGCAGAACAGAACTCTTAGAGTGAATTTTTTAACAAACCCCAGCGATATCAGAATATGATGCGCGGTGATAAACAGCAGTACCTCCAAGATCCTACTCCTCCACCTATTTCTTTGCCTGTCCCACTCCAAACACGAAAGAGCACACGAAATGCTCAACCACCTAATCGATACGGCCAAAACGTGGCATGCAGCTATTCGCGACAACCGAGAAACCAATCTGGATCATCTACCTTTCGATTGAATAATCATTCCACGCGTTCACCTTCTTTCGAGTCTACCCTTCGAAATAATGAAACGGCAATGGAAAAGGCCTTACATTTACTTACAGGACAAATGTATGAATGCTATGCCTGTGGCAGACCGGGACATAAAAGCTCAGAATGTCTGGTGAAGGCTGTTCTTTATCAATGTGGCAAAAGACTAAACGTTGACCTTGAAACTGGTTACGTGACACTCACTGATCGACTCCCCTTGTCTACAAATTATATATGACGACACGATAACGAATGGCTTCCCTTCTTGCGTGGACAGAATGCTTTAGAAAAGAGGATCATGACCCTGCATGATTTGGACATGCTTACGAGACAATATAATGAGAAATTCTACCGTGAAAGACGCCAACTCTACCAACGGCCAAACAATAACTCATGGCAAAGGACAAAACAGAAGGCTAGAGACCATGCATGGATTGTTCCTGGTCAAAGTCGTAGTCCTTGCATGACAGATTACGCTGACGATTCCCATTCTTTGACTCCCCAAACTTCTAATACCGCTCTTTCCTCAGCCTCCACAGGAACCTCTGTTGCTATTTTCCACCAAGTACCTCAATATCCGTACTCATTTCCAAGACAAATGACAACCTCTGATCCTTCTCCAGAGACTTCTCCGGAAAACTAGAAGAGGAATTGGATAATCCGGTAACCCAATTCCTCACCCCTACACACACTCTAGTCTCCACATATGTTAATAAAACTACATATCATCTTTTTTATGATGCTTTTTCAGGAAAACTTTGCTATTTTACACATACACCGACTGGAGTGACATTTCTTGCTGATACCGGCAGCGTGCCTAATCTTATCAAATTGAAAACCCTCAAGAAGTTTTGGCCTCGCGCCCTTGCTGACAAGATCGCCGTCTCCCTCCCTATTCACGGAGTGGGCGGCAATAAAACATTGTCATTTTTTGTCTAAATATCATTTTGTGATGTAGTTGTACCATTTTGTGTAAGTGAAGATGTACCTTTTAATATTGTCGGAATCGATTCGATCAAGGTAATTGCTAACTTACCTGATTTTATTGTTTCCTATCAACAACCTTCTGAAGTTTCCATGGCTTTGACTGTACTATACGGGATGGACGTGATCACTGCTCCCCTTTCTTTAAAGTGTATGAATGTGATTTGTGAATGTTGTGAATCAGGGAATGTAGTTACCAGGAATATACCGCCTCCTGAAGATGCGCATATTTCGGAGGAACCGGTGGGAGCCGGACAACCCTCCAATGAGGTAAAAGACGTGCCAGTTTGTAACGTACGCATGCGATTTCCGGGAGCTCAGAGTCAATCTCCAAAACCTTCCGAAGAGGATGGTCTTGTTTTAGGCAGTCCATCCTGCGTCCAAGACGCACAAATCTCCAGATGTGAGCAGGGGGTAGGACAGCGTGTGATGGATAGAGAGTATGCGGTAAAAGATGTGCCAGTTTGTAACGTACGCACGCAATTTCCGGGAGCTCTGAGTCAATCTCCAAAACCTTCTGAAGAGGATGGTCTTGTTTTAAGCAGTCCATCCTGCGTCCAAGACGCACAAATCTCCAGATGCGAGCCGGGGGGTAGGACAAAGTGTAATGAATGTGAGGAAAGATATCTTTTTGTGACTAATGACAAACTCTCAGCACCCCAAGCTGAAACCCTACTACGTGATTTAATCTCACGAAAGAAAAGCGTTGAGATTTCGTCGAGTCAAGAACCCTCTAGAGTGGATTTACACTCCCCAACTAATACAATTATCCCCCGTGAACAGTGGTACGCTGTTTACGAACCCTTTCACTCTCAACTTACCGATTTGAAAGGATATCTGCGCGGGCCGCAGATCCTCCCTTATCTATGTACAGTCAACCTAGTGGATCCTAAAACTCCTCTATTTACTTGTCCCGCATATTCCATGCGCCATCCTGAACAGAAAAAAGCGTTGGAGGATAACATTACTAAGTATCTTGATATGGGTATCATTGAGTATGGCCCTTCCTTATGGAAAACTTCACTTTTTGTTGTCCCTCAGAAAGTTAATGAGGAGCAAGAACTACTACCCACTTATCACCCTTCTCAGCAGTGGCGAGTAGTCCAAGATTTCATCCCCTTAAATACAAAAGTACAAAAAATTGAAAACACCCTGCTGTTGATTGCAGACGTCTTCCTAATCGCCTCTGAAAAAGAAATGTTCTCTTATAGATTTAAGTAAAGCATTCTTTCACTGTAAAGTGGCCGAAAAAAATCGCCAATTTTTCGGAATATCGCATCCTACAAAGGAAATTCGTAGGCGATGTATGCCAATGGGATTTATTAACTCCCCCACCATTTGGCAAAAGAATATGAACGCAGCCATTTGGGAACCTGTACAGCAACTTTTTCACAAACAATACCCTAATCTTCTCATTTAGCCATTTATATGGATGACATTTTTCTTGCCACGTAAACAGTGGAACAACATTTATATCTTCTTCGTGTCCTTTTTGAGCATCTCACCCGATATTCCCTAACTCTTTCAATTGGTAAGAGTTATATCGGTAAACAATCTGTCTTTTTGTTGGGAGAAGTTATTTCACCTCACCAACGCCTTATTCAACCTGAAAGATTGAGAGCGCTAACTCTTTTAGCCCCTCCACAAACAGTTTTTCAAGTTCGCTCCTTCCTGGGAGCCTTGCGCTATGTTGCTGAACATATTCCACGACTCAATGAACTTCTGCATCCTTTTGATGCCCACACTGGAGGTGTTTCGGCCTCCCAAGCTCCTCATGAATATATTTCATGGACACCCGCATTATTACAAACATTTGATGCTATAAAACAGCTCTTGCAGAATCCCTCCATACTTTCGCATTTCGTACCCACACGACCTTTGTATTTGGAGACGGAAGCATCCAATACCGGATATGGTGCAGTCCTCTTCCAGATAGACAAAGAACCCTTGGAGACAGCTCAAGTTTTTCCTTTGGCCTATTCTTCACAAGCATGGAAGACTACATCCGAACGTGCAACACATCCCTGCCGCAAAAACTTGATGCCCTAAAACGCATGATTCTCAAATATCACTATCTTTTGCGTATTTACCCCTTTATGATAATTACGGACAACATGGGCGTCTTCCATTTAGTACAAAACTTTGCGCAAGGAAAACCTCCCACTGATCTTATTTTAGTCCGATATTTACCATCAATTTGTCTCCACCCTATTTTAGGGATAATACACAAACCTTCGCGATAGGTCTTTACTTCAGATGCTTTATCACGAATGACATTGCAACAATTGGTCATCTCTCCTGAGGACCCCATTGCATGACCCACTTTATTCATTGCCCCTTCCTTGATGGAAGCAATTTCCCGTCAAGTTACGCGCCATTTGCGACACTCCAAATGTAAATACAGCACACAGGGTAAACACCCTATTGACAAATGCTTACGTCCCCTTTGTGCTGGCTTAACTAATCTGCAGTTCCAACTTCTCCTTCGTGAACTGCATAGTGAATCACGGCTGGCCTTTTTTGGACAATGGATCATGGCGGAGACCCCCTCCCTCCGGACCTCTATGATGGTCCCTCTCTTACTCTTTGCCATGTTACTAAACTTGAAGCATTGCCTTCTATCAAATTACGAGGTCTCTTTCCCATGACGCGTTGGTGCATCTATTTTACGTCCATTGCCCCTCCACAACTCTACGATACACATGTATATCAACGAACGCTTCGCAAAGGAATTCCCAAGGTATTATCCATCAGTACACGCCTTTTGCTCGAGCACAATATTAATGTTTTTCAAACATTGTCTATGAACATATATCTTATATCAACTACTATTCCATATTCACTTTTTACCCCCATCGACAGAATACTATCTTTATTTGCAGAATGTGGATTCTTCTTCTCTTTGTTTTTGGATATCCTGCATGTGCCAGTGCACCTAACCCGGCCCTGATACACATCCTTGTTTCCGACAAACCCATTAATCTTACTTCACCTGGTTTTCCGACGGACATGTATCCTCCTAATCTAAACATACATTACAACATTACCGTTGATCCCAATTATACCCTTAAACTCACAATTGACAGTATAAACTTGGAATCTACATGCTGCGATTACCCCCAAATCATCGAATTTAATCGACCCATATATACTTTTCGCGGCATCATACCTTCCCTTTCACCTTTTTACTTCACATCTCGACATCTGCTTTTTGTTTTCTACACCGACGCAAAAGGAGATTTCCCCGGGTTCTAATTAACCCTTGAACGAACTTTATGGGCTTGTTATTATCCATTGGGACGTTGTGGCTATCAATGCATGGCCACCTCCCATGACCAAAGCCTCTACTCTCCATATTCTCCTTACAATTACCTTGACAACGATACATGCACGTGGACAATCGCAGCACGACACGGATACTGTGTATACTTTACGATAGTATCATTTCGCACGGAAACTCACGACATTCTCACTATAGAAAGTGAAGGTCATACCCCACATGTTTTCAGAGGAACTAATTATACTCTTCCTGTCGTGCTCCCTCTATTGCTCACCTGTTTATTTACGATCCACCACGGATGGCTCTCTTATCGAAACCGGTTTTCATATTGTTTACCGCAAACACTCTTCCCCAAATTTTACGTCTACACAATTATTATTGCCTTCCAAAGCTGAATCTTAAATATCACCTTTTGTCAGCAATATCTTGTTCTCCATCAACTGGACGCCCTTATTGCAAATAATCTGCTTACAGCAGAACAACTCGAATATGTCCAGAGTTAGCTTAATGACCGACAAGAAGACTTCTCTTTCCAGCTTGCATCTTATGTACAAACTATTGCTAACGCATCTTGTGTGCCTGTGAATAGCAGTTTCAGAGCATAACCCCTCCTTTTCCTTTTTATGAATATGTCATGCTCTTCTTGTCATCTGTGTCCATCCTTTTCTCCATTTTCTTTCTTCTCTTCACTTATTGTTTTTCAAGACGACTATATCATCTTTACCTTGTTCCTGATAAATACCGTCCTGGAAAATATGTTCATACCTTACAATATCTCCTTATACTCCCACTGATCTCGCCAGCCTGTGCAAAACCATTGCCTCCCGATAACTTACCTCTGGCGTTATGGAATCATGCTCAATGGGAAAATGACCTCGGTATTTTCTTTCCTTTTCTACAATACCGCCCCTCTGAAGCGTTTTTCGAATATTTGATATTCGTCTTTGTCATCTCCACGTTTTGTATGATATTTCATCTCCACCCCATTTTAAAAAGCAAGGGGAGATCGCCATCGTCCGACTCACCGATATTATGTTCGACACCTGCCATGTATAAACGACTGTCTCGGACATCACTAATTACACTTTTAGCTTGTAGTTCGAATGTAGAAGTTTATCTAGCTCTATTGACTAACGGCACCTTTATGCCCCTTCCCGTCTCGATCCCAGACAATTGGCATTATACAATGCAACCTGGGAATGCAAACCTGGGAATTAATGCAACCTGGGAACATATTTCCTTTGACCATCTTTGGGAACGACCCCATGACAATCATGCATGGAAGAACCCTATACCGATGTATTCCAAGATATTTGGATATGCTATAACTGAAGGAACAACGTTCTCTGAAAAATATTTTCCTGGATCACGATATTGGAATAATGTAACCGAAATGGAAAGAACCTGTCTTTGTGAACGAGACGTTGTCGATATACACCCTTTCCTAAATCCTGAGATGCTTCTTATTAATACCCCCATTGTCCGCAACACTGGAAATATGATTCGACACCGATGGAAACGGACATTACAACAACCACCTAATCAATTCCATTCTGCTCCTCCTATACCAGAACAAGTTGCGTATCCCTTGCTAAGCATTATTAAGGAAAGAATTTTGTCTTTATTAGCGGACTATGCGGTTGTACAATCCAATTGTTCTCTTGAACAGAAATTGGTCAATTGTGAGGCCAAAAACTTGCTTTCTTTGATCATGTTCATTTTGACCCCGCACAAAATAAACCAAAATTTTCAAGTCCCCCCGTTCGATTATATGGATCAAACGGTAATATTTCTGAACCCCCTAGTGATCCATCACGCAAAAAAAGACAAATCACGGGCGGAGTGGTTCTTTTAACCTTTTTGACGACAATAATCGGAAATGCTATAACCGGCGTGACCACAGGACTTACTTTACAACAAGAGCTCGATGAAAAACTCAACGAACTCGAAAGCAAAATAAATGAAAGATTTGCCAAGGACGAGGAAAATATTAGAACCCTCTCCAATCGAATAAACTCTTTGGAAGCGGTCAATATAGTACAGGACCAAGCTATTACTCGAGCACTTACTCAAACATTGACCTTGCAAGCTATACAATCCTCTACTGATGATTTTCTTAAAGAAGAAATTGACAATAATTGACGCCTTTTATTGCAACATCTAGATACCTATCTAAGACAAACTCAAACCCTCAATAGCATATCACTGGCAGAATTAGAACTTGATCGATTGATTATCCGCGAAGTCGCCAGAAGAAATGGTACACATTTGTTTGACGATACCACCACCTATTTAACAAAAATTACACAAGGAAACTTGTACCTAAAAAAATATGCACAAGAAACACAAATCTTGCATTCTCGCCTTTACAATGTTACTGTCACAGATAAAGAAAAAATAAAAGAATTGCGACAAAACTTAACCTCTATGACTAACGAAACAAAAAACATAAAAATGGTGAAACACGCAAACTCACTCGTCCCCCTACCTATAAATCTCTCGGAAGCCAGATGGAACCCCCCAAATATTTCTATAAATTTTACACAAACCGATATTACTCCTAAAAAACTAGTCGACAACTTAATGGATGGTTTGGGTGTGGTCCCCCGTACTGTAGGAGGTTTAGTGAAGACCGGAGTTGATGAAATTGCAAATATTACTGGAAGTGGAATAGAACATCTATTGAAACCCCTTCTGCCTATACTTATTCCCGCTGCAGTGATTGCGGTCGCTATTGTCTTTTTCTGCTGTATCTTCCAACTTTACCCTAAATGTGCAAAGGACAGAGAAAGACTTGTACCCTCCTGGTTGAAGAAAAGTGAAAAAGAAAGAAAGATGCACATAGAAGATATGATGAAACCCCCAAAAGAAGAATCCCCTTGAAGAGTGGTAAAAAGAAAGGACATGTTAAAGGACAGATTATAAAAAACTTTTGAATTGCTGCAAAAAGGACAATGCCTTATTTAAAAATCACATATTGCAGAATGTAACATATAGCATGCATTGCAGAATGTAGCCTACATTCTTGTTTGATTGCTGCAAAAACTGTAATTAACTTTTTGCTGGAGCTACTTTCACTTGTAATGGAAAAACACCAGGCACTGCACTCCCATAGCTTATCAGTTCCAGACATGTAGTGGGTTTCGGAAAGCAGTATGATTTTCTGCTTGCTAAAATGGGAGATATTTGTCCTATAAGAAAGCAATTATGACTTCCTATCTAAAAAAAAAGAGGAAAAGAACTTTGAATGATTATAAGTAGGAGGTCTTTGTCTGGTGTGTGTCAGATGAATGTAGTCTTGAGTCAGGTCAGAGTGTTATATGAGTTTGCTATGTATTAGTGAAAATGTTATGTGAAATATTGAGGGATACTCTGAAAGATTTAAAAACAGTGTTAGAAGAAGACAGAATAATGAATACTTTGTGCTTTGAGAAGAATATATGTGGCAGCGTTGATGTTCACCTGGAACTTCACATATTATTCACGCTCTGACACAAAGATCTCTCCTTTGGGAGAGTAATTCATTTTTTTAAAGATTAAAACCAAAAAGAGAAAGTAACTAATACATCCCTATTTTATGAGAATTTACCCTTTTTCAACATTGATAAATAACAAATAAAGACCTTTTAAGAAGTAGAAATTATATTATACTTCTACGATGAAGAAAGTCAATATGATTAGAGAAGGTATTTTACTCTGAAGTCAATGTTACAAAGGGCCTATGCCCTGCTATCCCTGCACTTCATGTAACAATAGAACGTTTATGTCCACAGAATTATTAACACAATGCTCATTATTTGTGACGAAAACAAAATGCAATACTTGGCGCTACAAGACTTACTCAGATACTTTGCTTAGGATAACATGGAAGGAGATTCAATTATAAAAGAAATAGAAAAGCGAATTTCTGAGTTAATTCGCCAAGACCCAGAAGTCCTTGTACGATTAGAAAATACTAAAAGACGAACAATGCAGTATTCATTTTTCACAAATTATTTTTAATAGTCATTTTATGATACACCCTTTTCAAAACCAATACCGGTATATAATTTTTACGTCCTGGTTATGACGAAAAACTGCATCCAATTGCATAACATAAAGATGCATCCACGTTTATGAGTAGTCGTGACGTATTTCTTTTGTTAGTGCAGAGTACTGTAATCAAAGTTTAGTATGAATACATATGGCGAAAGAACTTCTGTAATTAAGGAAACTCTTACAAGTAATATTGACTTACATGAATTGGCCATTGTAACAAACAAATGTATAGAACTGCAATTTGAAATAAAATTGGAGTTGTCTAATCATGAAATTCCCTCTTTAAGAGGAGAAACGGAGTCCCAAAGATTGGAAAAAATGCAATTACAATTACAAAAAGAGGAAATAACTCTCCTCCTTTGAACGATTGTTGACGAAATAGGGAATAGAATGGAAAAAGTATTTTCAGAGTCTTTAACAGAGGAACTGAGGGATCCCCACAGACAAACAATAAAAAAGGTATTGTTCAAAAGACAATTTGAAGAATTAAAAAGGTTATTTTTGTCCATAGATAACGTCCTTTGAAAGTTTACTCATGAGTATTGTAGTTCCCTATCCAGTCCCTGTCCTGGGCATGACATAAAACTGCATCCAAGTTCATAGCGAAATGAGCAATAATGTCTTTTCCGAACTTACACTGATTTTTAATGCACCTAAATTTGCGCTTGCTTTGACTCATTTTTGTATTGTAATCTTTCATTGTTGTCGTATAATCTCTGTCTAATGCTCAAGAAATGGACTACCTAACTGACAGAAATGATAGAAGGACCCCTTCTCGAGATTAGGGACGCCCCTTTCAGTTTGAATAAGAATGTCTGCAAAGCAGTGTGACTTTGCGCGTTAAGGATATTCGAGAGACCCCGTTGCGTATCCTGTTGTTGAAAGATGCAGCAACACTTGATTAGGACAAGACTATTCAAGTGGATATTTACGCCGAAAGCCTTCATATCCTAAATAGTCCTCTGTCAAAATTAAGAGAAGCGTTCTATTAAAAATCATTGATGTCATTAGGAGGCCCATTTCCTTGAATGAAAACGTTCTCCCTATCATATAGAAGTTTGTGCCCAGGAGAGATTTTGATGGAGCTTTTGTATATATGTAAAGTCATTATCCCTCCTGAGATATATAAAATTTTTTTGTTCATAAAGAATTTCATTTGTTGAGCTATCGAGCCATATTGTTGAGAGAATGCATATATCACTACTGTAACTGTATATGTATGATCACTAACGATATATTTTTGTTTTTCATGTGTCATTCTATTTGAATAAGAAAAAAAAATTTATAGTGAATAATAGGATCTGATTTGTGGTATTGATAAGGACCTGTGGATGGAAGTCTATTTTTCGTAAAGGATCCCGGAAATTTTGTTTGGAGAATCGTTCTGAAGAAGAAAACGAATCGATGTGGAGTTGTCGCCAATACTCAACACGAGCGTGTATGAGCCTCTCGAGGATCTCGTAGGGAACGCAAAGCAAGATTGCATGATAGCTTTTCTGGTCTTCTACAGGCTTCTTGGGTTTAGGGATCGCCACTACCAGTGCTCTTCTGCAGACGTTTGGAACTTTGAGGTGGCGCAGGCAGGAAGAAAGGAAGCCACACAACCAGGACTTCAGTGCAGCTCCAGCATGGGTTATTAGCTCTGGGCAGATAGAATCTGGGCCTGGAGCTTTTTCTGGTTTCAGGGCAGCAGCGAACTACTGAGAAGTAAAACTTTCAAAGATGTTGGACTTGTTAGAGTGGCCCTCCAAGGATCTGACAGTTCTTGCGAGATGACTCACAGTCAATACCCTCGTATCTGCCATTTCTAATCAGCTGGGACGCAATAGCGTTTGCTGAGACGGCACATTGATGAAGGGAGCGCCATGATCTACTAGTTAGGTTGTTCAATATACTCCATGCTTTTTGGTTAAGATGCAAAAAGTCGATAGTCTGAACTGTCTCGGACCATCGATCTCTGCGTTTTCTGTCGAGCCTGAGGAGCAGAGCAGTGGCAGCCCTGTTTGAGTCGCTTCCTTCAGGCGACTGCAGAAATGTACGGTAGAGGTTATCGCACTCAGCATCCCAACACGGTATGTGGTTATTTCGACGACTGCGTGAGATAAAATTTTTGGCTGCTGTTCTGATGACATTGCAGAAGTCCTGGTAGGCCAGATCCACATCCGGTGAATCTGGTGGCAACAAACTCTTGGCAAGTTTGTTGGTCAATGTATTGTAGTGGCTCCAGTTGGCCTTGTGGAAGTTCCATCGCCTAACAGGCTTGCTCGGAACAGGCAGAGCAAGTCTTGGTGGAACAATAAGGGAGGGTCAATGTTGTGACCTAGGGAATTTCTCTAAGATGCGTCTGTCAAATACACGGTTGTCTGCACCAACACTGACAAATGTCAGATCAGGGTTGGTGCCAGTGTTCCAGCGGCCAGAATGAAAGGTGGCCACCCCCTTTGGGTTGTGGAGAGGGTCAAAGCAACAAGGCACTCTCCATTGGTACTGCTGGTTCTATAACCGCAGTTGACACGTGGACAATTAAAATCACCATCACAGAAAACGGGTTGAGGGAACACTGGGAGATCAGACGCTTGCAGTCGCATAGGTAGAGGTTTGCAGACATTGACGATCCTATTGTAGGAAATAAGTTCCTTTGAGCAATAACGAATGTAGGAAATAAGTTCGTTTGAGCAATAACGTGCTGACTGAATCCCAATTGCTGGGAACTATGGCAGTCACAAGGAAGAAAGCACTACAGCAATATTTTATTCCATCAATTCGCGCAAGCTGTGGCAGATAATCAAAAATCACGTCCTTCTACCACGACGATCAACAACGAACCAGAAACATGACAGACAACCAGAACACGTCCGTCCGTCCGCCACGGCGATCGACGAAGAAAGAGAGCACAATATCTCCGACCACATGGTCGGTAACAAAATCTGCACGCGACACCAGGAATTAGGTCGCTGCACACGTCTATGTAAACAGGGCACTGCACACGTCATATTAACAAAAAAATAATGGATAAACAACCTAATGGCGGGAAAGGCAAGCCGATCACCGAGCTACCAAGAGAAGACAAAAATAAACATTATCTATCCCTAATAAAAAAAATAAAAATATGTGTGTGTAATTTTAGACGCATACAATAACAGTAAACAATACGCGTTGCAATATCACGGCTAGGTTGCCGGAAAGCCATGCAGGCTAGATTTCTGGCGTGAGGTTACATCGCCAGGCGTACGAACTATAGGAGCACGATATACTTTAAACGGAGATAGCCGAGCGGCTACAAACCTGACGGTATGTACTTCGTCAGTTAATATTACAGTAAAATCATAGGGTAAAACAGCAAAGGTGCGTGAGCTGGGCGTCAAACTAGGGACGCACAAAGTTGCAAATTAGCAAACGCAGCTCTAACAGTAAACAACTAGAATCACACACATATCGGCGGGAGCAAGGTGCTAAACCGCCGAAAGCAAACTAATAAAAAAAATGTAAAAAGACAAAAAGATGTTTGGCATGGCAGCTCGATGAAGTGCGAGGCGCGACACGCTACACAACTCCCCCCCCTCAAGCACGCGCAGCCAGCGGAGACGTGCGAAAGGATGAAAGAAGAAAACGTTGTCGATCTCGGGCTTGTCTTCCAGGCGTCCGAACGATGAAAAGCAGCAGCACAGGATCAATGTACGGTAAGCTGGAAACAAAATACAAACACGCATCAATGCGGCTCATAGACGTTATATTCATGTGTTTACAAAATGGTAAGGCATGGCAGTGATCAGGCATATGTTAAAATCATAATTGAAGATAGCATCTGACTAGGGCTAATAAAAAATTTCTCCCAAAAATGAAGCATAAAACATAACTGCAGAACTAAAACAAAAGAAATAAAAGGGTGTACCAGCACAAGCAAAAAAGTGGGTGCAGTTTTACGTCATGCCCAGGACAAAAATGGGATGCAGTTTTTCGTTATGCTTAGGACGAAAAAACGGGAAGCAGTTTTATATCATGCCCAGAACGAAAAAGGGGGTGCAGTTTTACGTCGTACGGAGGTCGGATACAGTTTTACGTCATGCCCAGAACGAAGGTCGGATGCAGTTTTATGTCATGCCCAGGACGAAAAAGGGGGTGCAGTTTTACGTCATGCCCAGGACGAGAATAAATTTAAAACTCCGTCGATCTCCTGTCATGAACCAGGAGTATTATGGTTTTACCTCGGCACATTACACTTAGTATGGTTACGTGGAAACTATACAAAAAAAAACACTGGAGAAAAGTACTTAACTTTAAATTCTTGCGACGATTTGTAAGTTTTCTTCTGCAAATTTGACGGTTGAATAAATTCCTTTTTTATTTTTGCTGTTTTCTTTCTTCCTTCCTTCAATCACGTCGGGGTCACCAATGTAGGAAATATGTTCCTTAGAGCAATAACATGCTGACTGAATCCCAATTGCTGGGAACTATGGCAGTCACAAGGAAGAAAGCACTACAGCAATATTTTATTCCATCAATTCGCGCAAGCTGTGGCAGATAATCAAAAATCACGTCCTTCTACCACGACGATCAACAACGAACCAGAAACATGACAGACAACCAGAACACGTCCGTCCGTCCGCCACGGCGATCGACGAAGAAAGAGAGCACAATATCTCCGACCACATGGTCGGTAACAAAATCTGCACGCGACACCAGGAATTAGGTCGCTGCACACGTCTATGTAAACAGGGCACTGCACACGTCACATTAACAAAAAATAACGGATAAACAACCTAATGGCGGGAAAGGCAAGCCGATCACCGAGCTACCAAGAGAAGATAAAAATAAACATAATCTAACCCTAATAAAAAATAAAAATAAATGTGTGTGATTTTAGACGCATACAATAATAATAAACAATACGCGTTGCAATATCACGGCTAGGTTGCCGGAAAGCCATGCAGGCTAGATTTCTGGCGTGAGGTTACATCGCCAGGCGTGCGGACTATAGGAGCACGATATACTTTAAACGGAGATAGCCGAGCGGCTACAAACCTGACGGTATGTACTTCGTCAGTTAACATTACTTCATCAGCAAAATCATAGGGTAAAACAGCAAAGGTGCGTGAGCTGGGCGTCAAACTAGGGACGCACAAAGTTGCAAATTAGCAAACACAGCTCTTACATTAAACAACTAGAATCACACACATCAGTGGGAGCAATGTGCTAAGCCACTGAAAGCAAACTAATAAAAAAATGTAAAAAGACAAAAAGATGTTTGGCATGGCAGCTCGATGAAGTGCGAGGCGCGACACGCTACACTATAACCATCAACGCCCACGCACAACCCTTCAGTCTCCGATGTAGCTGGAGACTGATCAACAAGGGTCCATTTTATCTGGTCGTGGACAAACGTGGCAAGGCCATGCTTCCTGCTTTAAGAAGACTCTGCTAGTGCAAAGCCTGGTATCGTTAGCTTATCTACACAAGTGCAGTGAGTCTCCTGAAGAAGAATGACGAGTGCCTCATACTGCACGGTGAGATCATGAAGTACATTCATCTTGCTTGCAGTGAGGCCTTCGATGTTCTTGCTGCAAGACTGCTGGCCTTCGGAACTTGTTGTCGGTGTGCCCTGACAGGGGCACATCGCCCCACCCTGCAAAAGGCGTTTGCCGAGTAGTAGGCCCTGGCTGAACATCGGGGTGAGGGATTACCCTTCCAGGTTGGCAGGTTCGGTTTCTGTCTGACATTTCTGAAAGACGTGCCAACGGCCTAGGTTGCGAGAAAGCACCTGCCATCTGGGCCACCTTGCCTTACCTTTTACATAATAGAGATCAAAACAAAACTGAAAGTCAATTAAATAATTGGGCTCTTGAGTACAATCACATGATGTGCCTCAATCTATAACCAATGGGTCCGTTAAAATATTACATGACGCCCCCAAAGATGGGGGTTAAGAGAAATCTTTTTATGACAAACTTGCTATCACATTAAAAAGTATAGAAGTTTTTAATCGTTTGAATAAACAGATTTTTGTGGCGAATCTGCATAATCAATATTTGCTTGAGTGCTCTTTCACATGACGCGTAGTATGAAGGTGGGAGGGGGTTTACAAAAGTGCAACATGGAAAAAAGGGGGGATTAAAAATCGGATAAAAAAGTGTCGAATTAATTGCAAACAGCCCCAAAAAATCTGTCATTTACTTTGGAGGCAGGTCAACTTAGCTGGCGGAGGCGAACAAATGCTACACTTTAACCAAGGAGACTATTCTTCAATATCCGCTCAGGTTTAAGAAGTTCAACGAGATTAGCCTGTAATTTCTTCTGTGACAGCTTACCATTCGTAGGTTGTAAAACCAAAACCAGATAAACTAACCAAATATTTCGAGTTTCACCTACATCAACCAATAACAACCAAATTTAAAGCTACAAATGTGTACTTCCAACCTGATGACTCTGGAAATCGTTTGCAGCGATTATAGCTCTCGCATTGTGAAAAAAAGAAGCTCTATTTTGCAATCTTTACATTGTATATGGTACTACTACTACTAGTAGCAATCAAAACCCCAGCCAATTTCTGACGGGTTTCAATTCGTCGAAAGACATTTGCCAACAAATTGGTGAACACGAAAGTTCTCAAAAACACAAGGCATGTGTTGAAGCTCACATACCATTCAGCAGTAATAAGGCAGTGGTAGTCCTACTTACTGTCAGTCAAACATCATTACACAACAAACAGGTCATACAAAGAAGGCATATTCTCGACAAAGTCGCCTCCATTGTGAAAATGATTGGAAAACGGGGGACGAGCTATAGGGAAACAGGAAGTTTGGAAGTAGTGTCTACTTTATGTGATGAAAAAGTTGATCTCTGAACATTTTTAGAGACGGTACTTCTTCTTGCGAAGTACGATAACATTCTAGAGTGTCATTTGGAAAATGTCATCAAAAAATGTTTGCAGAAGAAACGCGACAAGCATAACCGTGCAAACAGAAATACATTTATCTCCAAAACTACTGTTAACTCTATCATTGCTATTATATCTAAGCTGATAAAAGAAGAAATTTCAAACTCTGTTTTCGGCATTTACTCAGTTTATATCGATTCAACTCAAGATATAACTTCAACCGACAAATGTTCAGTTATTCTATGCTAGTTAGGGAAAACGTCGAAGAACGACTTCTTGCCGTTGTTGACAGTCATTCAGCAACTGGAGCAGGCCTGTGCAATTTGTTGAAAGAAGTTTTGCAGAAGCAAAACATAGACGTTTTCAAATGCATCTCCGACAGTGCAGATGGAGCATCAAACATGTCGGGGCAATAAAATAGATCTAAAGCTTTTCTTGAAAAAGAAACTCCTGATCACATTCACATATGGTGCTATACCCACGTTCTCAACTTGGTTTTCTGTGATGTTACTACGACTAATCATGCATCCATATCTCTATTTGGATTAGTTCAAAAGATTGAGGTGATCTTTCGAAAATCAAGTTTGCGAATGGACATGTGGAAAGAGCAGATGAGCCAAAGACATAGTCATGATATTCAAAGTACCGTATTTACTCGTTTTGTAGCCTGGGCTCTTATTTTTTTCAACCAAACTCACTAACGGGCCCTTATTCAAGCACGGGCGCTTGTTTTTTTCAAAGTAAAATTATGCACAAAAATTATTGTTGAAGAGAAATATTTCAGAAGATTAATCCTTTTTCCATGTCAATTTATTCACGTCAAACGCAAATTATTCACGTCTTAAGAGTAATTCCCTCATATTAGGTTATATTATTAACAAGAAATAAAAAATCAAAATTTATATTAAAATTAGAAATAAGAAAGCGCTTCTTATTTCCTATTGTTCTCTACCACTGAAAAATCAGCTTTTACACCGGGCGGGTATTCAAGCACGGGCCCTTATTTATTTTTATGTTCTGTTCACACGGGCAGCTATTCAAACGGGCCCTTAACCAAGATCGGGCGGTAAAACGAGTATATACGGTAGGTTGAACTTGATTGGAGGAATCGGATGATGGTCTAAGCACAAATGTCTTCGAAAAATTTTCGACGCATTTAAAGATGGTTCCAGCGACATGTCCTGCGATGTAATTGAAGTTCTATATTGTGCTTCTACTTCTGAAAAGTTAAGTGTTAAAGCGCGGTTTGATGCCAGTGTCATGTTAGATAATATGATTCGATATCAACATGTTTTGACAGCCATTACTTATCTACGCATAATGGAAACAACCTCTGCACTTTCAAAGTACTTGCAGATCTCTGGGCTGGATTTCATTAATGCTTTTAATATGGTGGAACCAACAAAACAGGATATTCAACAGATTCATCGCAATTTCTCAATGGTTGTAACCAAAACTGACCATTTTGTTCAACATGCCAATGACATTTTGGATGAACGTGGGTGTAATGTCTTGATTGAAAGCAGCTTTCCTGCTAAGCGGGTTAAAAACAGTCAAAATAAACCCTTGGATGAGTGTCTTTCGGACTCAATGAAAAAGTTTGACGTCGATGTTCACAACAGAATTCTAGATCAAGTGGTTCAAAGTTTGCGTAGAAGATTTGCTATCCATAAAAAGTTATATGCTGACTTAAGCTACTTCGATCCCAAACGCTTTTCTGAAACTGTTTTTCATGGGATTCCTATCTCAGCTGTAAATATGATATGCAACCTTTTGCCAAATAAAAGTTCAGATTTTACTGTTCAGCAAGATCTTCCGCAAGAGCTCTTGGATTTCGCATCAAAATCGCCGGAATTAAAAGAGATCTTACCTGAGCACTGCACTAAATTGGATGAAGCAGGTGATAATTTTTTTGATTTTATTATTGATAAACTATTCACAGGTTAATGTTTTGATCTTTTATCTCACTGTATGATATAACCCAAGTCTATGATTACTTGATGTCTATTTTCCATACCAAGGAAAATGCTATTATTTATTCAAAATTTTGTTCTGATATTATCATCCAACACTTTTCGCCGGTCAACTGTGCTAATACTAATAAATTTTCTTTCATACAACTTAAATTTGCTTTTGTTTTTGAAAAACAGATGACGAAGATGTGAGATTGGACGAAAGCCCCAACATTCGAAGATATCAATGCCAAAATTGTTTTCTATGCTGTTATACTGCAATTCGGAGATATAAAATGTACTGCAGAAGTTATCCTCTTCTATATCAGGCATACAAACTTACAAAGTAATCCTGATTCTTTCCGTTACACTAATTAGTTGTGAAAGAACCTTCATCAAGCTTAGATATGTAAAGAACCGTTTAAGAAATCAGCTAAGCGAAGATCGTTTGGATTCCCTTCTTTTGATGTGCGTCGAACGAGACGTTTTGTTACGCATTTCAAACCATGCGATCATTTACGAACTAGCAAAAATGAACCCAGAAATGCGAAGACTGTTGCTCTATAAATAGTGTTTGATAATGTTTGTTTGTTAATTCTAAATATTCTTTTTTGAAATGGGCTAAATATGAATTGCTAGCTCCAAGTGGTTACGATCGATAGAGAGCGTCTTGTGAGCGAGAAGCAAAACAACAAAGCGAGTGCTGAAGGTGCGAGGCTTCCGAAGGAAGCAATGCTATTGAGAGATATTAATAAATTTACAATGCCATCCCTGGACACGTTTCGTCCTTTTGGACTCATCAGCAGAGCGTGCCATGGGCCAAGAGGTCACCCCAATAGTATGAACGTTGGCTTTTAAAAAACAATCGAACACAAAGCACAAGACTTACGTGCCGTTTACTTTTGAACCAGGTTCGTTTAGACACTACTGCTAACCACTCAAGTATGGACCAAAACTAATATAAGCTGATCACACAAGAAGTGACTTGGCATAAAAAGGCCTTGCAAAGGTTATAAACTAAATGCTGTGCTTCAATGCATAGCTGGCATCACGGGGTTGTCAAAAATGGGCCGGTTTTATTTCAAAGTTCCCGGGCAGGTTGAATTTGCTAATCCGCTCCTGAACATTTCATGTAATTATTTCAATGGGCAAATGTTTGGTGTGACCAAAACTGGTCATTTTTTGGAATAATCACTTTGATAAGTAAAAGGTAAAAGCACTTGCTTGTTTCTTCCATCTCTCGGTTATCCACTTTCGCCTCATGTGAATGTGGTCAGAATTGTTAAAGAAGGTACAACAATAAGATCAGTAAAAATAAAGGTGAAATAACAACAGCTAGCCCAGTGTTGTGCACTTTACTATAAATTTTAAACTAAGTTGTAACTGCGCATTACATCTACAAATAAAACATAAACTTAACTTTCCATCAAATTAAAATCTGCACAATTGTTCACAACTAAAAAACACAGATTTGGGCTAGGTCAACCAACAACTTGAATGACCAACGCTGTATCCTACTGAAGTCACACGTGACTCGAGCTGTCAAAACCGCAATTACACGTGACCCGAACAAGCAGAAACTGCAAACGCGATAGTCCTAGACCGATCAGTATCTCGACACTACAGTAAGAAAATAGCAACTTGTACGAAGTAAAATGCAATACAAACGATATTTTACTTCAAAAGATATGAAGAATCGTGAATTTTTGAAAAGAATTCAGAACAAAAAGGCAAATTAGTGGCAATGGCCATTTGCTCTTCATTGTTTAGATTTGAGCCTTTACCCTTCTCTCGCCATCAGTCCGGATAGTCCATGCCCATTGGCCCATAACTGTGTCACACAATATTGTAAATTTTATAAAATAGCTAAATATTCATGCCATTGTAACCGAATAAAATATCAGACTCAAACAGAAACAAGGAGAATGGACACCGCAGACAATGTCACAATATGCTCATATCGATTAAAAGTTATCACACCAGAAAAGAAAAAAAAAGGTGCATCGAAATATTCTCAAGCTGGCCTGTACTTTGCGCATAAGATAGGCAGCATCATTTTTTCACTTAATTAATTTTTTACCTTTGCATTAGGATAAAGATTGATATGTTGATGTGATCAATGATGTTTTTTCAAAGTTTGAATGATCTTGCTTTTGTAACACATCATTGGTTACCAGGCACAATGTAATCGAGGACAAATTTTCAAACTTACAAACACCATAGAGAATTTCCGGGAAACCTTGTTCAAATGTTTCTCTTGGAATGCATAATGCTTACCAGGAAAATTCCCATGATGACGACAGTTTTACATTCTATAATAAAATACACAAAATTTGTATGATAAGCCAGGATTGTTGGACCTAAGTATTAATGGATTAGACATTTTGACTGTAATTTTACACAATTAAAAAAGCAATTAAAATTCAAATTTCCCCTAAAATGATTTTTTAAAGTAAGCAAGCCACTCCGCAATCTAACTCATGTAACCAAACTAACCTAGGGAAGGGCAATGTCACGGGCACTGCTATCGTAAATCAGGAAGCAAGTTGGCTTCACATTTTTTTGGAAGTAAATAAGCAACTTGTTTTCCAGCTTTCTCTTTAGGATATGTGATAGGCGGGGGGTTATATACCCATTGCCGAAACCTAAAGGATATAATTACAATAGCTTACTTAAAAATATTTTATAAAAGCAGTAGAAATATCATACTGGTACAAGTAGGTCTATTGATAAGCCTACTGCTTTACTATCTGTAGCTGTGGCTATGAAGCCCATTTTACGGTTTTGCTGTTAAAAATGAATTTCAAAAAAGTTAGAAGCGCACCTATGAGCTTGCATGTCGGCTTGCAACGTACTAGCAGGAAAATCTCATGACACAAAAACTTTGAATGCTTGCAGTACAAAATATTAAAAACAATTACCAAGACTGACCCAAAACCAAAGTTGTCAGTGAATAAACGAATTTTTCTCAAATACACAAATGTTTAAGGTACAACCTTTAAGAAATCAAACTTTCCAAGACAGAAAATTTTTTCATGCAAGTAATTTCATTATTAGTAGACCAATTGGGTCTTGACACCAGTCTCGAGTCATTGTGGTTGAGTCTCGAGTCACTGTTAACGAGTCCAGAGTTGAATCGAGTCATTTCGTGCGAATGACTGGAGTCAAGACGAGTCTTTTTACACCAAGTAGAGTCGAGTCATTGATTCGAGTCTCTCCAACACTGCTACTGGAACTGTAGATGGCTGGAGCAACGCATCTTGTCTGGCCAACTCATCGGCAATAACATTCTTCGGAAGAAACGAGTGACTGAAAGCCTATTATAACCTGAGAGAAAAAGAGAGGAAAAACATAGTTCAGCCTGTGTCAGAGAATGTGAGATAGAAGGAAGAACTGATGAAAGAAAGGTGAAGCAAGAATACAGCGAGAGTCAGAAAAAGGAGATGAAAAGAGAAGTGACCGACTTGTTGGTGCTTCCAGGACCAGCGGAGAGCTTGCAAAATGATATATCCATCAATATCTAACCAACAGATGGCAAAATATACAGAAGTCTGCCCTGTCGTCTAGACTCCAGTATAATTGAGGTTTACAACTTTTCAGTAAGCTTATGCTACTTAATATGCTGTATAAGTTGCACATTACGATTAACTGAAACTGAGTATTCCCAAACACGCTGATTGTGCGAATATGAAACTTTACCAGAAGCTGACTACAAACAAGCCTGCATGTTTAGCCCATATAACTTGGTTAACTAGCAGCAATAACACATAAACCTTAACACCTCTTACCATACCTTAACTTCAGATTCATCCCATAACATCAGTAAAACAACATATTTAACAACTGACTAGTTGATCCATTTAATTTGCAAAAAACGATGTCACTCTTATTCAATTCAATGCAAAAACACTGAAACTGGTCAGCCACATTTTCGAAAGCACATTGTGACGACGTTTGATCACGTGCGTGAAACTTACTATTGAACAACGGACATTTTACGAACATTATCATTACAGAATTGTTGACCTCTAAAAAACAACCTAAATTCTGTTTTATCTGGTTAAACTCAGCCGCTACATGCAACTGTGAAATTTGAAAATTAAAAATGAAAACTGAAATGTAATTTAGACCTTACTCGAGTAAATAAAAATGAGTGCACTTCATTTCATACGCCCAAAAATACAAGCAATCCGGTAAATGTACGAAAACCTTTTAGAAAATGACATTAATTAATTAATTGCAAAGGGTGAGAAAGCTGTCTGCTCTTGAATCTTCAAGCGATCTTACCAAAAAATTAAACCAGAATTTCCACTATCAAAATAATAGAAAAAACTCAAACTAACAATGAGCTGTGCAAATAAGCAATCAAAGGTACAGGGTATCTCAAAAGTAAGTTTACACTTTGAAATTTAATGGCTTATTTAAGTTTGTCAAAAGTTTACAAATATATTCTATAAACAACTAGAAAAATTTTAACATCATACTATCTCATTAAATATACTTATTGACAAAAGTGGAAACCACCAATTTCGAACTTTAAACCTCAACGAGGGAACCACCAATTTTGAAACAATTCAACCATTAAACTAATGCAAGAGGCTAGCGATGCACTTAGCAAACTACAGACAGTGACACTGTTTCGACCTATCAGGTCTCTTTAGTGCAGTTGGAGGCCGACAAGACAACCGCCGCTCATTCACGAATGATATGGCTTTGCGGAGTACTGACAGACCATCCACTACAGTGGACCTAACATACGTCCCACAAGTGTGACAGTCTAAGCTATGCATTATTAAAAGCTTCTAGCTTCTTGTCGGTCACCAACTGCACTGAAGAGACCTGATAGGTCAAAATAGTGTCACTGTCTGCAATTCAACCATCTTTTGACACATTTTTGTCCGGCACGTTGCAGTTGATCTTGTGTAGTTAGTCCACACGATGCTCTAATCCGTTGTTCCAATTCTTCAACGTTTTGCGGTCTTGTGGAGTAAACTTTGCTCTTAAGAAAACCCCAAAGAAAAATTCACATGATGTTAAGTAAGGTGAAGGAGCGGCCAATTCAGAGGGCCTCGGCGCCCAATCCCCACCCACCCATCAGGAAAACATCTGATTTAAGTAATCACTGTCTTGCCTGGCGTAATGTGCGGAAACTCCATTTTGTTAAAAATAACAGTTCTTTACAATTACAGTATTTCTTAGCTCTGGAAGGAAAAAATTTTCAACCATTTTCAGATAATTTTTTCCTTTAACAGTTGTGGTCCTTTTTTGAACATCACGGAAAAAATATGGACCTATGATGTCTTTAGCGGAGATCGCACACCACACAACAAGCTTAAGTGAACCACCTTCTTTTTCCAAGATAGTTTTAGGATTTTCTGTTCCTCATATTCGAGAATTGTGCCGGTTTACTCTTCAAGACAGATGAAAAATAGCCTCGTCGCTGAACCAAATGTCGTCAAGGGTGGATGGGTCGTTTTCGTAGTGGTTAAGCGGCGTTTTACACATTTCTACCGTGCAGTCATTATTTTCTTTTTCGAGTTTATAAACAGTTTGCAACTCGTAAGGAAAAGCCGTAATACAGGCAAAATGGGTTAGTCGTCCCATAAATCATTATAAAACTGGTGTGCAACTGAGATGAGCTGCAGGTATGTAAGAGTGAGTTCACAGTGTAGAGCATGGCTCTTCAACGGGGGCAATTTTGGCCATCAGGGGGGCATTTGTAACATTTTCTGAATTTGGGAGGCGATTTTAGAAGAGACAAATATTCTTAAGAATTCATTTCGAAAAAGGAATAAATTCACGTTAAAATGCGTCCGTAAATTGCTTACACTACTTCAAAAAATCTTATTTTGATTGGCATCAGTTCTGGCCATCTACGCTTTCCACATGGTTTTCGTGAATGTGTGACGCATAGCAGCATGTTGCGTTGATTCTTCTCGGCGTGTGGTCATGCTCTGCTTGCGATTACACAGATTTGAGTGTTAGATGGACGACTCCCATTGTGAAGTTTGGCAGTGGCTACTAGCTAGTGACTAGTGTTGCTCTCAATGGCAATTTTTCCTAAATCATAATATTATTGATATACTTTTAGTATCTATTAAATTTAGTAATTATTTTATTGCGGAGAGTTAAGGCTTCTAATTATAAAAAAACAAAAATTAAGTGCCGTTCTTATCTTGTGGAGTATATCAAGTTTGGTTTCGTGCCATGTCCATCAAATATACAACTTCCCATGTGTCTTTTGTGTAAGAAAACCCTCACAAATGAAGCAATGAAGCCGTCAAGGTTGAAAGACCACCTGAGCAGGATTCATCCTGACAAAGTGGACAAACCAATTGCTTTTTTTCAAGCTTTAAAAGAAGGTCATGCTCGCAGTACCATAAGAAATGTCTTTGCTAGAAAAGGTGACCAACATGTCAAAGGATTGATAGCTTCTTACAAGATTTCTCTGTTGATCGCGAAAAAAGGTTTGCCCTTTACTGTTGGTGAAAGTTTGTTAGTACCTGCTGTTAAAGAAAATATCTCTACTGTTATGGAGAAAGATCCTGCACCTGTACTCCAAGCTATTCCACTGAGTGATACTACTGTCAAACGAAGAATTGATGAAATGGGTGCGAACATTGAAGAGCAACTTTGTGAAGTGCTACAAAAAACTTTTTTTAGCATACAACTGGACGAAACCACAACGTCAGACAACAATGCCTTGCTAATGGCTTATGTCCGTTATATAGATAACGGAAAAGTTATGGAGGAGCTTTTGTTTTGCAAGTGTTTGCAAACGGACGCTACAGGTCAAACGATATTTCAAACTTTGCTGGCCTACTTGCAAGACAAATCTATCCCCCTTACAAACATAGTAGCATGCGCTACTGATGGTGCCCCAGCGATGGTAGGAAGGTATCGCGGATTCGCTTTTCTTCTTCGGCAAAAAAATCCCCATCTATTCACTGTGCATTGCGTGATACACCGTCAGCATTTGATTGCGAAGCGTCTTAGTCCACATTTGCAAAAATCGTTGGCTATTGCTATCAAAGCAATTAACAAAATAAAAGCTAACGCCAAAAACAGCCGATTGCTTCGACAGCTGTGCAACGAAAACGATGAAGAATTCGAGGGTCTCCTACTTCATACGGAAGTTCGTTGGTTGTCAAAAGGAGAATCTCTTTCAAGGTACTGCAAACTTCATGAAAGGGTAGTGGAATTTCTTGGTGAAGAATCTGATCTTACTAAAGATGTAATTACCTGCCGTCAAGATACCAGCTATCTAGCGGATTTTTATGAGAAAATTAATACCGCAATAAACAAACTCCAAGGTAAAAATATCACGTTGGTTCGATGCAAAAGCATAATACGTGGCCTAATTAACAAGCTTGAGTTGTACCAGCAAACCCTGAAAAGAAGAGATTTTCACCACTTTCCTCGACTATCAAAAATGTCGGACGACGTCATAAACAATCATTTGCTCATTTTCGTTGAACATTTGGCTGCTGTGCAAGAAGATAGGCACGTTCGATTCAAAGATCTGCTTGATCTTGAAGTTTTTCCATGGTTGGTAGAACCATTTGCTGCTAACATCCCGGACAGAAAATGTGATTCCGCCATGCAGGAATTGCTTATCGACTTGCAAAGTGACGAAGAAGCTCGTGCAATTTTTTATGCACATGGATGGACAGCTTTCTAGATAAAATGCAGTGATCGATTTCCGGAACTATGGGCAAAAGTAAAGCTGTTTTTGTTGGCTTTTCCTTCAACACATATTGTTGAAGAAGGATTTAGTGAAGTTTTGTATATGAGAAATAAATACCATAATCGACTTGACATGGACAAGACTGGGGGCACGCAATTCGACTCAAGCTGACTAGCTTGCATTTACCTTTTGCTACTCTTGCAGAGAAACACCAGGCGCAAGGGTCGCATTAGTTTGCACGTGCTGTTGCATTTCCATACATTGGGTTTGCTTTGTTTATTTGTATCGTTGTGTTAATTTTAAAGTTTTCTGTATAGTGTTATAAACAAAAAATTTTGTACAAAAGCACAGTAAACTAGCCATGGGGGATTTGGGGTCACACCCCCTCCTTGGGGCCAAATTTCAATAAAATTAGCCACTTTTTAACACAGCCAAAAAAAAGGAATAAAATAGGCAAAAATGGAACTCCCTCTTTCGAGGATCTTACTGAGCAAGCAACCCCTCCCACATTCAAAAATCCTGGCTACGTCACAGCAAAAGAAACCTTTTTGTGGGGGTGATTTAAACCCACACTTACAAAAAAGGGGCAATTTTGTAAAAAAGGTTGAAGACCACTGGTGTAGAGTATAAAAAAAACAAACTTTATTTCATTTTTTATTGGTCTTGAGTTTGAGACATAACTTAGTCACTAAGTTAGTGCATAGTTTTTGAAATTAGGAGCCACAACTAAAATGTGAATTCATAAAAAAACTTTACACATGAGTTGCCAGTACGTTTTTGTTATGTTTAATATGTATTTACATGCTCATAACTATATTTTGTATGGTCGAAGTCCTCGCTGGAAACTGTTTGTAAACAATTTTAAGTTGCAGTAAAAAACGCTGGCAAACCATGTACATACTCCAGTTCTAATTAGTGTCTTCAATAATAATACATAGTAATGACCAATTATAGCCTTTTGTTATTTCATAAATTTGTTGATTTGTTTCTTGTTTTTTTTGGACTGATGAATATCTGAGGAAAGCTATTTCTTTTCCATTGCCTAGTTGCAGAACTGTGTCTGCATCTACAAAGTATTAAATTTTACCCTCGATTGCTCTATGTGATTCTGGAGTGGATGGCAATAAAAATGTTTCATTATTCAACAACTAACAGATATTGCTGTTTAACGCTAGACGAAGTGCAAATATCTCAAGCACTCCAATATGACTTATCATTAAAGCATTTTGTCGAAAATTCTTCGGCTGAATTTAGTGGTGCGAGTGAAGCAGAGAAAAAAATGCTGTCCCTGCCACTTATGTATTATGCTATACGGAGAGTATAGTTTCGCTCAAAAAGCTTAAAAATGATGAGTATCCTTGATCCTTTAGATTTTTTAATGCTGAAAGTGTCCGATTAAAATCACAGCATTTGTAATTGCCACGATGTCAGAGTGAACATTTTGAAAAGGTTATTATGTTTGTGTTTGCATATTCATGCCAGGCATATCAATTCTAAATTTAATCAAGAAAAGCAGTTCGCAAGAAAAAGTGCTGCTTGCTTTTCAGGTGCTAAATGAGTTTCAATATTGGCTTCCGCTTAAGGTGAAAAAGACTAAAAATTTCCTTTGGGAAGGAGCCTCGTTAATGGGCATTAACATCTGAAAATTGGAATTCGAACTTGCAGTTTATATGACTACTCGCGAAAGGTTCTGCTTTAATAATCTTAAGTCTCAACGATTTCATTGTAAAAACCTCTTGGGTGACATTGGAATTTCACTCCTTCTGTAGGCCAAAATTTGCTTTAGTGAAAGTTTTATTGTGTAAATGTCAAACATAAAAAAATATTTTGATAAAACAGCTACCATACCAAAAATTCATTGAAGGCTTTAAATTATCAAGTTTGTTATTACGGCAACGTAGCTTTGTACGATACTGACTGGTTTATCCTGAAATTACGAGTTTATTGCTCAGCTGGGCACTGATATGTGCTTTGTGGATAAGCAATTGGCGTCAATATTCTCTTCTTTATTACAGTTTTTTTTGTGAAAATGCATGTGTTAGCAGAGCTGTTAATTTTGAAGCCGTTAAGGTGGTATAGTTGTTGTTGCCCGATTTCTTTTTCAGGATTGATTATGGCTAAAAATCATACCATCATTGTAATTCACCCATCTTAGCCAAAAGGCTCTATATAAAGCTGGAGTTGCCAAAAAAATTTGCCCTGAAGATTTGCACATCGCGACGACAGAATCTTATGATAGATCAGCAGAGTCTAGACTCGGCGTATCGCAGGTTCTGCTAAAGATATTCTCAACTGAGCAAAAATAAAAATTCAAGAGAAAGCTGTGCCAATTGGATCAAAGATACCGTACGAGAGGATACAGCGAGCGTGACCATTAGGAAGCACAAGTTTTTTAGAGGAAGAATTTGTTTGTCGAAGAGTTCAGAAATTTCAGAAAATTCTTTTTTTGAAAAAACTTCTTATTCAAGAAAAGACTAAATATCCTAGATGAGTAAAGAGGAGTGAGGCTGCATAGAATGATCAGTAGGCCTACAATTCACAGGCACCGCGGCAACACTAGAAACAAAAACCTTGAGTAGAACTCCGCCATTACTCATTATAGTAACTGAGCAAGAAAAATAGAAAAAAGTATAGCACACAATAAACTATGCATAACCGGGCGTCGAAATACCACATATATTACCCTTCAAGCTACTGGTAAAATTTGTCTAAAAATTTACCGTAACGACACTTCGCCAGCTATCTCTAATGCCGCTAGCTAGTCTGCTGACCAAACATTTATTGTGTTTTCAAGTTTTAGTTAAGTTATCCAGTATTTTACTTGTAAAGAGGATAATATATGGAGGCCTAGCGTAAGTTTAGCAAGTGTTCCAAAAGATGATACTATTTCTAAATTTATTTAATTGATTTTGGACCAGAAAAAAACTTTTTTAATTCGATTACCTGGACATCGAATGGTAACTCAAAAAACATATCTTTCGCTAAGCTTTAGTAGGAGCTCCTAATGAACTATTAAGCCACTTAATCGATAATGAATCGTGCTCAAAATAAGCGACAGTCAACTTTAAGAACCAACTTCGTCCCATAAATCTCACTCAATTCTTATAATTTTTGACTTATTCGTTTGCCACGAACTTCGGTATTAAAGCAAAACAAAATTCTTGAAATAGAGGTTAATTTTAAAAAGTTGCACCAAAATATGTAACAGAAAATGCCGTTTTTCCATAGCAAAATATGCGCCTGTTCGATGATTTGGGACCCATTTCACGTTCCATTGTGGCTTAACAATGTAACCAATCGTTGTGATTACTAGGTGTAATTATGTAAATGTACTTTGAAGGAAACTAGTCAACCAGTGTCAGAAAGCAGATACTTTCTGCTCTTTGAATAGCAATTATTGACTATAAACTGCACAGTTGCATGAGGCGAATGTAGCAATTAAATTGCTCGGGGTAGTCTAAGTAACACAAAAATCTACTGAAGTACTAGTATTGTTATTTACTCATAAAAGACTGGTACTGGTACTCAGAAGATTTTTCAGCTGGTTTGTTCTGTATTATCGGTAATTTAGTTTTTAAATCTTTTGATGGTGATCTGAGGTATGCAGTATAAAACATTTCGTTATTTTAGTGCGATAATTAATACTTGATGGTTCGTTAGGTTAGATTTTTTGAATATAACAAAAAATTCTGATTTTGATATGTACATTAGGCCTACAGTACTATAACTTTAAGCGTTAAGCTGATTTGTAAACCTACAACATTAATCAGTACAAAGTTCATGAGGCGGTCAAATTAGTTGAAAAATCTGCTTGATGAAAGTATTGTTTCTTGCTTTAAAAGTAATAAACTGCAAGTGTTAGTAAAATAAATTGAAAATACTTAAATTTGTGGTGGTAAGGAACTCATGAATAATCCATTGTAGTAGTTTACCAAGTTATTTTTAGTAGTAGAACTTCCTTGTTACCGTTTCTGAAAAAAGTCCTAAGTAGTACTTTCTGTGATGTGGATGAAACCTAAATCTAACCTTAAATTATCAGTTTATGGTGTGCATAGCCAACATGTGCTAGCTAGAACTACGGAATAGCAACAACCATACCCACAATTAGCTGCAAGGTGTGAAAGCAAGAGACACGGCTGAGTAAATGATGTAGGCATAGGTTTGAATATATTCAAACCAGTTTTGGATATGTAAAAAAACACGTAGAAGGAGGTAGGATAGTTAAAGGCTACCAAAAATTTACTTAACATTCAACTATAGCAAATTTAACAAATTTGCTTGCTTGTTAATAAAACGTCTTGCTGGATAATATAACGTCACAAGTACTCTGCTTTAGTTGAGGTTACTGTTGCCTTTAGTTGATGACTTCTGTTATGAAAAAAACATGATTAAAAGTAAACAGTACATGGTGCTGTTGCAAGTGATGTCATAAAAAATTGCTGGCAACACGCTACTGCTACAACTGTAAGGTTGTTGAAGACAATGTAATTACAGATATCTGGAAAAAAAAGCAGGTAAGAGACCCTATGGTGGTACTGATAAAGACATTTTGGCCACAGAAAATCTCTTACGAACTTGCAGTTGTATGTGAAACATTTTAAGAATGCTGCAAGAATGGGTGTATGGGATGACCACCAATATCTTATACAAATTTCATGCCCAAGTACTTTGCAATGTCTTGCACAGAAAAGAAGCACTTTTATTTTGACAATTGAGGTAATTGCAGTGATGTTTATGTATTAAGTATTCTGCGTCTGAGAATAATGTTTGGCACTTACAAAAGGCCAAGCTTTACTTAGAACTGAAGAAATATTGAGTCTCTTAAAGAAACAGTTGCATTGCTGGATATGTTGGTTTAGATGCTACTGAAATGTGGTATTGAAGCTTGGCATCCTTGGGTTAAAATTAGGGTGAGTTATAGTTGGAATGCAAATTAAGGTTAATTCAAGTAATATAGTTGATCCTTTAAGAGACTCTAAATATTCCATGTTGCAACATTCAGTTAAATTTTTGATCATGTTATATTCAAAAGTAAAAATGCTGATTCTGAAAGCTTGTGGTGTAAAAGAGATATGCAGAATTTAAAGGATTTGCCTTATTTTACTGAAATTCCATTTTTGATTTTGCTGAAATTGCATCTCTTACTACCGAGCTTATCAGAAAAAAAAGCAATTTTTTAGTATATTTTACCAACGCGATGGCGTAGTGGTTAGAGCGTTCGCTTCGCAGTCGGTAGACCTGGGGTTCATTCCCCTGGTCGAGTCATACCAAAAGACTTTAAAAAATGGCATCCGCAGCTTCCCTGCTTGGCGTTCGGCATTTAGGGGAGGTTGTGCAGAACAAGCTGGCAAGTTCGCTTGTTGTGTCCTTGGGCAAGGCACTTAACGGGATGCCCCCACCTTCATGTGGAAGACAGGTGGCCTATAAACCTCGAAAAAGGAAACTCCCAAGCGAGTGCGGACGTCCCGTCCAAAGTATAGCGATACAATTCGCTTTCTCGTGAATGGAGGATAAATATGGCAAATAAAACAAAAAAAAAACAAAAATATTCAATGCCAGCAGAAATTTGAGAAATAATTTTTTTGCTTTATTCGTATTAATTAATCTTGACAATGATTTTTTCTGTAGTTCAAAATACGTCCATGGCAGTTTGTGCCTTTAATCAAAGCAAAAATAACCCAGCGTTTGCTTCAGGAAGAGGAAATGAATACCATAGTCACAAGGAGCAGATGAGAACAATGCACAAGATGCACACAACAAAGGCATTATAGCTGGCAAATAAATGAAAAAGAATGTAAACATTCAACCTCTTAACCTCTTTTTAATTTAAGTGGAACCTGGTGTGAAGTTTTGCAGGATAGATGGCTGTCAATGCATGATGGAAAGAAAGACGTGGTTGGTGGCATATTTTAGCAAGGTTTTTATGAGAGAGTTCAGTGGCAGTAATGCACTACTTATCACGAACTGTTGACTGTAGTCACTTTCACCTGACAATTTCATTAATATTGGTGAGGACCTCAATATATTGTTTAAACCAATGATGCATCCCTATGCAAATAGCTGAATTTTTATATGCCTGAAGAAATGAGGTGTTAGGTCTATCATTGTACGATGTACGAATTTATAACATTGGTCAGCAAAAAAAATTATTTTTGGGTGCTAAATATGTTTTAGCGATTTTGGGGTAATTTTGTGCTGTATCTGAATGTGACATTAGTTTCTTAGATTAGCTTAAGTTTTTGAGATAATTTGTAATGTCAAAAGAAGAATCATGAACTATGTTGAACAGTTGGGAGCTAATAGTTGGAAATGCTGTGCACTGTTTGCAGTTATGCCACAGAGTTTTAAACTGACTACCCTATAACAGTATTTGTGGAGTGGGAACACATAGATTAGTAGTGTGCACATTGAAATGCCAATATTTTAATGTTGCATTCCATTATTTTGAAAACGTCTTTAAAGATTTAATACTCAAAACACCATTTTACATAGGACAAGTTATTAAACTGTGTATTGCTGCAGTATACGTCAAATGATTGCTTTGACTTGAGGAAAACTGCACTATCAGACAATGCCCACTATCTAGGTGATAATAGTTCAATAGTAGGTTTATCATTCTGATGGCTGCAGCTTGTGATGCTTGCCACGTGTACGGTTGGTCCTTCAGATATCAGACGATGTCAGTGATTCTGACAAGTGTTGGTACTATCTTTGGGCAACATCAAGGAATAATCTGAGAATCTTTTCCGAAAATGAAAGATTTTGCCAATGCAAATAAGAAGATCAAAGAAAAGAGGGTAAAGGAAAGGTATTACTGATTTTGTGAGAACGTTGTCTAGTGTATTTCATAGTGAATTTTGAAGACCACGATTAGGCATAGGAATTTTATGTTGTCTGTAAAACATGTGTAGGAAGGTTAAAAAAGTGGAGTTATGCTTTAAAGTTTTGGATTTAGTATAGTGATGGTTGGGCTCCCTGGAAATCCCAATACTGAAATCCCAGGATTGTAAGAATGTATTCACGAAGGTCATAGTGGTGCAATTGATTGCACGATGTTGATTAACCTAGCACTTATCAGACTGCATGTATGCTCTTGGTACTCTTTCAAACTATAAAGCTAGTTAAGATTTCCATGCGAGAGAAAGCAAATTTCAGCTTAAAATGTTAACTTTTGAAGAGTTCAGTATGAAGAAAAAATCTATAGAGTATAGGAAAACTTTTTGCACTGCAAAAATATAGCGAAAGCAAGGTGTAATCTGTGCCAGACTGTTTATAAGCCTCTAAATCTGCTACAAAGGAATTAATAACTTAATTAAACTGGAAAAATGAAATAGCTGTGAAATCATATGATGGAGACTTCAGATAAAGACCATCTACAATCAAAGAATTTTTTTTGAAAGAATGCAATAAAATTTAACGGAGAAATTGTTGCTTTTTGATCACTTTTGATGGTTCAATTTCCACACGAAATCGCCGGTTTATGAACATCAATGCTCATTTTCGAGGTGGCTTTCCATCTCTGGAAATCATTTCTTTTCACAGGAACTTGAATGCAGTAACCACGATCAAACTTGTCAAAGAACGATAGGAGTGCTTTGATTTGGATCAAAACAAAAATGTAGTGGCAACAACCATTGATGGTGCGAGTCTTGCGGTAAAATGGAAAGGAAACAAGCAGCTCTCATCATGTAGCCTGTTATGCCCTCGTGATCCTTTTATCCGTCTGTGATGTTTTGTATAACTCACCTAGGTACATGCAAAGTAAAGCTGTTGCTATTGAAAACAACTTCACAAATAACATGGAGTCTGAGTTTACTGGTGAGGATGAAGAAGATTCTTAGTAAGTACTTGAAGTCATTCCTCCCTTGTCACCTAACATGCAGAACGTGATGAAGAAAGTGTGCAAAATTGTAAAAAATTTTTGACGTTTTTCTTTAAAAAATGACTACTCCAGCCTTTCGTTTTAGAGATTTTGGGAAAGAAAATAACTTTCAACTAGATTGCAAGACCATGTAGAACCGTTGGCTACAATTGCTTGAGAGATACTACAAGCTGAGGAAAAAGATCAAAACGACTTTGATTCAGCATGGTGTTCAGTTTGATTTATTTATCAAACAGGTTCAAAAAAATAAACGAGACGTGTTAAGTTCTTTCCCACTTCAAGGTTGCAGTTGACGCACTATCGGGTGAGGACTTGTTGTTATCAGAAAAGTTAATTGTATTTACGATGAAGAATCTTTGAGAACAAGTGTCAGAAGTTAGCAAGGATTTGGAAAAGGTTTATAATTCGAACTGATAAGGATAGGAATGATGAATGGATTCATTTTTTTAAGTACTTCAAGAAGCCTTTCTCCATTTTCTAATCTCAAGATCAGCTTGGAAATAAGATAAAACGTCCAAAAATTGTTCTCTTGGCAACAAACAATCTTCAAGGATTGCTCCCTATTGACAAGGCGGATTAGGGATCCACCTAAAAGCGTGAAGATGCCATCACAAAAGATAGCAGCCAAGACATTCAAATGACTTTAGTTTAGGAGCTGCATGCAGTCGTTGTCCAAGAAGAAATTGTTGAACCACGAAGCAGTGATGCTAGCTTTTGTGTGGTGCAGAAAGAAATGCAACTATACGAGACCAGCAAAAAAGACCAGATATCCTATATCTAGCTATATCAGTCGAGGCTGAAGGTGCTTTCTAAGCTCTTGCCTGTTTTGCTAATAAAATCAGAAGCTGCCTTAATGATAACACTTTTAATGTGCTTCCGTTCATGCGTCAATATTATAATATACTAGCAGATTTCCCCGTCGTTGATCGGGTAAAATGTAAAGACTGATTAAATTTTTACATTGAAAAACCTTATTTTAACTCTTTCGATTCCGTGCGGGTATAATTACCGACAAGCGATCTTTATGCGTTCGCTCCCGCGCCGGATATATACCGGCATCAACAGAAATGGCGGACATGCGCGCAATTGTTTGCGTACATCTCGTTCAAGCAAAAACGTTTTATTTTTTAGATAAAATTCTTTCATTGAAAATTCAAAATTTTTCCGTAGTAGGGAATTTCCCTGGTCGAGAACTCCCGGCTTAAGTGAATAACCCAATTTTTGCTGAAAGAGGGCATAATTTTTCAGAATGTCGTTGGGGTTCAAACGAAAACTCAACGTCCTTTTCTAGCAGATTTACCCATCGTTGATCGGGTAAAATGAAAGACTGATTAAATTTTTACATTGAAATCATGAAAACACATTAAAATATGGTTATTCAATTCAATGTAAAAATTTAATCAGTCTTTACGTTTGATCCGATCAACGACAGGTAAATCTGCTAGTGATTCCTAAAAGTACAGTCTTGCTCGTAACCATCAAATTTGGATATTTATTTGTCACAAATTTTTTTCTGTTTGTGGTACCTTACAAAAACTTTACACAACTCTAGCATTTTAATATAGGTTGAATAAATATAGGCTCGTAGCCCCCCATAGACAATTCTGATCGAAATCAAAATACCGTACTTGGCTTCCCTGGAAAAAGTTATATAAGATTCATGTGTTTGTTTGTATCTAAATGTCTCCAGTTTTATTTCTATAGCGGACAGACAGACAAACTTTGAGTTTTATATATATAGATAATTGCGGTTTCTGGCTGCTGCGTGTGCTTCTATAAATTTGGTTGATCTCAAAAAATCCCAGGTTTGTGCTGTAGAAATCCCTATCCTGGGATTCAGTAATTTGGTCCCGAAATCCCAGCTAATATCTCACAACAAAAACTTGGAAATGCCCTGATTTAATATTCGCTCAAAGATCTGCTATCAAACTGATTTTTGAAGTAGAAAGTTCATGCGCCTTACATTAGTAATTTGTCTGACATATCCACATCACATGATGGGTTTTATGAAGATGAGAATTGCTTTACAATTGTATATAAAAGTAGTTCATCACTTACAGAACAATTTAAGCAGAAGGATCTGAGAGATCTTATCAAAAGTCTCACTTCAGCAAATCTAAAGCAGCAGCAACAGAAATTTGAGGTTCCTGACTCGAAAATAAAGCCGGCTTAAAACTGGAACCATTTTCTATCTTACTAGAGAGGAATTGCTTGTTTAGAGAACAAGAAGAACCTAATTACTTCAAAAAGATTGAAAGACTGCTCCTGAAAATATAAATGTTATAGTATAGAGCTACAAAGTGGTACTTGATGGACAGAAAAACTTCTGAAAATGTGGATTTGTAGTCCTACAAAATGGTTGCAGATACGCATCTCTTTTGATTTGCTAGTTGACAAAGATTCTTTCTTCGCCATATGGCAGGATATTCATGATCCAGGTCAGACACAAGAGAAGTGCTGGGGCCGAGGGTTTATCCTTTTACCACCTCCATCCTGCTATGTTACCCGGATCAGATGCTGATAGTGATGTCTACGTTTTGAGAAGTTGTTTGCTTGTGGAAAAATGTGAAATCATCACACTTAGAAAATCTTGTTACTTACTGGTATAAGCCTATACATTCTTATAGCTGATAAATTGCGATATCATAAATATTGTATAGCAATTTCCAACTGTACATAGCTTTACATTCTACGAAGTTGAAAATATTTTAGCATGACATAACCCAAAATACCATCTAAATTATTCCCTGTAAAATGTGACATTATCCAGGGGTAATTATCCACATGATAAGAACCACTGGCTTAGAACCTGTGACAATATACAGGGTGGCGCAGCGAAGTGTAGACAAACTAAAGTTACGGTTTTTCAGTAATATTTAGGTTATCAAAAATGTCTTAAAACCCTTTAATTTTCATCGAAGATGGTATCAAAATTAACTAATATGTTTACCTTAGGATGTTGAAGGAATCTGTTCTTCCTTGGCTACAGAAAGCAACCGCAAATGAAGGCATTACATTTCAGCAGAATGGAGCAACTTCTCATACAGCCAGATTAGTCCAAAACTGGTGCAAGGACAATTTTAAATTTTTTTGGCACAAGGAGCTCTGGCCTCCTTGTTCTCCTGGTTTGAATCCAATGGACTTTGGCATATGGACTATCTTGGAGCAGAAGGCCTGCAGTGTAACACACACGAGTGTGACTGCCTTTACGGAAAAACTAAAGAAATGTTGGGTAGAAATTGACTCTGAAACTGTGCGTGCCGCGTGTGATCAGGTTGTTCCTCGTCTCCGTCGGGTTATCAAAGAGAAAGGAGGATATATTGAATTACTTTGTCAATATATTTGTAGCGCGTCGCGCCTCGCACTTCATCGAGCTGCCATGCTAGACATTTTCTTTTTTTGCTAGTTTGCTTTCGGCAGCTTAGCACTTTGCTCCCGCCGATGTGTGTGATTCTAGTTGTTTACTGTAAGCGCTGTGTTTGCTATTTTGCAACTTCGTGCGTCCCCAGTTTGATGCCCAGCCAGTGCACCGTTGCTGCTTTATCCTACGATTTTACTGATGAAGTAATATCTACTGACGAAGTATCTACCGTCAGGTTTGTAGCCACTCGGCCATCTCCGCTTAAATAATATCGTGCTCCTATCGTTCGCATGCCTGGCGATGTAACCTCACGCCAGGAATCTAAGCCTGTATGGTTTTCCGTCAATCTAGCCGTGGACTAATATTTGTTATGCTTCTTATGATGATTAGCCTGTATGGCTTTTCCGCAATCTAGCCGTGGACTGATATCTGTTATGTACTTATGATAATCGGTTTTGACAATAGTCCCTGTAGTTGGTGACTGGAGTAATTGTCCATGCTGGCTTATTAGCGCGAGGTCCCCTACATAGACTAGTTAAGCACAGTACCGTGAAGTTTTTCAGATTATTTTTAATCCAGCCGTTGCAGTGTGCCTAGAGTTGATTACGATTAATAATTCACCGCGTATTCGTTTATCATTATTGCATGTGTCCAAAATCACACACATTTATTTTCCTTTTTTTATTAGGGCTAGGTAATGTTTATTTATTTTTCTTCTCATGGTAACTCGTTGATCGACTTGCTTTTCCCGCAGTCTTTTGTTGTCTATTGTTTTTGTTCAAGTGACGTGCGCAGTGACCTGGCTTACATAGACATGTGCAGTGGCCTGGTGTTTGGTGACAAGGGCAGTATTTTGTTGCCGACCATGCGGTTGGATATTTTCAGCTCTCTTTCGTTGTTGATCGTCGTGGCAGACAGATGTGTTCTAGTTATCGGCAACAACCTCTTTCATCGCTGGACTTCGTGGAGGACGGACGTGATTTTGATTGTCTGCCACAACTGAAATAATTGTAGTCTTAACATCAATGCAATAAAAACATTGCTGTCGTGCTTCCTTACTTGTAACTGCCAAAGTTCTCAGCAATTGGAGTTCAGTCAGCACGCTCTCGTTCAAAAGAACATATTTTTCACATATTGAATACAAAAATATCTCCTTTATTTGATGTATCAGTTTGTTTTTGATAATCTAAATATTACTAAAAAACCGCAACTTTAGTTGGTCTACACTTCGATGGACGATCCTGTACAAGCGGTTTATAATAAAATTTGTGTCAATCTAACCAGCGGAAACAAAAAAGGCAGTAGAGTTAAATTTTCTGTTGGATAATTTCTTTGAGGTCATTCTTTTTCTTTGAGGTCCAGTGCTTTCGTAGATTAGAGAGAGGTCCACCAATTCAGGGTCGCAACCTAACATTGGGTAGCGAAAAAACTCAAACTTGCCACGGTTCCTGTAACAAAACAAAGCATTTTTGTCATGTTTACTAGTGCATCTTAGTTGGACTGCTTAAAATCAAGTGATTTCTTTGTACTGCACATTGCTTCTACATTTATAATGTTGTTTTGTATTTACACACTGTTTTCTGGAATGTTCGCTTCTTACCTCCCAGTTACGCTCTATGGTTAGTTAAACATGTCGTGGTTGCAGGTAGCAAAGGTGTAGCTTTTTGAAAAAGTAAACCTCGACTAAATCGGTATTTTACTTACAAAGCTCATTATGTCTCGTGAAACAGAATAAATTTGAGACTGATTGATTTACTGTATATGTTCAAAGTTTCACAAAATTTTGTTTTACCAAAATTGCTGCAGTCACCAGTAGCCTTTATCTTGTTATTTCGTTAAAAATATTTTTTATACAACTATATCGAATAATATGTGGACTGGAAGACGAAGGAACTATTTTTTGAGGTAAGCCAGATAGTAGTTGCGAACCCCTGCCATACGTTACTACCAACATCTTCGCTGTTTATCTACTTGATTTACATGTATATGAAACTATTTCCAGTTGCAAATGACAATATGACAGACTCCAAAAACAACTGAGCCAACTTTACTGCCAAAGCTTTTGTTTCTGCTATAATCAACAAAATAAGTGCTGCAAAATATCTTCCAAAAAATCACGAATTGGTATATATTTTGTCATCAGTTTTTTTGACAAAAACCTTTTGAAAAATTTTGGCTGTGAACTTTTATATTGGTATTAATGAAATCATAGTTGCGGGAAAAGTTCAAAGTTTACAGTTTGTCAAACATGACGTCATCCCCTCAAAAAATGATAAAATGTCACCACAACGCTTCAGCTTAGGGTCTTCGATACAAAAATATTTTAAAATTTCTCAGAGAAAAACTTTTCTTGTTTCGCCCCAATAAAATTCGTTCTGAACACCCTTACTTCAGCTGTAAAGACAAAATGTGTGAGATAGACGTTGACGTTGTCGAAGACTTTCAAATCGGTGCTTCTGAAGAATTGCTCGAATCTTCAGATATTTTGAAATGCAAAGCTGTGTACATCGCTGAATTTCTTGTTCTCAAATAATGACCAACAGTGGCATCCAAAGAAGATATAAAATCGAATGAATTTGTGGAAGAGTTAAATCGTGGGGATCTTTGTGTACCTACCTTTGGAATTGTGTTATATATATATTGTACTATGAATTGCCATAGGAACTTCAAGAGCTGAGAAAAACTGTGGAAATTATGTAGCTAGACTTTTTTCTTCTACCTACTCACCTATGCCACAACATAAGCTAGGATGTCACTCTGAAAAATATTTTGTATCAGCCTATACATAAATGATAGCGAGCGTGATAGATCAGTGTTGTTTGCAACGTCAAGAAAACTTTTGAACTAATGCTTGTGCATAAAGAAAAGATTTTAAATCAATGTCTTATCAGTTGAAGTATTTACACAATTGAAACGGAATGTTTGTTGCGATAGCGCTTTAATATTTGGTTAATACGTTGATATGAAATCCTAATCCATTGCTGTATATCCAATATTTAAATGAAGTTTTCATTGGGTTGCTTCTTTCATGGTATTTAATTTACGTAAAAAAGTAGCAATTCTTTCTGTGCTTTTTCTATACTGTTCAAGTTTAAACTTTGCTACAAATTTGCTGTTTATTC